>VZQC01001768.1:1072894-1516538 GCA_009823505.1 Rhizomys pruinosus | reverse complement strand
ATTCCCAGCACCCACATGGTGGTTAAGAACCTTCTTTAACTCCAGTTCCAGGGGAATATGACACCCTCTTCTGACCTCTGCAGCATTGCACGACATGGTTGCCCCAACCTACATGCAGACAGTACATTCATACACATAAGAAATAATAAATAAAAAATTAAAAATAAATAAATGAGGTCTAATTTTTGTAACTGTCAAGAAATTGAATAAATGCATGGCACCCACCCACCATTACAATAAATCCCTGAAAATCCTTTGTGATTTACCCCCACCACCCTTGGACACTCCATGAAAACTATTAATTTGATTATCTTCATAAAAGCTCTCTTCCTCATCCAATCATTTTGGTTTCTCATATGCAGTGATAGTATTTCACTCATTTCAAAACTTACCATTCTGACCAGCTCTATTTTGTATGTACATCTCTAACAATCTATCAAGAGAATTAATCACGTGGTATCATTGATTGCAAAGTTTAGCTTCAGAAGTTTGTGACAAACAAAATATTAGAATCCATCATATGTTATGTAATTGTATGGAACCCTTCGATCTGCAAGATTGTGTGATATAGCCTGTAACCTCAAGTATCATGAAATAATAACTGAACTTTTTATTATTAATATTTGTCTCCTAAGGAAAAAAAAAAGAATGCATAGCTTCCAATGCAGCAGTTCAACTAAAGCTCTCTTTTTAGGTTTTCTTTGGCCTTCGGAAGCATTAACTGACTTTTTTGTCCCATCCTAAATTCCCAAGTGCATTTCCTTCTAGAGAGTCTAGCATTGAAATGCTAGGATTGTAGAAGAATTAGCTTATCTCAAAGTGTTTGAAAACTAAACCTTTATTGTTCTTCTTGTCTGCAGGGACTTGATCCTCTGAAACAAAAGAGGAAGAGAAATTATGCCAAGGACTGTGACTAAACTTCAGAGAACCTGGCTAGACATGGGCGCACGTGCTTGGCATGAGCCCTGTTCGGACTTGCTGGTCATTTCAGAAGCTTTTCTACTCTCCCCGGCAGGCCTGCCTGTTTCCTTCTGTAGAAAACAGTGACTCATACCAAATGCTGAGCAATGCATCATCTTCTTACCTCCTTGAATTCTCTCTCCTACTTCACCTCTGACCACCTTGATCTTGGTCCAGCGTCATGATGTCCAAAAAGTGAAGGATGTTTGAAAGAATATACTGAATGAGGAATTCTTTTAGAAATAATAAGTTAGAATACAGGACAACTGGTTTGGTTTTAGTTCTGACTGCTTGTAGCTGCCTTAACAACCATAAAAGAATCCTCTTATAATTCCAAATATAAATTATAGGATTATAAAATTTGNCTCTTATAATTCCAAATATAAATTATAGGATTATAAAATTTGATTGGAATAAATAGTATTCTTGAGTTCTTACTATTTGATTTTATGAGTCCATGTTCTTTATGTTTCTGAATATATTTTATGAAAATGAACTGTGCTAATATGTATATATCTATACATACCCACACAGACACACACACACACACACACACATATATATATATGTGTGTGTATATATATATATGTGATAGTGCATGTCTTGCCAGCACAATTCCAAGAAAATCAGATAAATAAGGAAAAAGAAAAATGAGGAAGAAAATATAAACTTAGGTATAATGATAAGCAGGCCTGACCACCAAATTCATTATGCAAAAATTATGTTGTGTAAAGGAAATTTTTTATATTAATATAGTATTTGAAATAAAATTCTACTTTATATCTTGGATTTTTTGTTTTTTATTTGCTTTGTTCTTTGACACAGGGTCTCCATGTAGCTCTACCTAGCCTAGAACTTGTAATATTGCAAAACTTTTGATTGGTAAAATTGTTACCATGCTAACAGAATCAAAGTTGTGATTGTAAATACCAGTTATGATTGTATTTACACATACAAAAGCAAAGAAAAATAGGTGTGACATAATTTCATGATATAGCAGAAATAATTTTAAATAAAGCTTTAACCCTTTAGAAATGTTCCATGTATGAAAGTAAGAGAGAAAGATTGAGTGTGGTTTGCAGGAATTACATATGCATATGTTCCCTTAAAGGTTGTACCTCAATTGTGTCTTTAAGTTGAACTATTAGATGCTTGCATGTAATGCTAATTTTATTTAACAGAATGAGTGATACCTTTGTGATTATAGAAATGGAAGTATTTGGAAAGTATTTTTGTGAAAATGAAAACAAAGTCTGCTCTTTCAAGAAATGCAATTGGCAAGAAATTTGCTAATGATAATTTTGAGGATAAAATAAAATTTTAGACAAAAAAGTTCAAGTAAATGGAAAGACTGCAATAATTATATTATCGACCCAGAATTCATGTTAGCACACTTTAGATATTCCATTATTTAGCCTCACATTTGTATTATTTGTAAAGGATGCATATGTCAGCTTGTGTTCCTCTCAAAGTGGACTCCAAGGTTTGAACGCGGCTTGTTTGAGATGAGCAGAAGATACTGCGGAGCACAGGACGAGGAGACTCGGGAGGGCAGGCAGCTAAGAAGAGCGCAGTAAGTAGCCCCCACTCATGGCACTAACAAAAGTTCAAATCATGGATGAACTTTATGTGACAGGAGGCTAGAAACACTAGAGCCTCAAGGTAACTAGGTTTATGGCTCTCCAGGTGGATGTTAACTTCCCAGCACTTCTGGAGCATTGCCAGTGTGTAGGGCGGCGTGACGCCATTCTGTAGTCTGAGTGACATCCTTGGGCAAAGATGTGAACACTGGCTGCGAGGAGTCCTCTGGAGGCCACAGAGAGGAGAGGTGGCTCTGAGTGCTGCGGTCACGGTGTGTGCTTCCAGATGCCGCTGAGTTATTTAGGAAAAATCAGTCTTTCTCTTGTGATACTAAAACTTGTCTACCTATGAACAATTAAATACAACAGAAAAGTGAAGGCCGGGCATGGTGGCTCATGCCTTTAATGCTAGCACTTGGGAGGCAGAGCCAGGCGGATCTCTGTGAATTCAAGGCCAGCCTGGTCTACAGAGTGAGTTCCAGGACAGCCAGAGCTACAGGGAGACCCTGTCTCAAAAAGACCAAAAAAAAACCAAAAAAACCAAAAAACACCAGAAAAATGAAAAGTGGCACAAGCATTTAAACACCATTCTGTATGTTACCAGGTGGCAACAATTATTTCCCTCAAGTGAGCACAGTCCATGTGTGGGAACTTATATACTCTGGTTTAATTTTCTTATTTTATTTCTGTGATTATTTCAAGTCTTTTTCTTGTCTTAAATCTAAAATTACTCTTATTTCCTCTGTTTATTACATTCTATTATTATTTGTGTGTGTATGGTGTGTGTGTGTGTGTGTGTGTGTGTGTACAACTGCATGCCAGGGTGCTCATGTGGAGGTCAGAGGATGGCCTGCATCTTCCAACACATGAGTCTCAAGGATTGAATTTGACAGTCTTAACTGCAAGGACCATTATCCATTGAGCTACCTTATGCTGTTTTTATTGCTCTTTACCATTAAGTTCTTTGTTTCACTTTATTTTTGTTTTGAGCAGAGTCACACTATGCACTCCTGGCTGGCCAGGATGTCTGCAAATTCACAGAGACCCATATACCACTGCCTCCCAAGTGCTGGGATTAAAGCACCACACCCAGTTTATTAAGCTCTTGAATTCAAAAACTTACTAAGAGATTTTCCTAAGTGCCATTGTGATAACTTTTCTTCTGCCTTGAGTACGTTTTCTTCTTTTTCTTAACTGCCTACTATGTTTTAGTTAGGGAAGGCTAACTACATTCTGCTTTGTGTATGTGATTGTACCTGGGTACATGGATGTGTTTTAATGTACTGGGGATTGAATTCAGAGCCTTGCCTTACTGGGGAGGAAATTCTGTATTGCTGGTATCCCCTTTATTTTCCTCTTGAAGATACATACAACTATTTCTTGTTTCCTTGCTCTTCTTTCTCGATATTTTAGTCTACTGTAATATCCTTGAATATTTACTAGGGCATTTCCATTCCTATTGCTTGCAATAGAGCAATTTTATTCAGATTCTCTCTCTCTCTCCTCTCTGTCTTCTTTTTTTCTGTTAATTTTCTTTATTTAAAAAAAAAAAAAAAAAAAAAAAAAAAAAATATATATCTATATATATATATATATTATCTCTATATATATATATGAACTAACCTAGAGCCCGAAGAAACTTAGATTTATTATCGTTTATCTATAAAATCTAAGTTTCTTCTGGCCTTCTAGTTACTATTTGATAGACTTTTTTTTGTTTGGATTTATCAGATATGTATGATGTCAAGGTTTGGGTAAGAGCCCAGCTGAGGTAGTAGTTAATCCCACAGTAACAGAAAGTGGAACCTTTTAGTCTGGTGAGTGACATCCTTGTTTTTTGTTTTTTGTTTGGTTTTTTTTTTTTTTTTTGGTCATTTTGAGATAGGGTCTCCTTATAGCCCCAGCTGTCCTGGAACTCACTCTGTAGACCAGGCTGCCCTTGAACTCACAAAGATCTGCCTGCCTCTGCCTCTGCCTCTGCCTCCCAAGTGCTAGGATTAAAGGCGCGTGCCACCAGGCCTGGCCTAATTTGGTGAGTGACATTCTTATGGGCTCTCTACTTGATTGTCACACTAGTTTCTCTCATCAGTGTGTTTGCCTCACTGTTCTATCACAGTAATCATTTAATTTATTGGCTTCTAGATGAATGAAAATATTTGAACTTTTACTTTCTATTCCTTAAAACCAAACTTGCTAAGTCGTTGAGATTTTTCAAGCTATATCTTTACACGGAAGAATATATAAGGGTTCATTGTGATAATTTCTCTTTGCATGTGTGTGTGTGTGTGTGTGTGTGTGAGTTTGTTTTGGTTTTATCCTCCATGAGGGTGCTGGGAATTGAACCTGGGTCCTCTGCAAGAGCAGTGGGTGCTCTTAACCACTGAGCCATCTCTCCAGCCCCGTGATCATTTCTCTTTTAAAAATGTATTTATTAATTTTATGGGTATGAGTGTATTGCCTGCATGTGTATAAGTGCACCTGTGTCATGCAATGCCTCAGAGGTCAGAAGATGGCATAGAATCCCCTGGAATTGGAGTTACAGACAGTTTTTAGCCACAAGTGAGTGCTGAGAATTGAACCCAGGTCCTCAGCAGGAATAGCCAGTGCTCTTAACTTCTGAATCACCTCTCTGGCCCTGTTATCAGTGACTATTTCTTATCATAAAAGCACTGCAAATATGTGTCTAATGTTATTAATGAGGACACAAGCAATTATGAGTGAATTCTTCATTAAGATTAACTTGTGTGACAGGCCAAATGGAGTTTGCTACACTTCCATTTAAAATATTCCTACATTTCTGATTTAGAATTGACTTTTAGTTATTGAGTAATACTAATAAATTATGTAACCATGATTCTTTAAAAAAAACTTATAATGAACAGAAAGGATTCTTTTATTGAAACAGATATTGAAAAGAAGGGTGTTATGACAATCTTCAATTAATTTACCTTATGACTCTAAATACTTATGAAATAGGGAATTTAGAAACAAACAAGGGTATAAGTGAGTAACCAAAAGGCATCATATTAGTCAGAAATCACATGCACACAATAACTTCATTGAATCCAACTTAACAAAATGACAACTAGGAAACAAGAGATAATGAAGCTAGTACCCAGAAACAAGAAACGGCAGGACAGTGTTGGCATTGCTAAAGCAGACAGGGCAGAGCATTGGGGTTTACAGATAAGGAGCCGCCATTCACAGCCAGTGCCTCCATGGCCCAAACCCAGTTGAAACAAGGGGTACAGGAAGACTGGGAATGGGGGTGGGGGTGTGTGGAACAAAGGTTAGCAGCCCAGTACCTGGCCACATTCATTTTCAAAGACCTTATAGTAGCTATTGAAGCAAAGTACAGAAATGAGCTCTTTGAAAAAATATTTTATTATATATATATATATATATATATGTGTGTGTGTGTGTGTGTGTGTGTGTTGTGCCTGCATGTATATAAGTGTACTCAACTTGTGCAATGCTCACAGAGGTCAGAGCCCCCCTGAAATTGGAGTTAGGATGGTTTTTAGCTGCCATGTGGCTGCTGGGAATGGAACCCCAGCCCTCTGCCAGAGCAGCCAGTGCCCTTAACCACGGAGTCATCTCTCCAGCCCCAGCCCCAGGAATGAGCTCCTCATAGAAAGAAAGGTATGCTTTCTGCTTTTACATAAACTAAGAAGGTTCATTATGGAATCTTTGGTGACAAAAAAGGTACTCCATGCATATTACAAATGCAAAGGCACCCACTTAGAAAGTTGTTTATACTGTTTCCACAGCTAACATTTATTCAGTACTACAGTCAAAGAACTTTTCAAAGAGGCTGATTTGGATTTATTCATATAATGCTCAGTGGTAGGTAGGTAATTACCTACCAGATCGGTAATCTCCATCTTACAGAAAAAGCTGCCTCAGATTAATAATAAGGGGCAGAAGAGAAATCAGCCATGTAGCTCAAGAGCATTTGGCCTTAACTCTATTCTAAATCTACACTATTAGCACACAGATTCATCAACTGCTTGACCCTGGAATCATGTGAATCTTTGGTTTCCTTTTTCTCTTACACTTGAGTAATAATTACCCAATGGAAAACTAACTGGGTCTTTGAATATTATCCAATTCTCAAATTTTGAACAACATCTGAGAATCATAATCCAAGATGTTTTGTTGGAACTTCGCCAACTCTCTCTTCAGTTGTAAGTGGGCCAGTTCCAGCCCTTTCTAACCTCATTAGTGTCTTGTTGATTCATTTCCCAGATCAAATGTAACCCATGCTCTGTAGGCTTGCAAGCCATTCTTCTGGAAAACTGCACAGCTTCTTCCTGTAACTGCAGCACTGTGAAGATAGTTGGAATCAGATGTGGTTATAACAGAAATTTGTGGCAACTCTTTCAAGTGAAAGAACTGCTTCACTTTATGTTATAGAATAAAAATATTAAGATTCTGAAGATAAATAATGATTTCGGTAGATTTTGAGAATAAAAATGGGCATTAATTGTAATCTCATAGAATTTATCTTTTTAATAATATTTTATTGGTTCTTTGAGAATTTTGTACAATGTATTTTGATCATTTTCAGAACCCTCCACCATCTCCTCTCTCATCCACCCCACCTCCTTACGGTCCTCACATCATTTTGGGTATCATTTATTTGAGGCCTATAGAGTCTAATTTGTGTTTCTCAAATTCTCTTGGATAAAGATCCATCCCCTGGAGCCCAGTCAACCTATCCAGTATCATCACACTCTTCCCGCAGCTACCAATTGCCAATTGTTCCTCCCCTGGAGCTGGGTTTTCTACCCACCTGCCCCTTCCATGCTAGGATTCTGTGGGGGTCTTGGGCATGATGTTACATGCACTGTAGCTGGATAGCTAAGCTGTAAAGGCTAAGGCTCCCAAGAAAAACATTAAGAATTTATCTCTTTAAGGTCAATTTGGAAACATTGTCTCTCCTTGATTATATTAGTAAAATAAAACTATCCCACATATTTTTGCCCAAGAATAATCTGCTATTATACTATATAGTTGGCAAGGGAGACACCATGATCAAGAATCGTCTGTTACTGGTGATGCTGTGGTTGTAACACAATCACTCTATGTAGTCCAGGCTGGTCTCAAAGTTACATCTCCTGAGTGCTACAACTGCAGGTAGATGTTGCTATGTCCAGTTACATAAAGAAAAATTATTGTATCAATTAATATCCCAAATAGTAATAATAACCTGAGAAAGTTTATTTAATTTTTTAATTTTTATTGTTTTTTATGTGTGTGAATGTACTGTCTGCTTGTAGGTTTGTGCACCCATGTCATGCAATGCCACAGAGATCAGAAGAGGGCATCAGATTCCCCTGGAACTGCAGTTAAAGATGGTTCTCAGCCACCATGTGGGTGCTGGGGATTGAACCCGGGTTCTCTGAAAGAGCAGTCAATGCTCTTAACCGCTAGGCCATCTCTCCAGCCCCAAGAAAGTTTATTTAGAAAAGTTAGTTAACAATATATAAAATTTAAAATATAAGCCCAACATTCAATAACCTCCTTGGCTTAATTCAATTTCAATTGATACCATGTGGTTCCTAAAACAGATTGAAAATTATATTGTAGATTACTAATGTTTCTCTTAACGTTTACTTCTTTCTTCATTGATGTGAGTGTAAATGGATGGCATGGCTGTTGGGGTAGGGACAGGCCAAAGTTGTCTTGGATATCTTGGTTTGGGGCACCTGTATAGTTGGTCTTTGGCAGTAAATTAACAAAATGATTGAGTATGTGTGGAAAGGAGTAAGTGAATAATATTTTTATTAAAATGGTGTAGGATTCACATGGACTCATTAATTCATAAACCCCAACATCTCTTAAATGAAGCATCCCATGTCCCCACAGTTAAAAGCTTAGTGCTGTTCTTGATTTATTATTTCCACTCTGAAGTTCTCTACACATTGTCTTTACCAGATTTCTTTGAAGCACTAATATTTGGGATGTGTAAGTTATAGAGCTCAGAGGGCTATTATTCCTTGGGACTCTGTGTTCTAAAGACAGCCACTCTGTCCCAGAACCTATAGCAAATAGTTTAAAAAGCTTTAACCCTTTATAAATGGTCCATGTAATGAAAGTAAGAGAGAAAAGTTGAGTGTGGGTTGCAGGAAGTTACATATGCATAGGGTCCCTTAAAGTTTGTACCTCATTGTGTCCGTTAAGTTTGAACTATAGTGCTTGCATGTAATGCTAAATTTTTATTTACAGAATGTGAGACCTATTTGTGATTATAGAAATGGAAGTATTTGGAAAGTATTTTTGTGAAAATGAAAACAAAGTCTGCTCTTTCAAGAAATGCAATTGGCAAGAAATTTGCTAATGATAATTTTGAGGATAAAATAAAATTTTAGACAAAAAAGTTCAAGTAAATGGAAAGACTGCAATAATTATATTATCGACCCAGAATTCATGTTAGCACACTTTAGATATTCCATTATTTAGCCTCACATTTGTATTATTTGTAAAGGATGCATATGTCAGCTTGTGTTCCTCTCAAAGTGGACTCCAAGGTTTGAACGCGGCTTGTTTGAGATGAGCAGAAGAACTGCGGAGTCACAGACGATAACGTCGAGCGCAACTCAATGCTAATAAGGGTAAGAGCGAGAAGAGGCCCTAGGACTAACAAAAGTTATCAAGAAATCATGGAGAATGAACTGTTAATGTGACAGGAGGGCTAGAGAAAAACACTAGAGCCTCAAGGTAACTAGGTTTATGGCTCTCCAGGTGGATGTTAACTTCCCAGCACTTCTGGAGCATTGCCAGTGTGTAGGGCGGCGTGACGCCATTCTGTAGTCTGAGTGACATCCTTGGGCAAAGATGTGAACACTGGCTGCGAGGAGTCCTCTGGAGGCCACAGAGAGGAGAGGTGCTCTGAGTGCTGCGTGGTCACGGTGTGTGCTTCCAGATGCCGCTGAGTTATTTAGGAAAAATCAGTCTTTCTCTTGTGATACTAAAACTTGCTCTACCTAATTGAACAATTAAATACAACAAAAAAGTGAAGCCGCGGCAGTGGGTATCCTTTTAATGCTAGGCACTTGGAGGCAGCAGACCGGCTGGACTCTTGTGATATCAGAGAGCCACGGCCTGAGTCAGCAGAGTGAGTTCCAGGGACAGTCCAGAGCTACAGGGAGAAACGGTCGCAAAAAGACCAAAAAAAAAAGAAAAAAACCAAAAACACCAGAAAATGAAAAGTGGCACAAGCATTTAAACACCATTCTGTATGTTACCAGGTGGCAACAATTATTTCCCTCAAGTGAGCACAGTCCATGTGTGGGAACTTATATACTCGAGTTTATTTTTTTATTTTTAGTTCTGTATTAGTTCAAGTCTTTTTCTTGTCTTAAAATCTAAATTACTCCAATTAAAATAAAGGAAAAAAACGGTATTTCTCTGTTTTAGTACAATTCGATTGTATGTGGTGTGTATGGTGTGTGTGTGTGTGTGTGTGTGATGTGGTGTGGGTGTGTGTGGGGTACAACTGCATGCCGGGTGCTCATGTGGAGGTCCAAGGAGGCCTGCAGCTTCCAACACATGAGTCTCAAGGATTGAATTTGACAGTCTTAACTGCAAGGACCATTATCCATTGAGCTACCTTATGCTGTTTTTATTGCCGTTACCATGAGTCTTTTTCCTTGTTTTGGTTTTTTGACAAGTCACACTGATGCCTCCTCCTGGCCAGGATGTCTGCAAAGTCACAGAGACCCTATACCACTGCCTCCACATGCTGGGATTAAAGCACCACACCCAGTTTATTAAGCTCTTGAATTCAAAAACTTACTAAGAGATTTTCCTAAGTGCCATTGTGATAACTTTTCTTCTGCCTTGAGTACGTTTTCTTCTTTTTCTTAACTGCCTACTATGTTTTAGTTAGGGAAGGCTAACTACATTCTGCTTTGTGTATGTGATTGTACCTGGGTACATGGATGTGTTTTAATGTATTGGGGATTGAATTCAGAGCCTTGCCTTACTGGGGAGGAAATTCTGTACTGCTGGTATCCCCTTTAGTTTCCTCTTGAAGATACATACAACTATTTCTTGTTTCCTTGCTCTTCTTTCTCGATATTTTAGTCTACTGTAATATCCTTGAATATTTACTAGGGCATTTCCATTCCTATTGCTTGCAATAGAGCAATTTTATTCAGATTCTCTCGCTCGCCTCTCTCTGTCTTCTGTTTCTTAATGTTTATACAATGTATTCAGAGTCTGTATATATTATAGATATAATATACTATTAATATATATAAATATATGAAATACTAGAAGGCCAGAGAAACTTATATTTAGAATCGATGTATATAAAATCGAAGTTTTCTTCTTGCCTCTATTTACTATTTGATACCTTTTTTTTTGTTTGATTGGATCAGATATGAGGAGGGCAAGAGTTGGGTAAGCAGCCCAGCGGAGTAGTAGTTATCACAGTAACAGAAAGTGGAACCTTTTAGTCTGGTGAGTGACATCCTTGTTTGTATTGTTTTTTGTTTGGTTTTTTTTTTTTTTTGTCATTTTGAGATAGGGTCGCCTTATAGCCCCAGCTGTCCGGAACTCCTCGGTAGACCCAGCTGCCCTTGAACGCAAAAGATCTGCCCTGCCTGCTATGCCTCTGCCTCTGCCTCCCAAGTGCTAGGATAAAGGCCGCGTGCCACCAGGCCTGGCCTAATTTGGTGAGTGACATTCTTATGGGCTCTCTACTTGATTGTCACACTAGTTTCTCTCATCAGTGTGTTTGCCTCACTGTTCTATCACAGTAATCATTTAATTTATTGGCTTCTAGATGAATGAAAATATTTGAACTTTTACTTTCTATTCCTTAAAACCAAACTTGCTAAGTCGTTGAGATTTTTCAAGCTATATCTTTACACGGAAGAATATATAAGGGTTCATTGTGAATAATTTCTCCTTTGATGTGTGTGTGTGGTGTGTGTGTGTGTGTGTGAGAGAGAGTTGTTTTGGGTTTATCCCTCCTGAGGGTGCTGGGATTGAAACCTGGTCCTCTGCAAGGAGCAGTGGGTGCTCTTAACCCTGAGCCATCTCTCCAGCCCCGTGATCATTTCTCTTTTAAAATGTATTTATTAATTTTATGGTATGAGTTGTATTGCCTGCAATGTGTTAAGTGCACCTGTGTCATGCATGCCGCAGAGGTCCACAGAAGATGGCATAGAATCCCCGGTGGGGGGGGGGGGGGGGTGGTGGTGAAGATGGAGTTACAGACGTTTTTTAGCCACAAGTATGGCTGAGAATTGAACCCAGGTCCTCTCTTAGGATAGCCAGTGCTCTTAACTTCTGCATCCACCATCTCTGGCACCTGGGTTATCCAGTACTATGTCTTATAGAAATCACTGCAAATATGTGTCTAATGTTATTAATGAGGACACAAGCAATTATGAGTGAATTCTTCATTAAGATTAACTTGTGTGACAGGCCAAATGGAGTTTGCTACACTTCCATTTAAAATATTCCTACATTTCTGATTTAGAATTGACTTTTAGTTATTGAGTAATACTAATAAATTATGTAACCATGATTCTTTAAAAAAAACTTATAATGAACAGAAAGGATTCTTTTATGAAACAGTATTGAAAAGAGGGTGTTTATGAAATCGTCAATGAAGTTACCTATGCCTCTAATACTTATGAAATAGGGATTTCGAAACACAAGGGTATAAAGTGAGTAACCAAACTGCAGTCAGTATTACATAAGAAATCAATGGCACCAATCCTTCATTGAATCCAACTTAACAAAATGACAACTAGGAAACAAGAGATAATGAAGCTAGTACCCAGAAACAAGAAACGGCAGGACAGTGTTGGCATTGCTAAAGCAGACAGGGCAGAGCATTGGGGTTTACAGATAAGGAGCCGCCATTCACAGCCAGTGCCTCCATGGCCCAAACCCAGTTGAAACAAGGGGTACAGGAAGACTGGGAACTGGGGGTGTGTGTGGTGGAACAAGGTTTAGCAGCCCAGACCGGCCACATTCATTTCAAAGACCTAGAGTAGCTATTGAAGCAAGTAAGAAATGAGCTCTTTGAAAATATTTTTAATTAGATATATATATATAATTATGTGTGGTGTGTGTGTATGATGTATCGTGTGTGTGTGTGGCCTGCATTGTAAGTGTACTCAACTTGTGCAATGCTCACAAGAGGTCAAGCCCCCGGAAATTGGGAGTTTAGGATGTTTTTTAGCGCATGTGGCTGCTGGGAATAAAAAAAATGAAAACAAAACAAAACAAAAAAGCAGAGAAAGATGCAGAAAACTTACGGCAGAATGCATGATCTGGGATGGGTAGGGGTGGGGTGGGGGGAAGGGAAGGGGATATATGCCTGAACTGAATTGGAAAATGATGTATGAAATACACAAAGCATCAATAAAAAAATAAAAAATAAAAACAGGAAGGAAACAGTCAGTGCCTTCCATGCAATAAAATGATGTGATCAACTCCAGCATGAGGGTTGGACTTTAATTAACAAAGCTAATCTTAGAATTCCAAAATTTTATTTAATTTTTATCAAATTTCATTAGTAAAGAATTCACAAATAAAAAAGAATGTACAGTATACTTATCACTCATATCAAACCAAGCAAAATAGATTTTAACCTCTACTTTTTTGTAAGACTTTATTTTTGAGAGCAACTTGAAGTTCACAGACCTTTCTACCTCATCAACTGTGCTGGGAACCCAAACACCTTCACTGACAACTCAAAGACCATTATTTAAATGAGGTCTAATTTTGGGCTGGAGAGATGGCTCAGCGGTTAAGAGCATTGACTGCTCTTGCAGAGGACCTGGGTTCGATTCCCAGCACCCACATGGTGGTTAAGAACCTTCTTTAACTCCAGTTCCAGGGGAATATGACACCCTCTTCTGACCTCTGCAGCATTGCACGACATGGTTGCCCCAACCTACATGCAGACAGTACATTCATACACATAAGAAATAATAAATAAAAAATTAAAAATAAATAAATGAGGTCTAATTTTTGTAACTGTCAAGAAATTGAATAAATGCATGGCACCCACCCACCATTACAATAAATCCCTGAAAATCCTTTGTGATTTACCCCCACCACCCTTGGACACTCCATGAAAACTATTAATTTGATTATCTTCATAAAAGCTCTCTTCCTCATCCAATCATTTTGGTTTCTCATATGCAGTGATAGTATTTCACTCATTTCAAAACTGACCATTCTGACCAGCTCTATTTTGTATGTACATCTCTAACAATCTATCAAGAGAATTAATCACGTGGTATCATTGATTGCAAAGTTTAGCTTCAGAAGTTTGTGACAAACAAAATATTAGAATCCATCATATGTTATGTAATTGTATGGAACCCTTCGATCTGCAAGATTGTGTGATATAGCCTGTAACCTCAAGTATCATGAAATAATAACTGAACTTTTTATTATTAATATTTGTCTCCTAAGGAAAAAAAAAAGAATGCATAGCTTCCAATGCAGCAGTTCAACTAAAGCTCTCTTTTTAGGTTTTCTTTGGCCTTCGGAAGCATTAACTGACTTTTTTGTCCCATCCTAAATTCCCAAGTGCATTTCCTTCTAGAGAGTCTAGCATTGAAATGCTAGGATTGTAGAAGAATTAGCTTATCTCAAAGTGTTTGAAAACTAAACCTTTATTGTTCTTCTTGTCTGCAGGGACTTGATCCTCTGAAACAAAAGAGGAAGAGAAATTATGCCAAGGACTGTGACTAAACTTCAGAGAAACTGGCTAGACATGGGCGCACGTGCTTGGCATGAGCCCTGTTCGGACTTGCTGGTCATTTCAGAAGCTTTTCTACTCTCCCCGGCAGGCCTGCCTGTTTCCTTCTGTAGAAAACAGTGACTCATACCAAATGCTGAGCAATGCATCATCTTCTTACCTCCTTGAATTCTCTCTCCTACTTCACCTCTGACCACCTTGATCTTGGTCCAGCGTCATGATGTCCAAAAAGTGAAGGATGTTTGAAAGAATATACTGAATGAGGAATTCTTTTAGAAATAATAAGTTAGAATACAGGACAACTGGTTTGGTTTTAGTTCTGACTGCTTGTAGCTGCCTTAACAACCATAAAAGAATCCTCTTATAATTCCAAATATAAATTATAGGATTATAAAATTTGATTGGAATAAATAGTATTCTTGAGTTCTTACTATTTGATTTTATGAGTCCATGTTCTTTATGTTTCTGAATATATTTTATGAAAATGAACTGTGCTAATATGTATATATCTATACATACCCACACAGACACACACACACACACACACACATATATATATATGTGTGTGTATATATATATATGTGATAGTGCATGTCTTGCCAGCACAATTCCAAGAAAATCAGATAAATAAGGAAAAAGAAAAATGAGGAAGAAAATATAAACTTAGGTATAATGATAAGCAGGCCTGACCACCAAATTCATTATGCAAAAATTATGTTGTGTAAAGGAAATTTTTTATATTAATATAGTATTTGAAATAAAATTCTACTTTATATCTTGGATTTTTTGTTTTTTATTTGCTTTGTTCTTTGACACAGGGTCTCCATGTAGCTCTACCTAGCCTAGAACTTGTAATATTGCAAAACTTTTGATTGGTAAAATTGTTACCATGCTAACAGAATCAAAGTTGTGATTGTAAATACCAGTTATGATTGTATTTACACATACAAAAGCAAAGAAAAATAGGTGTGACATAATTTCATGATATAGCAGAAATAATTTTAAATAAAGCTTTAACCCTTTAGAAATGTTCCATGTATGAAAGTAAGAGAGAAAGATTGAGTGTGGTTTGCAGGAATTACATATGCATATGTTCCCTTAAAGGTTGTACCTCAATTGTGTCTTTAAGTTGAACTATTAGATGCTTGCATGTAATGCTAATTTTATTTAACAGAATGAGTGATACCTTTGTGATTATAGAAATGGAAGTATTTGGAAAGTATTTTTGTGAAAATGAAAACAAAGTCTGCTCTTTCAAGAAATGCAATTGGCAAGAAATTTGCTAATGATAATTTTGAGGATAAAATAAAATTTTAGACAAAAAAGTTCAAGTAAATGGAAAGACTGCAATAATTATATTATCGACCCAGAATTCATGTTAGCACACTTTAGATATTCCATTATTTAGCCTCACATTTGTATTATTTGTAAAGGATGCATATGTCAGCTTGTGTTCCTCTCAAAGTGGACTCCAAGGTTTGAACGCGGCTTGTTTGAGATGAGCAGAAGATACTGCGGAGCACAGGACGAGGAGACTCGGGAGGGCAGGCAGCTAAGAAGAGCGCAGTAAGTAGCCCCCACTCATGGCACTAACAAAAGTTCAAATCATGGATGAACTTTATGTGACAGGAGGCTAGAAACACTAGAGCCTCAAGGTAACTAGGTTTGTGGCTCTCCAGGTGGATGTTAACTTCCCAGCACTTCTGGAGCATTGCCAGTGTGTAGGGCGGCGTGACGCCATTCTGTAGTCTGAGTGACATCCTTGGGCAAAGATGTGAACACTGGCTGCGAGGAGTCCTCTGGAGGCCACAGAGAGGAGAGGTGGCTCTGAGTGCTGCGGTCACGGTGTGTGCTTCCAGATGCCGCTGAGTTATTTAGGAAAAATCAGTCTTTCTCTTGTGATACTAAAACTTGTCTACCTATGAACAATTAAATACAACAGAAAAGTGAAGGCCGGGCATGGTGGCTCATGCCTTTAATGCTAGCACTTGGGAGGCAGAGCCAGGCGGATCTCTGTGAATTCAAGGCCAGCCTGGTCTACAGAGTGAGTTCCAGGACAGCCAGAGCTACAGGGAGACCCTGTCTCAAAAAGACCAAAAAAAAACCAAAAAAACCAAAAAACACCAGAAAAATGAAAAGTGGCACAAGCATTTAAACACCATTCTGTATGTTACCAGGTGGCAACAATTATTTCCCTCAAGTGAGCACAGTCCATGTGTGGGAACTTATATACTCGAGGGTTTAATTTTTTTTTATTGTTCTGTATTAGTTCAAGTCTTTTTCTTGTCTTAAATCTAAATTACTCCATTAAATAAGAATTTCTCTGTTTTATACATATCGTATTTATGTGTGTGTATGGTGATGTGTGTGTGTGTGTGTGTGTGGGTGTGGTGTGTGTGGGACAACTGCATGCCGGGTGCTCATGTGGAGGTCCAGAGAGGCCGCATGTCCAACACATGAGTCTCAAGGATTGAATTTGACAGTCTTAACTGCAAGGACCATTATCCATTGAGCTACCTTATGCTGTTTTTATTGCTCGTTTCCATTAGTTCTTTGTTTCACTTGTTTTGTTGTTTTGACAAGTCACACTATGCCTCCTGCTGGCCAGGATGTCTGCAAAGTCACAGAGACCCATATACCACTGCCGTCCATGCTGGGATTAAAGCAACCACACAACCCAGTTTATTAAGCTCTTGAATTCAAAAACTTACTAAGAGATTTTCCTAAGTGCCATTGTGATAACTTTTCTTCTGCCTTGAGTACGTTTTCTTCTTTTTCTTAACTGCCTACTATGTTTTAGTTAGGGAAGGCTAACTACATTCTGCTTTGTGTATGTGATTGTACCTGGGTACATGGATGTGTTTTAATGTATTGGGGATTGAATTCAGAGCCTTGCCTTACTGGGGAGGAAATTCTGTACTGCTGGTATCCCCTTTAGTTTCCTCTTGAAGATACATACAACTATTTCTTGTTTCCTTGCTCTTCTTTCTCGATATTTTAGTCTACTGTAATATCCTTGAATATTTACTAGGGCATTTCCATTCCTATTGCTTGCAATAGAGCAATTTTATTCAGATTCCTCGTCTCGCTCTCCTCTCTGTCTTCTTTATCTTAATGTTTATGACAAATGTATTCATGGGTATTATTATAGAGTACTTTATATATATAAATATATGAAATACTAGAAGGCCAGAGAAACTTATATTTAGAATCGATGTATATAAAATCGAAGTTTTCTTCTGGCCTTCTAGTTACTATTTGATAGACTTTTTTTTGTTTGGATTTATCAGATATGTATGATGTCAAGGTTTGGGTAAGAGCCCAGCTGAGGTAGTAGTTAATCCCACAGTAACAGAAAGTGGAACCTTTTAGTCTGGTGAGTGACATCCTTGTTTTTTGTTTTTTGTTTGGTTTTTTTTTTTTTTTTTGGTCATTTTGAGATAGGGTCTCCTTATAGCCCCAGCTGTCCTGGAACTCACTCTGTAGACCAGGCTGCCCTTGAACTCACAAAGATCTGCCTGCCTCTGCCTCTGCCTCTGCCTCCCAAGTGCTAGGATTAAAGGCGCGTGCCACCAGGCCTGGCCTAATTTGGTGAGTGACATTCTTACGGGCTCTCTACTTGATTGTCACACTAGTTTCTCTCATCAGTGTGTTTGCCTCACTGTTCTATCACAGTAATCATTTAATTTATTGGCTTCTAGATGAATGAAAATATTTGAACTTTTACTTTCTATTCCTTAAAACCAAACTTGCTAAGTCGTTGAGATTTTTCAAGCTATATCTTTACACGGAAGAATATATAAGGGTTCATTGTGATAATTTCTCTTTGCATGTGTGTGTGTGTGTGTGTGTGTGTGTGTGTGAGAGAGAGTTTGTTTTGGTTTTATCCTCCATGAGGGTGCTGGGAATTGAACCTGGGTCCTCTGCAAGAGCAGTGGGTGCTCTTAACCACTGAGCCATCTCTCCAGCCCCGTGATCATTTCTCTTTTAAAAATGTATTTATTAATTTTATGGGTATGAGTGTATTGCCTGCATGTGTATAAGTGCACCTGTGTCATGCAATGCCTCAGAGGTCAGAAGATGGCATAGAATCCCCTGGAATTGGAGTTACAGACAGTTTTTAGCCACAAGTGAGTGCTGAGAATTGAACCCAGGTCCTCAGCAGGAATAGCCAGTGCTCTTAACTTCTGAATCACCTCTCTGGCCCTGTTATCAGTTACTATTTCTTATCATAAAAGCACTGCAAATATGTGTCTAATGTTATTAATGAGGATACAAGCAATTATGAGTGAATTCTTCATTAAGATTAACTTGTGTGACAGGCCAAATGGAGTTTGCTACACTTCCATTTAAAATATTCCTACATTTCTGATTTAGAATTGACTTTTAGTTATTGAGTAATACTAATAAATTATGTAACCATGATTCTTTAAAAAAAACTTATAATGAACAGAAAGGATTCTTTTATTGAAACAGATATTGAAAAGAAGGGTGTTATGACAATCTTCAATTAATTTACCTTATGACTCTAAATACTTATGAAATAGGGAATTTAGAAACAAACAAGGGTATAAGTGAGTAACCAAAAGGCATCATATTAGTCAGAAATCACATGCACACAATAACTTCATTGAATCCAACTTAACAAAATGACAACTAGGAAACAAGAGATAATGAAGCTAGTACTCAGAAACAAGAAACGGCAGGACAGTGTTGGCATTGCTAAAGCAGACAGGGCAGAGCATTGGGGTTTACAGATAAGGAGCCGCCATTCACAGCCAGTGCCTCCATGGCCCAAACCCAGTTGAAACAAGGGGTACAGGAAGACTGGGATTGGGGGTGGGGGTGTGTGGAACAAAGGTTAGCAGCCCAGTACCTGGCCACATTCATTTTCAAAGACCTTATAGTAGCTATTGAAGCAAAGTACAGAAATGAGCTCTTTGAAAAAATATTTTATTATATATATATATATATATATATGTGTGTGTGTGTGTGTGTGTGTGTGTTGTGCCTGCATGTATATAAGTGTACTCAACTTGTGCAATGCTCACAGAGGTCAGAGCCCCCCTGAAATTGGAGTTAGGATGGTTTTTAGCTGCCATGTGGCTGCTGGGAATGGAACCCCAGCCCTCTGCCAGAGCAGCCAGTGCCCTTAACCACGGAGTCATCTCTCCAGCCCCAGCCCCAGGAATGAGCTCCTCATAGAAAGAAAGGTATGCTTTCTGCTTTTACATAAACTAAGAAGGTTCATTATGGAATCTTTGGTGACAAAAAAGGTACTCCATGCATATTACAAATGCAAAGGCACCCACTTAGGAAGTTGTTTATACTGTTTCCACAGCTAACATTTATTCAGTACTACAGTCAAAGAACTTTTCAAAGAGGCTGATTTGGATTTATTCATATAATGCTCAGTGGTAGGTAGGTAATTACCTACCAGATCGGTAATCTCCATCTTACAGAAAAAGCTGCCTCAGATTAAAAATAAGGGGCAGAAGAGAAATCAGCCATGTAGCTCAAGAGCATTTGGCCTTAACTCTATTCTAAATCTACACTATTAGCACACAGATTCATCAACTGCTTGACCCTGGAATCATGTGAATCTTTGGTTTCCTTTTTCTCTTACACTTGAGTAATAATTACCCAATGGAAAACTAACTGGGTCTTTGAATATTATCCAATTCTCAAATTTTGAACAACATCTGAGAATCATAATCCAAGATGTTTTGTTGGAACTTCGCCAACTCTCTCTTCAGTTGTAAGTGGGCCAGTTCCAGCCCTTTCTAACCTCATTAGTGTCTTGTTGATTCACTTCCCAGATCAAATGTAACCCATGCTCTGTAGGCTTGCAAGCCATTCTTCTGGAAAACTGCACAGCTTCTTCCTGTAACTGCAGCACTGTGAAGATAGTTGGAATCAGATGTGGTTATAACAGAAATTTGTGGCAACTCTTTCAAGTGAAAGAACTGCTTCACTTTATGTTATAGAAGAAAAATATTAAGATTCTGAAGATAAATAATGATTTCGGTAGATTTTGAGAATAAAAATGGGCATTAATTGTAATCTCATAGAATTTATCTTTTTAATAATATTTTATTGGTTCTTTGAGAATTTTGTACAATGTATTTTGATCATTTTCAGAACCCTCCACCATCTCCTCTCTCATCCACCCCACCTCCTTACGGTCCTCACATCATTTTGGGTATCATTTATTTGAGGCCTATAGAGTCTAATTTGTGTTTCTCAAATTCTCTTGGATAAAGATCCATCCCCTGGAGCCCAGTCAACCTATCCAGTATCATCACACTCTTCCCGCAGCTACCAATTGCCAATTGTTCCTCCCCTGGAGCTGGGTTTTCTACCCACCTGCCCCTTCCATGCTAGGATTCTGTGGGGGTCTTGGGCATGATGTTACATGCACTGTAGCTGGATAGCTAAGCTGTAAAGGCTAAGGCTCCCAAGAAAAACATTAAGAATTTATCTCTTTAAGGTCAATTTGGAAACATTGTCTCTCCTTGATTATATTAGTAAAATAAAACTATCCCACATATTTTTGCCCAAGAATAATCTGCTATTATACTATATAGTTGGCAAGGGAGACACCATGATCAAGAATCGTCTGTTACTGGTGATGCTGTGGTTGTAACACAATCACTCTATGTAGTCCAGGCTGGTCTCAAAGTTACATCTCCTGAGTGCTACAACTGCAGGTAGATGTTGCTATGTCCAGTTACATAAAGAAAAATTATTGTATCAATTAATATCCCAAATAGTAATAATAACCTGAGAAAGTTTATTTAATTTTTTAATTTTTATTGTTTTTTATGTGTGTGAATGTACTGTCTGCTTGTAGGTTTGTGCACCCATGTCATGCAATGCCACAGAGATCAGAAGAGGGCATCAGATTCCCCTGGAACTGCAGTTAAAGATGGTTCTCAGCCACCATGTGGGTGCTGGGGATTGAACCCGGGTTCTCTGAAAGAGCAGTCAATGCTCTTAACCGCTAGGCCATCTCTCCAGCCCCAAGAAAGTTTATTTAGAAAAGTTAGTTAACAATATATAAAATTTAAAATATAAGCCCAACATTCAATAACCTCCTTGGCTTAATTCAATTTCAATTGATACCATGTTGTTCCTAAAACAGATTGAAAATTATATTGTAGATTACTAATGTTTCTCCTAACGTTTACTTCTTTCTTCATTGATGTGAGTGTAAATGGATGGCATGGCTGTTGGGGTAGGGACAGGCCAAAGTTGTCTTGGATATCTTGGTTTGGGGCACCTGTATAGTTGGTCTTTGGCAGTAAATTAACAAAATGATTGAGTATGTGTGGAAAGGAGTAAGTGAATAATATTTTTATTAAAATGGTGTAGGATTCACATGGACTCATTAATTCATAAACCCCAACATCTCTTAAATGAAGCATCCCATGTCCCCACAGTTAAAAGCTTAGTGCTGTTCTTGATTTATTATTTCCACTCTGAAGTTCTCTACACATTGTCTTTACCAGATTTCTTTGAAGCACTAATATTTGGGATGTGTAAGTTATAGAGCTCAGAGGGCTATTATTCCTTGGGACTCTGTGTTCTAAAGACAGCCACTCTGTCCCAGAACCATGTTAGCAAAGATATGTAATTAGGAATATGAGTATCCCATGTATATTTTCACATAATACTATGTGCCTTTTACTTAATAACTTGTGTAAATTTATGCAAGTCCTTATACTTCAGTTTATTTCTTTGTAAAATATCTAATATAAAGACAATGATATGTCAGTGTTATTTTATGAGAAATTCAGTTTTATAAATATGTGCATAGGCATAGCTACAACTCTCAGTTGTCGATCCTCTATCATCTATCTGTCCTATAAATAGATATCAACAAAAACACATTCTCTTGGGGCTGGCGAGATGGCTGAGTGGATATAGGAATTTGCTACCAAGTTTGAGAACCTGAGTTCCATCCCCAGGCTCTATATAGTGGAAGGAGTGCCCTGATGCCTGAATGTTGTCCTATGTCCTCTTCTATGGTGTTGTGTGTCCATACAAACACACACAAAATATTCCCTTTTGAAAGGGAATATCCTCTTACACATGATCACTTAATTATATCAGTTATTTTTATTAACTTTGATTTAAATCTCAAAATTTAAGCTTAAGTGTATTTGGGTAGGTATCTTTTATCAAAGGTACAATTTAGCTAAATTTTGACATATTTCCAAAACGAAATATGACAAAGTGTTTGAAGCTATATGAGAAACTGCAAAATTAATTTATAAAATTATAAAAAAATAAACTATCACATTTCATTATTAAAAAATTTAATTGTGCAGTAAGTCAGTCATGCATATGTGTAAATGCCTCTGGTTTCACTAATAAATACAAG
Organism: Rhizomys pruinosus; assembly: GCA_009823505.1. NCBI lineage: Eukaryota > Metazoa > Chordata > Mammalia > Rodentia > Spalacidae > Rhizomys > Rhizomys pruinosus. Next base: position 1,493,872 of record VZQC01001768.1, on the reverse strand, counting down.
TAACTACAGATGAGACAACATCTGTTCTATGATATATGAAAATATTCCATGCTTTAGTTTTCAATAGTGAGTATAAATTCATAAGGCTAAAATGAATCATCTTGGGTTCTAGCTGACAAAGAACTCAATTGCTGACATTTCTCCCATTTAAGATGGAGATTGAATGTGCATCCTGGCCATATGAACACAGATGAAACTCCAGTGTCTGTTTGCACTGTCACCAACTGTCAAGTGATTAAATTATGTGAAAATGCTCCTTGGATTTTCCAATTTGATTATGTAAATACACAAGTGATATTGACAGCAACAATGTGCATGATTGATATTGTCATTCTTTGTAAAAGCAGATTCAAAATAGCAACTTAAAAGTAATCAGAAACACAAAAAATTGGAATATACTTTGTTTGCTCTGAACAACTGGAGAGCAAATTGCCAATATGTCAGTCCTGTCACCTCAGACCACTCTGATGTGTCTGTCTTACAACAGGACATTGTCCTACATATCGTTAACATAATCATTAAAGTCAAGATATCACAGCCTAAAATTTTAATCTGCAGGGCCCTTTTAAATCTTTGTCAATTGTTCTACTAATAATATTTTTTCAAGTAAAAGGATACACTTAGAATCACATGACTTCAGTCACCAGGTTCCTTTCTGCCTCCTTAAAATACAACAATCGTCTCCATTTTTCTTGGATCCCCATCACCTCTGCACTTCTGAATTAGTAAAGCCTATAGAATGCTCCAGTGTTTTCTCCCTGACTAGATGCGGTCCATGCACTGCTGGCAAGAGCACCTCAAAGTGCTGCTGCTTTGTAGCATTCAGTATATTTGACTAGTTCCATCACAAAAGGGATTTACTTTGGTCCCTATATTAAGGCACAGTCTCAGAAATCTTGCTGCAACATAGAATTTCCCTTTTCTAATCATGAAGTATTTTGTGGGCCCGTACTTTGAAACTGTTACTATCTCATTTCCTTTTTTTTTTTTTAATTGATGCTTTGTGAATTTCATACATCATTTTCCAATTCAGTTCAGGCATATTTCCCTTTCCCTTCCTCCCTACCCCCACCCCATCCCAGATCATGCATTTTGCCATAACTGTCCTGCATCTTTCTCTCAGTTGTTTTTTTTTTTCCATTTTTTAGCTATAAGTGATGATCCATGAGTACGAGCATCCTTCATATGAAACCAATTTGCATGTTGTGCCCAAACCCCACAGCCCCACCATCAGCGGGGGTGGGGGGTTGTATGTTCAATCAAGTTGATCAAATGAGTGTCCAGACTACAATGCTGTAGTTTCACCATTCACCCCATTGCAGCCCTACATTCTAACCATGACCCCTCTCTGCAGATTGTTCCCTAGGCTTAGAAAAGGGGCAGAGGTGGATGAGAAGCAAAACAGTCCACTCTCTCTGGAGCTGTTGTCTTGGACCTTGGTCAATTCTGGCTGTTTTCCTTTATGGGTGACAGTTGTCCAGGAATACCTTTCGATCCTACATGAAGCACAAGCAATTGATATATAGGTATATTTAAACAGCACTATAGTTATGGTTGGTTACTTTTGATAGACATATGCTTTTGGTTGTATATGTTAATCCATGAATAACATTTTTTCCTGTTAAATATCACGTCTTACTGTGGCTTATAACATCTCCTAACCTATAGAGGATGTAAAGCTTGTGGCATCAGCCATGGGTTATTCATCCAGGAGAGAGCCAATAGCCAATTAGGTTTGGGGATATATAGGCATATGTGGAGCCTTTGTGCACAGTATTTCCAGGCAAGTGAGGTGTAGCTTGGTGCTGACTGGATGGAGTCTTGCTTGACTCAGGGAGACCCGTATTGCTTTATTGGTTTAGGCCTTTTTGTAACAACTCTCTGGTATTCCAGAGGCCATCTGTACACTTTTGCATGGTGGTCTCAATACATCTTTCATGTAACGTCAGGTCTTCGCGCAGCAGGGCTCTTTCGCCTCTCTTCTTGAGGTACCCAGTTTAAGGCAAGGAGCCTTTTACTTGTGTTTGGGGCCTTGGATCCCTGGCACCACATCTCCTCTGGTAGAATAATCCATTGTGATGTCATGAGTCCGTTGTATAATATAATTTGCTCAGTGCATAGTTATGGACTTTGTATTTTATTTGGTTTCTGAACATAGCAATGAAAAATCCTTTTCACAGTTTATGTCTATTAGTCAAGTAAAGAAGGCAGTTTTACCGGTTTTTAAGAGATTACTCTAAAATAGTTGTCTCCAAATTACAGTTGGAGAGCAACCTCATATCATCATATTTTCTCCTTTTACTAGGGGGGGGGAGGCAAGAAAGTCTCTCATATCAAAAAACCTTGCGGCACTAGAAGGTAAGGTTCATTAGGATCTATTATAAATAGTTGTTACAATATGATCCACAGAGGGGTTCGTTTTTATAGCAATCTGAGGCTTTTCTTCCTTTCGATTTCAACAGGTCAACCTTTCTGTTGGCACTTCTGGTACATCCTACTCAATGCAAAGCTGTATCTTTTCTTCTCAGCCATTAAGTTGATGACATTTTGTCTTGTTGGGACCCACAAATCTTTCCCATGTTAGTTTTAGGATTTGATGGCAAGGGTTTTTAACGAAAAGGTTTCATGTTATCTGTATTCCCCCCCCCTTTTTTTACCCAAATCTCCAGAAGACAGTTGTATTATACTAACTATAGGGTGGAATCAAGGCACAGTTTCATCAAATTCACCCATGTTGTTTTGGGTGCATAGATGATTACCTTGGGGAGCAACTTAATTTTTATGTTAAATCATCTTAAAGAGATGCTACATGATACTGTACAACAGAGAAATTATAGAGAACATTGTATGTGCCAATCCCAAAGTTATTGCTCTACACATTTTATGTAAAACAAATGTGGACAAGAAGCGATTTTATCTCCATTTAACTCAAATCATTACCTTTTCATCAAGAGCTTTAAACCAATGTTGTTTAATATACACAATTATTTTACTTTTACTAAGTCCTAAGACACCATGTTCCTGTAGACAGTGTCTAGGCAAAACTGGGTACTTGTTGAAATAAATCAATGATATATGCAATAATCGAATATACACTGGGTCCCTCTCCTATTCCCCCTTCCCAATTCACCATTTTAGTCCATTTTCTGATGCCAGTCTTTCTGTTGTTTTATTTATTTATTTATTATTTTAAATATCTATTCGTATTTTTTTTATTTTATTTATTTTGGTATGTGGTATCAATGTACTGTCTGCTGCAGGTTTGTGCCACCGTGTCGTGCAATGCCGCGGAGGTCAGAGAGGTCTCGATTCCCCTGGAACCAACAAAAAACCCTGAGTAGTTCTCCTGATGGGTTCAGAGGCTCTCGGCCGCCATGTGGGTGGGGATCGAACCCGGGTCCCTCTGTAAGAGCGGTCGGCGCTCCTTTTAAAAAACCGCTAGTAGGCCACTCTCTCCATCCCTGTTGTTGTTCTTTTAATATTGCATCCCTCTCCCCAAGAAATATTTATATCTGGGTTATTGGCACTAGCATCCATATGAGGGACACCATTTGTCGTTTGTTTTTCTGGGACTGTGTTACTTCACATAACAAAATAGTCTTCTAGCTCCATCTCATTTACTTCGCAAATTTTCATGATGTTGTCCCTCTTTACTGCTGCATAGAACTCAACATTGTCATACATGTACACATTTTCCTCTCCCATCACTCGTCGTTGAGGGGCACTGGGCTGGTTCCCGGCTTGTTGTCTAGTGTAACAGATGGCAGCATAAAACAATAGCTTGTGCATGTATTCTTTGCAGTAAGATTGTCTTGTGGGTATATACCCAGGATGTGGTTAGTGGCTGTTGTCATGGAAGGCTCATTTTGGAGTTCTAGGGTTTCTCCACACTGCTTTCCATAGTTGGCTGTACAAGTTTACATTCCCACCACAATGGATGAGTGTTCCCCTTTCCCCACACCTCTCCATCACTTGGTACCCATTTCGTGTTGTTCCTGATCCTAGCCAGTTTATTGGATAAGCTAGGTGAATCTCAAAGGGGTTTTAATATTTCATTTCCTCATATCCGGTGATGTTGACACACTTCTTAAGTTTCTTCCTCAGCCATTCTATTCCCTCCTCTGTGAAGTCTCGTTCAGATCGTGGGGTTGCTCATCGTTTATTTTTTTTGGTTGTGTTTAAGAGGTCTTTTTCTGTTTTTGTTTTACCATGAATTATATCATATCATAACCCCCCACCAACGTTACTAAAGACCCCCAACTACACAAAGACCACCACTAACACAAACCACCCCACACCCACTAAAACCCCCCCAAACCACGATTGTCCTGTATTATTTTTTCTTCTTTCTTTGTTTTTGAGAACTTTAATCTGGAAATTAATGCTTTGTCAGATGTATCTGCAGTGAAGTTCCTCCCATGTGTGGGTTTTCTCTTCACTTCCTTTATTTTTTCCTTTTGATGGACCAGAAATTTTGGAGTTTAATGGAGTGTCTTATTTGTCAATTGTCAATCTTTATTTCTTGTGCCTGCTGTCTGATTTAGAAGTTTTTTCCTACACCTATGTCCTTTAGTCTCTGCTCCGTTTCTCTCTGCACATCCCAGAAGTTTGGGGTTTTCCATTAAGATCTTTGACCGTCATCTGGAGTGACTTTTGACAGGTGAGAGGTAGGGGTTATGGGTAAGTTTAGTTCTTCAACAAGTGTGATCCAGTTTTGCCAACATCACTTGGCAGTAAGATGGGAAGAAAGGTAGAAGAATAGTGTTTCCTCCATTGTGTCTTCTTGACCCCTCGTCAAATATGAGGTTTCGAGAAATTGTATTATCTCAGGTTTGGACTCTTATTTTATTCACATTGGCAACTGGTCTCTGTTTTTTTGCCAGTCCGGCTGTTTTGATGACTAAAGCCTGTAATATAGTTTGATGTTTGGTATAGAAATACGATCCCCCCCTGTATTTGCTCTTTTCACTCAGTTGCTTTGGCTATTCCCTTTTCTAATCATGAAGTATTTTGTGGGCCTGTACTTTGAAACTGTTACTATCTCATTTCTTTAAAAAAAAACAACTTTTTCCTTATTCATGTATTTCTTTGCATCTGAAGGGCCTTGTGTTTCCTATATTATTAAATAGTTCTTCACCACCATTACTGTTTATTTTAACCTCTGTGTTGTTCCTGAGTGGGTCATGCACACATACCACCCTGTAGCCTTCTCTTCTCATCTGCATTAGGCTCTGACTCCCCAGGCAAGCCTTGCCTCAGGAAAAGGGCTCTGGATGTACAGGGCTCAGGCACCATCCTGGACCAGTGCAGCTCCCCAGGTCGACAAGCTTCACTCAGTTACTTGAAGACTAATTGTTCAGGAAGGAGATGGGGGAGGGAGGAATGGGGATGATGGGACAGAGCGACTAGAGAAGGGGAGCCAAAATTACAATGTCGCAATAAAGTATAGCTCTGAAATTCTACAACTAAAAAAACAATTATATCTTATTTTCTAAATTTCATGCAAGAAAACCATCCAGACATTTTTGGACAGTTAAAACCTCTGTTAGAGAATATTGGTCAGAAATCATTTCAAATTCTTTGAAAAGAGTATATTGTTCTGATGGTTGTCTAGGAGGGCCAAGGGAATCTAGAAAAGATGGAGAAAAACGTTGAGGATCTAGTCACGCAAAAGACAGAAAGCCAGCAGTGGGTTTCTGAAAGGAATTCTTTCAGATGATTTGCAAGTATGCAATTTAAACTGTCTGCTCACTAAAGATAAAATAATAGACTATGGAATAAATCAAAGTACTTTTTTATTATGGTGAAAAAAAAAAAAATTTCCTTTTAAGGTTGAGAGCTCCCTTGGAGATGCTGACTTGGCCTGTTCTGCTCCTGGAATATAAACTTCAACTTTCCTCTGACCTCAGTGAGGTACATGCTACTGAAGAAACCTGTCGGCACACTTTTTGAAAAGTTCCAGACTGAAGGGGGGGCTCAAGCTACCTGAGGCTCGTGGCATTGCCTGATTGCCAAGGCTGTGTGGCCTCCAAAGGCCTGCGAGGTCTTAGCACATCTGGCCCCCTGCTGTCTTGTACTAGGGCTCATAATGGAAGACATTTGATGGCTCTGCTTTCTCCCTTCACTAACATGGTTATACAGACCATCCGTTAAATGGTGCTTTCTCACTTTCTTCTTGATATGATCCACCACAATGTTAGGTACAGAATTATAAAGCAAATGATTATTATCAATCAATCATCGAACTAATTAAGTGGAGAATTTGGCTTTAATACACATAAAACTATGTTTTTCAACCATAGAAGTTCTTGGAGAATGTTTTCAGGAGAGAAAAATACACAATGATCACATCTGTACTTATGATTCTACAACTTCAGAACAATTTTCCTTCGTATTTATAATTTAATGTAAGAAAATTTCATGGCATTCTCAGAGAATTCATAGGTCTATTTGCACACACCAGAAATTGCTAAAGCAGTTAAAAAATTGGTCCATTTTTATAAACGTCAAAGAATAAAAATATATAAAATCCAATTTCCTATTACACTAAGCCCAGAAAAAGTTTTCAACATTTTCTTTTCCTTATTAAAACCTCGTCCCTTAATCTAAAAGCGATACCAAGAGTTGTGAGGCAAAGTAGAGCTGTGTTTGTTATAGGACAGTCTGGTTTTGCCCTGATCCAGCTGTCCTGCTTATCTTTAATTAGGCAGTTCAACAAGTATTAACAGTATTACCATTCCAATACATAACCTCTTTTTAGAACATAACTTGAAGTCAGCCTTTTTGTCACCGGTACCATTCTGAGATATGCTAAAGCTTTCTTTCCAAAGATCTTACTATGCATTTTGAAGATGCTCTTGGTATCAAATGACAGAGCACTTCTGGTTTAGAAACAACCTGAAGAAGTTGAGTATGTTATATAAAAAATATTGAAAAGACAGTAAGCAAATTTTTCCTGGCTTCCTTCTAATTATACTGGTTTTCTATCATTGACTATTAATAATGGTAATTGTGCCGGGCGTGGTGGTGCACGCCTTTAATCCTAGCACTTGGGAGGCAGAGGCAGGCAGATCTTTGTGAGTTCAAGGCCAGCCTGGTCTACAGAGTGAGTTCCAGGACAGCTGGGACTACAGGGAGACCCTGTCTCGAAAAAACAAACAAACAAACAAAAAATAATAATAATAATGGTAATTGTACCAGATAATGATCTGAAAGTGTAATACACAGAACAAGGCTAAGTACCAGTACCCATGGTTTTGTTGAAGCCCCTCCAGCATGGTGTGCACCCAGTTCTCTAGGTTCATCCCTGCTTATGCACACCTCTGTTCTCCATGCTCAGATTCCTGGGCCTTCTGCCTGCTCCAGTGAAAGCCAAGACAGCCCCTGTACTTTATTAGTTAGTTAGTTAGTTAGTTAGTTAGTTAGTTAGTTAGTTAGTTAGTTGATGTTTGCTAAGTGTGGAACTTAAGTACAGCTGAAGTATAGCTTGCTGGACATGAAGATGTCCTTCAAAAGGAGTTATTTTGTTTTCTATTTTACACCTTCAACAAATATAGACTGTAAGTCTTTAGAGTATATTTTCTATGTAAATGGTGCACTAAATAAACTTCTTCCAACTAGATTGCAAGATTCCAGACCCCTTCCAATCTGTCTCCTTACTGTGCAGACTCAGTCCAAGTGCCAGCCCTTTACAGAAGCATAATGCTATGGCATTGTCACCACATGAAATTCGTTCATCTTCATCATTTAAGTCCCCAGTAGCTAAAAAAACAGAGAGAAAGAACTGCATCTCACTTTGACTGCTATTAAACGCCACCCTCATCCCCATTCTTGAATGCTTTTTATACTCCAGTCTAAGTGCTGAATGCATGAAATGTTTCTTTGCTTGACAAAATTGGGTAGGTAGACTAATTCTGTATCAGTTGTCTTCCAAAACAGTACTTGCATGTTGCTTTATTTATATTAGAAATTTTGAAATATAAGCAGATGTGGAAAGTAGAAACTATAAGATTTTATTTATTAGAGCTCCAGTTTAGGGACTAATTCATCTAAAGAGAACATTATCATAATTTTTCCCAGATCTAGTGGCTGGCTCCATCGGTCACTTGATGGACAATTCAAGCCAGAAGCTTAGAAGCTGTCTGAAGTCTAAACTGCCCACTTTCCTTCATCATATCCCAATTTAATGAATTATATTCATCGTGTCTCTTAATGTCTTTTCTCAGTTTAGCAATGTTGCTCACTCAAGTTTCAATGATCTCCCCACTCCCTTTGGTCTTTTTCAAAACAGGGTTTGCCTGTAGTCTCAGGTGCCCTGGAACAGGCTATGTTGACTTAGCTGGTCTTAAACTCACAGAGATCCTCGTGCCTCTGCCTCCAGAATGTGGGGACTAAAGGTATGCACCACCATGCCCGGCTGGCTCCACTAACATGCACTGAATATGTTTTCTTAATGTAGACTATTCCCTTTCTGGCTTTATAAATAAAAATTTCCTTATTTTAAAAAATAAGTAACTTAGATTTATCATTTTTGCAGTATATTAAAAGATGCAGCATGCTGAAAAAATAAATAAAATTTTAGCTAAAAACATTTAAAATTGTGGACTTTAGGCAAATTGATGACATGGTTTTCAATTGTTTGAGAGAAATGTTTGAGGTACATTAATATCTGGAATATTTGATAAAAATTCTAAATAATATTATCACACATGATTGCTATAAAATGAAAAGTAGAAGTTAAGAAAGTCCTTGCCTATTCCAAAATTTGAAGTGTTTAATTGTGTTTTTATTCGAGAAATTTCATATAAAAGTATCTGGTCCACCTCGAAATTGCTTTTGTGCTGGATGAGAGATATGGATTTAGTTTTATTTCTTCAGGTGAACTTCTACTTTTAGGCACAATTTGTTCAAGATGTTGTAATTTTTTCTAAAATAAATATGGCTGTAGTTTTCTGGGTTTATGTCTGGGTCCTGCATTGTATTCCATTGGTCTGCAGGTCTGTTTTGTCTGCAGGTACCTTTATTCTTCTCTTCTAGAGTCTTCAATACCTTTCTTGAGGGCATTAAGACTTTAATTGTTGAGATACTTCACTTAGTGGGATCAATTTTTTGTCACTTGTGAATGGATTTTTTTCTGATTACTTCCTTGATAATTCCTGTGCTGATACATAGAAATGACACTGGTGTTTTATATTGATTTTATATCTTGCTACTTTGCTGAATATGTTTTTATGCCTTAAAGTTTTCTGGGTCAGTTTTTAGGGTCTTTAAATATGGGATCTTGTCATCTACAAATATAGATAATTTGGCTTTTTATTTCCTATTTATACATTTTAATTCTCTTGCATTTTACTTCAAGCCTTGAAGCACTATATTGATAAGAACATAGAGAACTATCTTCCTTTCCTTATTTATGATTTTAGAGAAAATTATCTCCCTTTTAGGCTCAGGAAATAATCCTAAGAATTAACAAATGGGTTTACATGAAATTAATAGAACTTCAAATGATCATGAGTGAAGAAACCGACTACAGAATAGGCTGTCAGAGATGTTGTCAAATATGTGTCAGACAGGATAATATCTAGAATAAAGACCTATAGGAACTAAACACCAAAATATCCTCCAACAACAAATATGCTAGTGAGCAGAATAGCTAGTTTCAAAAAGAAATACAGATAACAGATAGCAGAGGAAAATCCTTAGTCATTAGAGAAATGCAAATTCAAGGTACTTTGAGATCCTATCTCTCCCCAGGTAGAATGACTATCAAGAAAAAAAAATGACAACAAATGATGGTGAAGATGTGAGGAAAGAATATTCAAACATGGTGGGACTGTGAAGTGGTACAGCCACTATGGGAATAAGTATTGGGGCTCCCCATAAACAATTACATGACCCAGTTATAACAATTGTGCATATATTTATACTACTCCAAGTCAACACAACAGACATACTTTTACATCTGTATTTATCTCTACACTATTCATAATAGCTAAGAAAGGGAACCAGCCTATATATCCATTAGCGGTTTAATGGATAAAGAGAATGTGCTGCCTATAAAAAAAATGTAATTTTATTCAGTCATGAATAAAATCCTTGAAATCAAGGAACTTGTGGGAAAATGGAAGGATCTGGAAATGATTATGTTAAGCAAAATGGCCCTGATTCAGACATAAATACTGGAGGGTTTGCTCATATGTGGAACCTATATTTCAAATTTGTGCTCATGAGTGTATGCATATGTGTGAATTTTGAAAGGAGAAGGGAGATCTTCAGGGAGACAAAACCGAGAGAGGATAATGGATTATAAGTGCTATCAAAGTAGAAGAGAATAATGATGTGGTGGAAGAAGGAAACCACCCAGAGAGATGGTGGTGGGGGTGGGATAGGAGAGAGGGATGAATTAGAACAAAGCATAGGAGTGCACAGAGCTTAGATCAGGGACTTCCCAGGACTACCTGAAGTACAGGTAGGAGCCAGCACTTCAGCCAGGCAGATTGTTGGATAATTCTATCTCTGAGTTGTTGGATAATTGTCTCATTGGTTTGATTAAATGATTGTCTTGTGTGGCTGTGGGGGCAGAGTCATCTTGCTAGCTGCTATAAAAGGTGGGCCTGTTGTCACTGTTAGACTTGTGTGCTTAGATCAGGGACTTCCAAGGACCACCTGAAGCACAGAGTACCAGGTTAAACAGACATATCTCCCCCCACCAACTGGAATTGCATTGCTGGGTGAGTGTCCAAGTGGATTCTTTTGAGAACCTTCAGAACAGAAAGGGAAGAGTGAGTTAGACTTCCAATAGAAAGCCTAAAACTTAGACAAGTCAACACTCCACAAACAAGGAGAAAAACAAATCAAACAAGCAAACCAACAAACAAACAAACAACGAAGGCATCTGAAGGAGGCAAGCAAAGCAAGCCTTCAAAACAGTAAAGAGGTATTTGGGATTCACATTGGAATATAAGCAAAGAGAAAACCACATGCCAGAGATACAACGAAGGGACATGGGAAAGGTGCAGGATAATTCCACACCAAGCTGGGAGATTCCTACAGTAGAATCCCCCTGGGGATGGCCCAAGACACAGATCTTAGAGGAACAATTTCAGACATTTTCAAAGAAATTAAAGAATATAAAAAACAAGTAAGAGAACTAAGGGGAGAGAATGAAAAACTCAAGAGGGACCTAGAGAGAGAGAGAGATAGTGACAAAGGCCATGAAGAGCTAGAAGGAGAAAATGGCAAACTCCAGAAGGAAGTGAAACACTGAAAATGTTTGAAATAAAAAAGGAAAGCGACCAGCAAGCAAAGAGCTACAGGAAGAGATTGAGAAGCTCCAAAAGGAAGTGGAAATCCAAAAGAAATCACAAGATGAAATGAAAAAGGAATCCAACAGTCAGCCAATCAAGAGAAAAGGAAGAGAAAAAGCCTCAGAAATAGAATGGAGGAAGCAGAACAAAGAATATCAGACCTGGAAGATAACACAGAATAACTAAAAACATCAAGTAAAGACTATGAAAAATTTAAAAATACACAAAAGTGGAACAAACAGGAATTTTGGGACACTTTGAAAAGATCAAACCTCCTGTATCATGGGGATAGAGGAAGGAGAAGAATCCCAAGAGAATGGTATTGATCAGATCTTCAATAGAATAATAGATGAAAATTTCCCCAAACTTAAAAAAAGACAAACCAATACAAATACAAGAAACACATAGAACTCCAAACAGACAAGATCAGAAAAGAAACTCCTCACACCCTATCATAGTTAAAATGCTAGATGCCCAAAACAAAGACAAAATTCTGAAAGCCACAAGAGAAAAACAAGTTACATATAAAGGGAAACCTATCAGAATTACAACTGACTTCTCAGTGCAAACTATGAAAGCAAGAAGAAGGTGGAGCAAAGCATTCCCGGTATTAAAGGACTATAGATGCCAACCTAGGTTACTATACCCAGCAAAAATGTTGATTATAGTTGAAGAAGAGAGAAAAATTTTCCATGACATAAACAAAATGATAGAATACATGTCTGGAAAACCAACCCTTCAGAGAACACTTGAAGCAATTCAAAGGACAGAAGAAAGGAGCAACTATCCCCAGGCACCTAGAAAGAGAAATCAATAAAAGCATAACTGCAGAAGTAGAAACCTAGACCAAAAATGGAAATTGATAATAAGGTGAAAGGAAGCAACACAAGTCTTTCAGTTATAACCTTAAATACTAATGCACTAAACTCCCCAAACAAAAGACAGACTGGGGGATTGGATTAGGAAACAGAACCCATCTACATGCTGTCTACAAGAAACACATCTAACCCTCAAGGATAGGCACCACCTTAAAGTGAAAGGATGGAAAAAATATTCCAAGCAAATGGTACCACAAAGAAAGCAGGTGTTGCTATTTTAGTATCAGACAAAATAGACTTCAAAGTAAAAGGAATCAAAAGAGACAAAGAAGGCCATTACATACTTATCAAAGGAACAATTGACCATGAAGATTTCACAATTATGAATATATATGCGCCAAACTCTGGTGCACCAAACTTTATAAAGACAATTCTCCAGGACCCCAAGGCACAGATTAACCCTAATACACTCATAGTAGGGTATTTCAATAGCCCACTGAGCCCTTTGGACAGGTGAACTGGACAAAGAATAAACAGAGAGACATCTGAACTGAATGATATGATACACCAAACAGACCTCACAGACATCTACAGAATATTCCACCCTAATACCAGAGAATATACTTTCTACTCAGCACCCCACAGAACATTCTCCAAAATCAACCACATACTGGGACACACAAAAACCTCCACAAATACAAAAAGATTGACATGATTTCGTGCATTCTATCAGACCACAGTGCAATAAACTCACTATCAACACCAGGATAAGCCCTACTATTTACAAGAACACATGGAGACTACACCACACACTATTGAATAATAAATGGGTCAAGGAAGAAATAAAGAAGGAAATAAAAGCATTCCTGGAACTGAATGACAATGATAATACAACACAACAAAACCTATGGGATACTTTAAAAGCAGTCCTAAGAGGGAAGTTTATAGCCCTGGGTGCCTAGAGCACAAGTGAATGATCTAACACTGCAGCTAAAAACACTTGAGAGACAACAACAGATGAACCCTAAACATAACAAGCAGGAAGAAATAACAAAAATCAGAGCAGAAAACAATGAAATAGAAACAAAGAAAATAATAAAAATCAATTAATCCAAAAGCTGGTTCTTTGAGAGAATAAACAAGATAGACAGACCTCTAGCCCAGTTAACCAAAACAAAGAAGGAACAACTCCAAATCAATACAATCCATGATGAAAGGGGAAATTTCACAACAGACAATGAAAAGATCCAGACAATCATACAGTAATAGTTCAAAAACCTATACTCTACTAAGTTTCAAAACCTAGAAGAAATGGATGAATATCTGAAATCCTGGGAATCACCAATGCTCAACGAAGAGATGGACAGTTTAAACAGACCCATAATATGTGAAGAAATTGAAAATGCAATAAGAAACCTCCCAAATAATAAAAGCCCAGGCCCAGATGGTTTCACTACAGAATTCTATAAAACATTTCAAAAAGACTTACAACCATTATTACTCAAAATGTTCAGAAGGATACAGAGGGATTTCTACCAAAGTCTCTTTTCAGCTCTTTGCTCCATCTTTTAAGTGGGTCATTTGTTTTCTTCCTTGTTGGTTTTTTGAGTATAACTTGAGTTCCTCTTTTCCAATTAGTACTTCTTTAATTTCCTTTTCATGCCTTATTGCCCTAGCAAGTTTTTCAAGCACTATATTGAAGAGGAATGTTGACAGAAGGCAGCCTTGTCAAGTTCCTACCTTTAAGGGGAATACTTCTGTCTCTTCTTCATTTAGGATGATGTTGGCTGTGGGTTTCCTGCATATGGCTTTGATTACATTGAGGAATGATCACTCCAATCCAATTCCCTCTAGGACTTTAAGCATGAAGGGATGCTGGATTTTGCCAAAGGCTTTTCTGGTGTCAATTGAGAGGATCATGTGGTTTTTGTCTTTCAGTCCATTTATATGCTTAATGATATTTATTGATTTTCTTATGTTGAACCATCACTGCATCTCTTGTATGAATCCAACTTGGTCATGGTGGATGATCTTCCTGATGTGGGTCTGTATGCAATTTGCCAGTATCCTGCTTAGAATTTTTGCATCTGTGTTCATTAGTGAGATGGGTCTCTAGTTCTCCTTTTTGGTTGTATCTTTTCCTGGTTTTGGTATTAGAATGATGCTGGTGGGAAAGTAAACTGGTATAGCCCTATCAAAGCAGTGTGGAGAACTCTTGGAAGACTTGGAATGAACTTGCCACCTGACCCAGCCACACCACTCCTGGGTATATACCCACAAAACTCATCTTACTGCAGAGATACATGCACAGCCATCTTTATTGCAGTTCTCTTCACAATAGCAAGGAGCTGGAACCAACCCAAGTGCCCCTCAACCAACGAGTGAATAGAGAAAATGTGATACATCTACACAATGGTGTTCTATGCACCACTAAAGAAAAATTACATCATGAGTTTTGCATGTAAATGGATGGAGCTAGAAGATGTGATGCTAAGTGAAGTAACACAGTCCCAGAAAAAACAAACAATGAATGGTATCTCTCATCTGTGGATGCTAGCACCAATTACCTAATTGTATGCCAAACTAAGCAATGTTAATGTGATCTGAAAACAACCGTGCTCTTATATTGTGAATCCCTTAAGAAATAAATAAAAATTAAAAAAAGAGCAAAGTGTAATAGCACATGTATGGAAATGCCATAATGAAACCCCTTGCTTTGTATGCTAATTTTAAAAAAGAGTAAAAATACAGTCTAAGCAATCATACTTGTAGATTTAGAAATTTAAATTTTGTCAGTTGAATAATACAATTTATACTGAAGAAAATGTTCTGTTGCTCTTAGATCACAGCATAATTGCTTAAGCATTATTTTCAAATTTTCCTTGTGAAACAATTGCAAAGAGGAAATTTCTTGAGGGAGTTTTTCCTGACAAGGGCAGGCTAATTTTTAAATAATGTTGAGAGAGTTTGTATCAGTAGAGCTAAGTGCATTAAGTTTCACTTTATTCTAATGATACAACCAGGCATTTTCACAGCTCTGTCCTTTGCATATAATTGTGACCCACTCTGCTTTTGCCAAAAATTATTTGTTCTCAGGCAAAGGATGTAGTTTAATGACTTCCAGACTTTTGATATTAAATATTATCATTTGTTATTTACATACTCTTTTGGAGGATCTAAAAGAGATAGTTGAGGGGGCTGGAGAGATGGCTCACTGGTTAAGAGTGCCGACCGCTCTTGCAGAGGACCTGGGTTTGATTCCCATCGCCCACATTGCAGCTAAGAACCCTCTTTAACTCCAGTTCCAGGGGAATCTGACACCCTCTTCTGACCTTCCTGGCATGGCACGACACGGGTGCACCAACCTACATGCAGACAGTACACTCATACACATCAAAAATAATAAATAAAAAAGTGGCAATAAGATTAGAAAAAAAATAAAAGAGAGTTGGAAATTTATGATGTGATATGGAGAAGAGTAGACTAGTCAGACACTTTACAAATCTGAGATGAGTTGAAAATCCATTAGTATTTTAATTATTTGAGAAATATATAAAAAAGATTTTTTAATTGTCAAACATCCAATGAAGCTATAATTTTTTAATAATTTTGAGGAAAAAAATTTTGGATAAGAACAGAAAGAGATAAATGTCTTTGGCAGTTCATTTTCAAACCGAGTTGATATAAAAGGAAACACTACCACCTACAAGTTAAGATTTGTTGTGCCACATAATGGAATTTGACAAGGCTGAGGAGATTTAAAGTCCTAATGAGTTCTGTGTGAATGCTAACAGGAACACAATAGGGAAGGTCTGAGCAAGTCAAAACCGGATTTGGACACAGCAGGAGGGATACATCTTGGCAACTAGGGCCTGCACCTTCCTTCTTCCAAAGTTGGAGAGTCAAATAATCACTTCCACAAAGGCATACACTCAATATCGTAGTTTAGAATCAATGCATTTGATCACTGGGCCTTTGGGTGCAACATGTCCTTTCAATCTGTGCCTGGGAGCATGCTGTTCCTGGAGTTTCCTTCTTCCCCTTCTGCCCTCTGGCTTTCTTCCTCTCCTCGCTGGTCTTACTGTCTGTATTCTTCTGTGGTCTCCCTCTTTGATCATTCTCTTTCTTCATTTTTAACTACAATGACTGCTTGTGACTTCTTTCTGGGTTCCTGGTATGAGTCTATGTGTTCTGTCTCCATTCTGCATCTCTGGCAATTCTGTCCTGGTGTCCTTAGATGAGTCTTTTCTTTGACTCCAAGCCCCTCAAAATTTCTCCTCTCTACAACTGATTCCAGCGAACTCCTTAAGCAGGTATCAAAGTCCATTTCTTCAGGTTCCCGGCCTCACATTCCAGCATTCACTATCAATATCTGTTCTTCATTGGGGATTTGGCAAGTGATAGGTGATTTTACAAAGAGCATCACACAAAAGACCTCATGTTTCTCAAGAATTTGATGAGATGATGAGATAGAATCATAGGATCCTGACCCAGCCAGTGGGTCAGTCAATGGGGGTCTGGAAGAGAAGGAGTAAGGGGAAGGGACAAGAGACGCAAGGAATGGAGACAAGACAGGTTCTGATCAAGTCTTTTACTGCAGGTTCATACAGAGAATATAAAGGTTAGGCGTAAGAGGAAGTGTTTGCAACAATGTTGCATAAAGGAACAAACATGCTGAGACAGATCTTTGGGATTAGTCAACACTAGGGTTCAAGGAACATCCTGTTTATGGAACATTTCATGGTTAAAGTTAAACTGACTTCCCTATGGCTGACCAACTAACCTTGAGAGGGGGCCCAATGGAAGATTACTACTTTGGCTGAGTAGAAGTCAGATACCTGACATGGTCTAGGGACCACCACAGGTCCCCCTTTTTTATTTTTTCAAAAAACGACCCATGGGGGCCGGAGAGATGGCCTAGTGGTTAAAAGCGCTGACCGCTCTTACAGAGGACCCGGGTTCGATCCCCAGCATCCACATGGAGGCTGAAAACCATCTGAAACTCCAATTCCAGGAGAACTCCAGTTCCAGGGGAATCCGACACCCTCTTCTGATCTCCGCGGCATTGTACGACACGGGTGCACAAACTTGCATGCAGACAGTACATTCATACACATACAGAAATAAATAAAATTAATTAAAAAAAAATGACCCATGGGAGTTGTGCCTGTCTTAGGTTTGGACCTGCCCAAGTGCCCTCCTTAGCCGTCATTGGGTAGAAGACCTCTATGTGTCAACCCCCTGTCTTAGCTTGGTAGGGCAGGCAAAGCTCAGGAGCGGTGGTCCTATTACCTGTCTCTGGCTATCCGACTCTGCTCATGGTGAGGAAGTTGATGGTCTAGAGCACTCAGAGGAAAAATCCTCCATAGCCGATTGTCGAGAATGGATCTGCAAAGGCTTCATTTGGATGGCTTCGATTCGAGATGGCACAAAAGCCATTAGTTTATTAAGTAGTATTGGACCTAGAGAGATTAATAAAATCAGCCCAAGTAGAGGGCCCAAGATAGAAGGTAAAATAGTCATCAGCCAAGGGGAAGTACTAAACCAGTTGTTGAGCCAGCTCTGTTCCTTTTCCCTTTGCAACCTTCTATGCTCCAAACCTTCTCTTACTTTTTGTAGAGAATCTTTAACCACTCCAGAATGATCAGCATAGAAGCAACATTCTTCTTTTAGGGCAGCACACAAACCTCCTTATTGTCGTAGCAACAAATCTAGGCCCCTCCAGTTTTGCAGGACAACCACAGCTAATCAGGATAGTTAGACTGCTGGGCAGGCATAAAAACCTTTTTTTTTTTTTTTTTTTTTTTGTCTTTCGAGACAGGGTCTTCCCTGATAGCTCCATAGCTGTCCTGGAACTTGCTCTGTAGAGTCAGCTGGACCTTGACCAACAAAGATCCACCTGTCTCTGCCTCCCAAGAGTGCTAGGACTTAAAGGCTGTGCCACCACGCCCTGCCCCAAACCAGTCCTTTTTTAACACTTTTTTTTTTTTTTTAAGGCCATTAATCTCAATACCAATGACACAGTTGTTTTGCAGATAACATCGATGTTACTCATTGTCATACAATTAAGTAATTGGTGGCATTTTGCAGTGATCTATGTCCAAATTTTTGCGACCGCCATAGTTGTTCCGTAGTCCAGTTGGAGAAGCTATGTATGAACAGACGGCATGTTGTAGTCAATTCAGAATTGTTCCCAGACTATATCCTATAGGATTCTCATGATTCACCCCTATCTTCTCACAGCAGCCCTTACATACTACCACCACTCCTCGCCGCATGTTGTTCCCTAGGCTTGGAAGGGCCACAATAATGGTGAGAAGAAAGCAAGTCTAATTTGCTTTTGAGTTTTCATTTTGGACTCGGGGTCTGTTCATTTGGTTTCTCTTTCACGGATGGACAGCCTTTCGCAGCGATATCCCGTTTCAGTCATCACTACAAAGCCAAGCTATTGGTGTACAGGCATTTAAAGCATACCAATATAGTGTATGTCAAGCCTAAAGCTGCGAGCATAGACACAGATGCTTGGATGGTATGCTAATCTGCAACTGTGGTTTCTCTATAAAGGATGACAAGTTCTGATTGTGGCTTAATAACATACCGCCTAACCACTTGAGGACATAAGCTTGTGGCAATCGCTGTGAGTTCATTCCTCCAAGGAGAGAGACCAATAGCGTCAAAATAACAAGGTTTGGGATATAAGGAAGAAAAGAGGGAGGGGGTAGGTGGGGTATATCCTTTCGAAGGCATACAAATGGAAAACTCTCTGTTTCAATCCTATGATATTATAATGTTTCATCATTTTTCTGATGCTAAAACATAACAATGGAGGAGAATTTTTATGTTTCCACAGGTTAGAAAGTCACCAAGTCCTAAAAGCCTGAAAACATACAACTTATGGTGTGCAGGATAACTGGGAATGTCAGCAGAGAGGTTGACCATCTGAACACTAAGAAATGAGGAATATCAGACTGCCCCTAAAAAAGGCATGGTCACTGACATCTCTGAATAATTAAGGGGTTAGACTGTTAATAAAGGACCCTAATGCTGAGAAACCTTCCCTACGCTCGCCCCCCTCCCTTTTTTTTTTTGAAAAAGGAAACAGGATGGTAATTGAAACGACACTCCCAAACGTAACTAGGCCAAATTGTTACAGTGGAATTTCCTATAAACAGGCAAACGTATTTAAAGTGATTGATAGGCATAGGAAACTGTGAAAGGATATTTTTCATATCTAGACCAAACTCAATAGTAAAGGTGTATTATAAGTCTTGTGTAATTAAGGTCAAGTATATTACGGAGCAGGAAGCTCTGAATCAGCAATGAATTATTTGCTAGGAGAAGGATTGGCTAGGGGAATATCATAACCGCCCCCCCCTCAAATTATAAAGGGTTTTTTGCCTATAAATGGGATATATGCAAGGAGAAAGGCAGTTAAGCCTTGTTGTCGAAGACCTGGTGTGAGCATGAAAAATGTTATGAGACGTCACTTGCTAGCGTACAACTGGCCTCTGAAATGCTAGAGAGCATTACCAAAGGCCACTACAGCAATGACAGCAAAATATTGAGTCTCCCTGAGACAAACAAGACTCCTCCGAAAATATCAGCTACACCTCAACAGCCTGGAGATACATGTGCAACAGTGGCAGCCAAGTGTCTATATTATATCCCAAAACTATTTTTTAACACTTCTATTGCCGAATTTGTATGGCATCCAGGATGGCTGCGCAGGGGTGGGGGGTGGGGGTGGGGGCTTGTCCTTAGTAAACTTGCTTGATTCAGGATCCTGGGAGAGCAGGTAACATATATCTGCTTTCAGTGAAGGCCACCAGGTACCTCGAGGGTGAATTCCGCTGACTTGGGCCACCACGGATTGAGAGCTGGGTGTGATGATTTGCCAGGTTATAGTCCAAGGTTCATGAATGTTGGAGGTCGAGAATACCCAAGTTGTGTAAATGCTGAATAGGAGGTTCACGATCAGAAATGCAGCATCTTGTACTGCCTGTGGAATGAAAAGGGTTAATTTATCTCAGGAATGGGAGTCATCCTGGATAATTGGTTAGTCTGTCTTATTAATCTTTCAGGCAGCCATCTAGCTGAATCAGCTTTTTTGAGTAAGTACATACTGATCCTCGTTCCCATATAAGGACTGGGTCAGGTCCATTCCATTTATTAGTAAGAGGATCTTTCCACATGACTGAGGCATAATGTTCTTTTGTTGTGGACTTCCAAATCTTTCTGCAGCCATGTGTCTATCATACAAGGTTAAAAAATTAAAAATTAGAGTGAATGATTAAGAATGTTTGGGGCTGGAGAGATGGCCTAGTGGTTGAGGAGCGCCACCGCTCTTGCGGAGACCCGGGTTCGATCCCCAGCACCCACATGGCGGCTGAGAACGGTCTGAAACTCCAACTCCAGGAGAACTCCAGCTCCGGAGAGTCCGACGCCCACTTCTGACCTCCGCGGCCATTGCAACGACACGGGTGCACAGACTTGCATGCAGACAGTACATTCGTACACATACAGAATAAATAAAATTAAATAAAAAAAAATTAAAAAAAAAAAAAGAATGTTAAGTGGGGGCCCTTTGGTGGGGTACCATTCCCCTTTTTTTACTTTATCAAGGTAAGACTTGAGTTTTTGATGAGCTCTCTCAACTATACCTTGTCCTTGGGGGTTGTAGGGAATGCCTGTTTTTTGAATTAATGGTCAATGTTTTACAGAAATTTTTAAAAGAGGCTACTAGTATATCCTGGGCCAATTGTCAGTTTTGATGGTGATAAGAATGCCCAGAGGCAGGGAAGGTCTGAAGAGAATGTGTAATGACATTTTTTGTAGCTTCTCCTTGTTGGAGAGTAGCAAAGATGAAGCACTAAATGTATCAATACAGACATGAACATATTTTAATTTGCCAAATTCAGGATAATAGTGACATCCATCTGCCATAAGGCATTGGGTACAAGACCTCTGGGTTCACACCTAGGTGAAAACAGGCAAGTGGGGACACAAGTCAAACAATTTTTATACAATGTCTCTAGCTTGTTCTTTGGTTATTTTGAATAATAGACGAAGAGTGTGAGCATTAAGATGATGTAGAGAATGAGCTTGAACAGCAGGTTGGCACCCAGGAAGGCGAGAAGGCTGTGCAGCGGCCTCTTCCAGCTCAGCAGCTCGTTGGCATGGCCCCCCAGCCACACCACCGGCTCCCCGGGCAGCCAGGTCACAACAGCGGCCAACAGGCCCACAGCCTCCTCCCTGTGCGCCCGACACCCGCCGCCCCTTTCTTGGGCACTGTAGGCCACGCCACCTGCTTGTCCGTGGCCAGAGCCGGGCATCCTTGCTTCCTGCATGTTAATACCAACCCTTGCAAGACTAATTATGCCAATCAATGAAGCATGCCACTTTACAAGTAAGCCTATGTCTACAACTGCAGAAACAATGGGCAAACAGTTCAGCCTATCGATAGTACTTAAGTATATTTTTAAAGTTTTTCCTGGGAAATTAGTTTGCATAATATTTCCCAAATCCTTCTGCCAAACATGCTTCAAGAATTGCTCTTTTTAACATTAAAATCTACCAGGTTTTTAAAACCTGTTTCCAAGGATGAGGAATAATGGACTCACAATTATTTCCAGTGAGTTACCATAAAGTTCTGCAGTGCAAATGGAGGAATAATACCACACTGATATGGGTTTGAGGCACTCTAACTTTTCATCATGATACAAATGATCAACTGTGGTGGAATGGGAACCCAAGACATCATTAATTAAGTTCCAGTAAGAAAAGGCAGTTACAGGGATCTTACTGGGCCCAAAGGTTTGAAAAGCATCTCCCACTCGCTTCCATATTTTAACATCTATAGTTCCTTCTTGAGGGAACCAAGGACAGATTTCCTTAATGAAGTAAAAAAAAATAAATAAATAAAAGAGATGCTGGATCTTAACCTTTACTCCTCACGCCTTGAGGGTCTGTTTTAATTATTCAACATACATCTGATGCTGACTTAATTCTTGTCCCATCTTAGCACAGCACTTACCTCAGTTTATGCAGCGGCAGGCTCCGGCAATGCAAACTGAAACTAAAGAATCATCACATGCTGGCTTTTCGCTGCATCCCCTTCACGGGGTCCTCCATGCCTTGAGCCCCATGTTGGGTGCCACTTGACCCAGCCAGCAGGTCAGACAACGGGGGTCTGGAAGAGAAGGAGTGAGGGGAAGGGACAAGAGACGCAAGGAATGGAGACAAGACAGGTTCTGATCAAGTTTCGTTTACTGCAGGTTCATACACAGAATATAAAGGGTAGACATAAGAGGAAGTGTTTGCAACAATCTTGCATAAAGGAACAAACATGCTGATACAGATCTTTGGGATTAGTCAAAGCTAGGGTTCAAGGAACATCCTGTTTACGGAACATTTAGTGGTTAAAGTTAAACTGACTTCCCTATGGCTGACCAAATGACCTTGAGAGGGGGCCCAATGGAAAATTACTACTTTGGCTGAGTAGAAGAAGCCAGATACCTGACATGGTCTAGGGACCCCCCACAGGATCCCATTGCTTGTTCCAGTAAACAAACTGAAGCTCAAAAAAGTTAAATAGCTGTGATGGTTTGAAAGAGAATGTTCCCCCAGACTCCAAGTCTGAATGACCAGCCCCACTTGCTTATGTTGTTTGTGGATGTTCAGGAGGTGCAGCTTGGCTGAAGGAAGTGATTCACTCAGGACAGGTTTTGAGAGTTCCCAAGCCTTGTCCCACTTTTCCATTCTCTCTCTGCTTCCTGTGCATGCTTGAAGATGGAAGCCCTCGACTTTCAGCACCTGTTGCTTCATGTCTAGGATTGAGTCTTTTCCCGCTGGAGCCAAGAGCCAAATAAACTCTTCCTTCTATATGTTGCCTTGGTCATAGTGTTTTATTATAGCTATGAAAAAGTGACTAATATTATTCTTAGTCTCTCATGACTAAATATTGTGTTGAGATTTTAAGTCTACTGAGCCAAGTTCTAAATATTGTAAAATATTGCTCCCCAATGTGTCAAACATTTGTATGACTTGTTTTGACCCTATGCTATGGTTTATTGTTTCAGCTTCATACACACTATCCATAACCCATCTAAGTATTTTTTTTGGCATTGTAATACCCTTGATTTTTCTTCCTATTGCCACAGAAAAGAGCGACCAGGAAAAGCCAGTCTAAAGAACAACAAAGTGTAATGCTTCTTTACACGCTCCAAGAATTTGGTGTTCAGAGTTTGCCCCATGGTGGAAGTCTATACTCCGGACACTCAGTAGTACAAATGATAGTGATTCACAAACCAGCTATTATAGTGGACAGACTACCTGCTGTCAGAATGTCTGCTCAGAGAATGTTCTGCATCTAAAAGTATCATGTATGATTAGCTGACAGTCCCTTTTTCTCTACCCAGATGGTATTTTTGAATAGGCAGGGAAGAGTTCCCTCTACATTAGCAGCTTGAGCCCTGAGTGCTGGTAGCTTATGATCTGGGTTTGCAGATGCAGAAGGTTATTCCTTTAGGTCCCAAGAACCAGAGACTTATAGTTCCAAGATTTCAAAGCCAGAGACTTATAGTTGTTGGTTCTCAAGTCAGAAGCTCTGGACATTGAGTGACAATGGCCTGGTGCCCAACAGATATTGCTAGAGCTCTTGAGCTGCAGGTGGCAGAGAGCTTTAGCTTTTAACTTTTGGCAGCTCTCTGGAATTCTAGGAATAAGAGTCTTTATGATCTCATTCTGTAGTCCAAGTTGTCCTAGAATTCTGTATTTAGCTGTATTACTTTTCTGTTTCTGTGATAAAACACCCTGACCAAGGCCACTCCTAGAAGGAAGATTTTGATTGGGCTTATGGCTCCAGAAGAGTAAGAGTCCATCGTGACAAGGAGGCTGCACAGAACATGGCCATAGCAGAAAGCTGAGAGTTCACGTCTTCAACCATGCACAGGGAGCATACAGAAAACTCCAAGTGGGATGTTGTTATGAATTCTCAAAGTCTGCACCCAGTGATGTGCTTCCTCCAGCAAGCCTGCACTTTCTGAACCTCTGCAAACAGTGCAACCAATGAGGCCAATTATTCAAATACTTGGAGCCTCTGGGGGCAGGACATTATTCATTCAAACCACCACAGTAGCTCAGATTAGCCTCGAACTCATTGCAGTCCTCCTCTTGGCACTAGAGTTCTGTAATTACAGTCAAAAACAGCCATGCCTGCCATTTCCTTCAAATTGTAATGACATTTTGTATTGCACACTCTGCAACTATGCTACTTTCAGGAACTCTACAGTGCTTTTTGGTTTTGACTTTTATATAGATCCTGCTGCTTGTTTGGGTTGTTTTTTTTTGTTTGTTTTGTTTTTTTTTTTCAGCCAACTCTGCCCACTTTACCTATGATAAGAGCCACAAGCAAGTGATTAAAACATATATTTTAAGAGAAACCTAATTTTGTGTCATCAAGGGGTAACATGCAGGCAAAAGTCTCCCAGACTGTTCCCAGGAGACTGAGAAACATACTGCTTTTATATTGAAGAGAGTTAAACATCTTCCAGTTCCACCAACCATATCTCAAACCTGCATAAATCATAACCTTCAAATGTGCAGTAATCATAAACATCGACTCTGTATAGCCTTTCTCCTATCTGTCACAAATTTTTATTCGAGTCACTGGAGTACATTAGTCCTCTCCTCATCCGTTCCTTCAATCCACTGTGAGGTGGGTAGGTCCATCCAAAGTGGGACTTTTTTAGCTGAAGTGAATTCCCATGTAGCTGGTGCAAGCTGTCTGGGGCAGTTGTGAATGGAACAAGACCTCCTGAAGCAGAAGTCATGGCTTTGACAGCAGCCTGGGTTACTTCACAGTTGGAGTGGAGTTTCCTTAGGGCATACATGAAGGATTCAAGAATGACAGTCCAGCTTGTCATTCAGGAAAATGGTGCTTGATTGACAGCACCTTTGTCCAAAGCACTCAGGTCCCAGGGAGAGATCTGACAGTTGTCAATCAAATGACCTACCAGCTTGCTCTGAACAGCTTTGTTGGAAGATAAAACAGTAATAATGATCTACTGTATTAGTCACTTTTCTGTTGCTGTGATAAAACCACCATGAGCAAGGGAACTTATCAAAGGAAGAGTTTATTTGAGCTTATGATTGACGGTTCCAGGGGATCAGAGTCCATTGTGGTGGGAAGCATGGTGGCCTGGGCTGGAGCAGCAAGCTGAGGGTCACATCTCGAAATGAGCACAGGAAGCAGAGAGAGACTGGAGACAGCAAGGCTTGTTAAACTCACTAAGCCTGCCCCCCAAAACGTACTTCCTCCAGCACGGCCACACCTTCTAAGACCTCCAAGAACAGTGCCACCAACTGGATACAAAATGTCTGAATACTTAAAGCCTATGGGGGGACACTCTCATTCAAACCACCACATCTACCAAAGAACTGACCTCTGCACAGTATTTTATAATGCTTACTTCTCATCCAAATACTCTTAGAGAAGATTTCATCTTTCTATGTCTACAACCGGTTTAGAATAAATATCACCATTAAGCTTTGTGGTAGACATGGTTCCTGGATCTTATTTCATTCCCCCTTCTTAACTTAACTAGGTTTCTCCTGATGTAGTCATCTGGTGTCTCCGGAGTCAGATTTCTCCTGTGGTATGTTCTCTTGGCTTTGGTCTGTCACAACAGCAGGCTCCCATTGCCTTGGCTTTCCTCTCAACCTGTCATTCTGGGTAGGCTGCACACAGGGCTCTTCTATTCCAGTTCCTCCCCTATCTTTCAACCTTCTCAGATAACTTGCCAAAAGTTGTGAACATCATCCTCTCTGGGACTTCTGCTTGCTTTTCCTTGCCCACATATTCCTGACTTACAGACAGCTGCTTTGATTCTGTCCTCTCTGCTTCTGTACTCAGTTTAACAGATCGAGAATATCCTAAAAGAATACAGGCATTTACAGTGACCCTTGAATCTTACCTGCCTGGTCCAGATTCTTTTTTTTTTTTTTTTTTTTTTTTTTTTGGCTTTTTCGAGACAGGGGTCTCCATGTAGTCCCAGTGCTGGAAACTTCCTTTGTAGACCCAGGCTGGCCTTGAACTCACAAAGACGCATCTGCCTCTCCTCCCAGTGCTAGGGTTTGATTAAAGGCGTGCACCACCAGATGCCCAGCTACCAGACTCCATTTTTTAGAATAATAATCTACAATATGTTGATTCGAGAGACTTTATTGTGGTGCATGAATAATTTTTTGTTTTTAAATATTATTCTATATTTCCTACCATTTTAATTTAACCAGTCATTTGCTTATAGATCTATAGATCACTTCTATTTTTTTGCCTATTTCAAATAAAACTTGTATAAGCATTTTATACAGGTTTTGTGTAAACCCACATTTTCATTTATTTGAAATAAAGGCCCAGAGAAGAATTTATGGGTTGCATTATAGTTGTACATTTCTAAAAAAAATCTACAACATATATTTTCCAAAGAACTTTGTTACCATCTTGTGGTTTCTACCCAGAAGCATATGGATGCCTTAGTGCTTGATAGTCTGATAGCTATTCTAATACATTTTCTGGGTGTGTTTCCATATCTTCTTAGGAATTTCTATTCTCTTAATGACTAATGATGGTAGGTATCTTTGAGATTACTTACTATTTTTCTTTTTTTTATTTTTATTTATTTTTTCTTTGTTTTTGGTGGCACTCCTTTATTTATTTTATTTTTTTTTAAAATTAAGTTTTATTGATGCTTGTGCTGCATTCATACATTTTTTCCAATTCAGTTCAGGAATATTTCCCTTTCCATCCCCCCCCCCCCCCACCCCCTCCCCGATCAGCATTCGCCATAACTGTCCTGCAAACTTTCTCTCATGTTTTTTTTTTTTTTCATTTTTAGCTATAAGTGATAATCCATGAGTACAAGCATCCTTCATGCAAAACCTATCTGCAGGCTGTTGTGCCCAAACACCTACAGCCCCACCATCCAGTGGGGGGTGACAGGTTGTTTGTTCAATCAAGTTGATCAAATGAGTGTCCAGACTACATTGCTGTAGTTTCACCATTCACCCCAATCGCAGCCCTTACATTCTACCACGCCCCCTCTTCCGCAGATTGTTCCCTAGGCTTAGAAAAGGGGCATTTACTATTTTTATATCTTTGTGTTCTTTATTCATCATTTCTTTGATTATTTTTGCTTTTACTATTGGATTCAGAGAACTTTCAACATATTCTAAACCACTCCCTGGTCAGTTAAGAGATTTTCAAATATTTTCTTCCAAATTATATCTTTATATATTATATATAATATATATTATATTATATCTAGCAGGCTCCAGAGAAATTATTTTAAGATAAATAAAGTCAAAATTATTGAATGTTCCTTTCTTTGAGTCAAAATTTTGGTGCTTCCTAGAATCATTTCCTAATACTAGATTCTGAATCACTTGTGACTTTTCTATAGTTTCATAGTTTTGTTTGACAGTAAGTTCGTATTCCAATTTTAGATTTGTTTTATATGTCCTGAGATTCAGTTGAACATTTTGGGAGTTGCTTTCAGTGGTTTGGGCTAAGGATGACTAATTGCTCCAGTATCATTTCTTACAGGCTCTATATTAATTCCATTTAACTCTTTCTGCATTTTTGCTAAAATTTAGCTGGATATTTTCTTCCATCCATTTCAGGGTTTTCTCATTCATTTATGTATTTATTCTTCAATCAGTCTTGGTTACTATAATTATACATTTGAACATCTTAAATTGGTGGCAGTTGTAGAACTTTTGCCTTTCAGTGTGTAGGAGCTTGGAAGATCAGATACATAATAGCAATTCCTTTCAATAATCCTGTTTATATCTGCAGAACCTATTACTGAGCTGTTTAGATACTCTATAAAGACTGTATGTCAAATTAGGGAATATTGATATGCTTATTTTGTTGTGTCTTCCAATCTACTAACTTAGCATGCCTATTTATATTGATTTGTTTCAACCGCATTGTCTAATTTAAGCATATAAACCTTACATGTGTTTTGACCAATTATACTTATTTTCTTTCTTAGAGCTTCTGTAAATGAGACTGAATTTTAAATTTTGGACTCCAAGTGTATCACTAACATGTAAAAATGCAATTAATATTTCTATAATTATCATTGATGAACTTATTAGTTGAAGACTTCCATTTTGAATGTATCGTTGAATTTTTTCTACTACCCCCATTATCCTTTGAATGTCCTGCTTGTAGTAACCGTCCCTGGTCAAATCCCTTTAGTGTCATTCCCCTGATTTCTCACCCATTTGTGCCTTTCTCATGCCTACTGCAATAAATGCTGACCTCTTTGCTTGTTCTTAGAGAGTATAGTTTTACTCTGCCTTAACTTAATTTTTCTCATCCACTACAACACTATGAATATCTACACTTCTTTTTGTAATTATTTATTTATTTATTATTTTTTTTTGTGTGCATGAGTCTACTGTCTGCATGTAGGTTAGTACACCCATGTCGTGCAATGCCACAGAAGTCAGAAGAGGGCATCAGATTCCCCTGGAACGGGAGTTAAAGATTGTTCTTAGCCACCATGTGGGTGCTGGGAATCGAACCTGGGTCCTCTGCAAGAGTAGTCGGCACTCTTAACTGCAAAGCCATCTCTCCACCCCCTACGCTTCTTTATTGTACCAATGTCCTTCTTCTTTCCAACCAACTTGCTCATTTTTAGTCTCCTCCTCACCCAATTTCTCATCCTACTAAATTTCAAACCATTCTTTTCCTCTATAAGTTGATTTTATGACCAAATAAGACTGTGATAATTTACCTTTACCCACTCTCCAGTGGTGAATTATTCTCTTTATTTACATACTTATTAGATCCTTGGGATTAGTTTGAGGGCAGAGGTCATAATAGAAATATTTATCCATTGTTAGGCATCAACTTTTACTGACTTGAGTGTCTGTCTAATCAGTTATCTTCCTAGTTAGGAAAAATTAGTTGGCATTATTCTCACAATGTTGGTCTTAGTTGGTATTCTGTACTGGTATGAATAATGCAATACCATCCTTATTTGAGGGTATAGCATATGTCCCTATGGTGTTTAGTTCCTGTTATTAACTTGAGATGATCTAGTCTTCCCTGGAAAGAGTCTCAATAAGGGATTGCCTTGATATAACCTCAATGTGGCTATATCTGTGAGGGATTATTCTTGATTCCATTAATTGAGGTGGGAAGACTCTCACACTCTGTGTGGCACCATTTCATAGGCAGGGAATCTTGGACAATGTAAGAATGGAGAAAAGGAGCTGAGTGTGAGAATTCATACATCCACTACCCTCTGTTTCTGATTATGATGTTACATGACTGGTCCCTTCAAGCTCTGGTGTGACTTCTGACTGACTGTAACCTGTGAACTGTGAACTAAAATAAACTTTGTCTTCTCGAAGTTACCATTGTTAGAAAAAGGAAACAAAACTGAGATAAAAATCTCAGGACTCAGAAGTGCGCCACCTACCCGAATGGCTTTTATGATTCTGGATTGTTTTATGGGAGAAATCTGTAAGATTTTGGAACTTGGGCATGGAAAAGCCATCGAGTGCTATGGGAACAACTTAATAGGACATTCTAATTGGAACTAAGAAGATAACAAAGCTGTAAGAAATGAAGATGGTGGAGGCCTGGATCATGAGGTTTCAGAGGGAAACAAGGGTTCTATCAGGAAATAGGCTAGGGGCCATTTGTGTGATATTTTGGCCAAGACTCTTCCGTCAACCTGCCTGTGTCCAAAGAACCTAAATTATGTCAAATTTCAACATAATGAGCTGATTTGTTTGGTGGGGGGGGAATCTTCAAGGCAAGATGTTATTCAACCCGGTGCTGAAGCAGCAAGTATAATTGATAAAAAGTTCAACACTGTGTCTGTAGAAATGGTTCATTAGCTGCTCTTGTAAAGAACCAAGGATCGGTTCCTAGCGTTGAGAGGTAGTTAAAACTGTCTGTAACAATAGTTCTAGGGGATCTGACACCCTCTCCTGGCCTCCCAGGCATTGCATGCATGAGTGGACTTATATACATACAAACAAAACACTCATACACAAAAAATAGAAATTAATTAATTAATTAATTAATTAATTAATACTATTGCTTAGAAATCTGTGCTGCACTGGAACAGTAGGAAACTGCTTCTTCAGGTCAGCAGACAGAATAAAGTGCAGGGAGGACAGGCTGCATCTCAAGCTGGCAGCAGAACTTGTCAATGTCATGTTTCTTCTACACAGTACTAAATTTGAAGGAATAAAAAGATGCAATATTGAGGGGGTCATGGAGTGCCCCCAAGGCCATGCATTGCATTGCATGGCTGCATTTGAATCATCATTGTAGATAGACCTTAAGAGGTTCTATTGTGATATTATGACAGCAAAGCCTCTATTTCAATGGTGACCCCAGGACCATGACAATGCCAGGACCTTGGGATATCTCCCAAGGAGAGCTGCAGGTTTGGAGTGATACCTACCTAAGCCTAAGAGAAATTGTGCTGTATACGTCAGAGCTGAAGGGGTGGGACTATCAGTGTCCTTAGGGTTCTGTACTACATTAGAAGCCCCAGGTGCCAGACATGGTTATGCAAGGTTTAGCATTTGCTCTGCTGGATTTGGGCTTTGTTTAGATGCGGTTGTTTTAGTGGTGCCCTGATTCTTCCCTGTTGGAATAGGAAAGCTTATTCTGTTCTGTTACATATTGGAAGTACATCCTTTGCTTTTCATTACGTAGGCACTCGCGTTAAGAGATTTTGAACTTTTAGAGTGTTAGGGCTACTGCTAACTATGGAGACTTTAAAATATTTTCTTTATTGTTATTATTGTTTATCTATTAGCATATTGCTTGTATGTATGTGAGTGCAATACCCATAGAAGTCTGAAGAGGGTGTCCTATTCCCCTTGAACTAGAGTTACAGATGACTGTTAGACTCCGTGTGGGTGCTGGAAATTGAACCTGGGTTCTCTGCCCAAGCAGCCAGTGCTCTTAACCACTGAGTCATCATCTCTCCTGCCCCAATATGGGGACTTTTACAGTTAGACCATATTTTACATTATGAGATAAAGATGAGAAATTGAGTAAAAGTGTCAGAAGGTGATGGCATAAAGTGATTTATATGACAAATTTTGACAAGTGGTAGAGTTCTGATGATAATTTTTAAAATATTTTATTTATTTATTTATTTATTTATTTATTTATTGTCTTTTTTGTATTTTTTTTTTGTATTTTTTTTTTTTTTTTGAGACAGGGTTCCCTTTAGTTCCAGCTGGCCTGGAGCTTGCTCTATAGACCAGGCTGGACTTGACCTCAGAGATCCGCCTGCCTCTTCCTCCCGGGTGCTGGGATTAAAGGCATGTGCCATCATGCCGGGCAATGATGATAATTTTTAATCGTCAATTTGACACACTCTAGAAGCACTTGAGAAGAAAGTCTCAATGACCAAGTTGACCTATGGGCATGCCTGTGGAGGAGTACCTTGATTACGTTAATTAAGATGGAAGGCCAAGAGACTGTGGGTGGCACTACTGCTCAGGTAGGGAATTCTGAATTGTGTAAGAGTGGAAAAAGTCAGATAGAACACATTCAAGGCTATCTGTTGCTGATTATAGATGTTGTATGACCAATTGCTTCAAGTTCCTGAGTCTATTGCTTTCTTGTTATGGTGGACTACAACCTGAATCTGTGAGATACAATAAACTACAACCTGAATCCATGAGATACAATAAATTCTTTCTCCCTTAGGTTGCTTTTATCAGGATATTTAAAATAGCAACAAGAAACAATACTAAGACAAGGCCTAAATATACTACCTTCAGCCTCCTCCTTAGCCTTGAACTACAAACATGAGAACAGTAAAAGACACTCGGAGATCACCGCATCTTCATCTACAACTACAATCTATCCTAAGTTTTTCCAGTTGCTTATTGCTATGTAAAGAGATATCCCAAAGTCAGTGGCATAAAATAGTCATAATATTATTTTTATACCTTTTTGTAAGTTAGAAATTCAAATATATCTCAGCAGAGTTCTGTCTAGGATACACAATTTCTAAGGCATAATCTAAGAAAGTCTATGCACACATGGGTGACTAGACCACATGGAGGTTTACATCAATCTCCTTCACCAGCACGTCTGATGCATGGCTAGTGCTAGTATGATCTGAATAGTTTAGTGGCTGGAGACACTGTCAATGTCTCTGTCTTACCAATCACTTCATAACCTCTGTGTGCTTTCTAGCATGCAGACTTACAAGGGGACTCAAAGCTCCAAGAGACACCATTGCCAACACCAGTATGGAGCTTTTAATGGTCAGTCTCAGAAGTCACATCACTTTTACCATATTCTTTTGGCTGAAATAAAGTTCTCAGATTCAACAGGATGAAACGAACTTTACTCCTTTTCCTAATGAACAAAAAACAGACCAACAGAATATAAAGACCCAAATTTGAAGACCAGCAATA
This sequence comes from Rhizomys pruinosus, assembly GCA_009823505.1. Lineage (NCBI taxonomy): Eukaryota > Metazoa > Chordata > Mammalia > Rodentia > Spalacidae > Rhizomys > Rhizomys pruinosus. Next base: position 1,461,273 of record VZQC01001768.1, on the reverse strand, counting down.
TTAGCCAGTTGCTATTTGACAAAGGCACCAATAACACACTCTAGAAGAAAGACAACATATTCAACAAACAGTGTTGGCAAAATTGATCTCCATCAGTAGAAGAATTAAACTAGACCCTTATCTTTTACCTTGCACAAATGTCAAGTCTAAATGGATCAGAAGCCATCAGTGTGAAACTTGAAACTCTGAAACTGTTAGAAGAAAACATAGGCAGTAACCTGCAAGATATAGATATATGAAATGACTTTCGAAATTGGATATCAATTGTTCAGGAATTAAGGCCAAATAATCAAGAAGTGGGACCCCATTAAACAAAAAGCTCTGCACAGCAAAAGAAACAACCAAGAAAGGGAAGAGAAAAACCCAATGACGGGGATAAAATATTCACTAGCAACACATCTGACAGAGGTTTAATATCCAGAATATATAAACAACTCAAAAACAAAGAATTAAGAAAACAAATGACTCAATTAAAAATATAGGCTATGGATCTGAACAGAGAGTTCTCAATAGAAGAAATAAAATAACTGAGAAATACCTTTAAAAGTGTTCAGCATCCTAGTACTTAGGGAAATGCAAATTAAAACCACTGTAAGAGTTCATCTTACCACAGTCAGACTGGCTAAGATCAAGAGGACAAATGATATCAAATAATGGAGAGGATGTGAGGGGGATAAAAAAAGGAATTCTCATTCATTGCTGGTAGGATTCAAACTCCTGTAACCACTATAGAAAGCAGTGTGCAAGACTCCTAAAAACCTAAAAGTGAATGTACCATATGATTTGGTTATACCATTCCTTGGCATATACCTAAAAGACTGTGTCTACTGTAGAGATACTTGTATAACCATCTTTGTTGCTACTCTTTTCACAGTAGTTAAAAAATGGAAGCTCTGGGCATGGTGGTACATGCCTTTAATCCTAGTGCTTGGGAGGCAGAGGCAGGTAGATCTCTGTGAGTTCAAAGCTAGCCTGGTCTACAGAGTAAGTTCTAGGCCAGCTGAGGCTACAAGAAACCCTGTCTCAAAAAGACCAAAAAAAACAAAAAAAAAAAACCCAAAAAATGGAAGCAACTTAAGTGTCCCTCAACTGATGAGTAGATATAAAAAATGTGGTGCATTTACACAATGGAATTCTACTCAGTGGTAAAGAAAGATGAAATCATGAAATATGTAAGTAAACGGAGATAACCGGAAACTGTCATAATAAGTGAAGTAACATAGACTCGGAAAAAAACAAAGAACATGAGATATGTTCTCCCTCATTTGCAGATCTTAGCACCAATTCCTTATGTGTAAATATGTATCCTGATGTAACTGCAGGAGCCAGGAAAATGGAAAGGAACCAGGGAGGTAAAGCAAAGAAGGAGCCTGAGAGCGAGTAACAGTGGAAACAGGTGTCATAAAGGGGGGAATGGGGGTACTTTAACAGGGAAGGGAGCGAGAGGTAGGGAGAGGGAGGAGCTCACTAATGCTTACCAAGTGTGAAAACTGGAGGGAAGTGTATTAGTTCAAAGGTCTACTGAAAAAGTTACACATGCAATATCTCTACATGTGTCCGTCCATGTGTACAGCTAAAGATTATATAGAAGCACTGCTAGACAGGAGAAACCTCCCTTTGAGTTGTTGGCCAGGGCAATGCAAGAGGCTTCTAAAAATGACACAGGCTATTGCCACAGAAAGTGACTGCCTCCCAGAATTTCAAGCTATGACCCTATTGTTGAAAACAGGACAAACTTTGGACACGGGATTTGGAGCAATGGAATTGGAGCTGACCTGGAAGCCACCTCCCTCAAGGCTAGTTCTCACACTTTTGGAAGACACCCTGCAAGCTGCTAAGGGAGAACATCAGTTTATGGTCCAACCCCAGCTTTAATTCCTAATAACCACAAAAGTCACTGACACAGCAAACTATATTAGCAGTAGTGGCAGTTTTATCTTGGGGTAAGCAATAGGTACCTAATTGGACTTAAAGTCCACTGGATGGAAAGAAGCTTATATGCGGTACTGTAAAAGTAGCCAAATATACATGGCCAGAAAGGTCATAGATCTTAGAGAAGCCCCAAGGGTGTCATATCCCTAGACAGATGTAATTTCTTACTATATGGAAAATATGTATCTTTATATTTACAGACACATTTGCCAGTCACCACTCAATAAAAAAGCTGCTTTTGCAACAGATGGAGACTATTACAGAGTTCCACAACTGGTCACACACAGAGAATAAGTGTCTGTGAAATGCCCAACCCTAAGTGATACATCTACAATGGAACCTCTACACCTAGTGGAACAAGGGGTAGAGAGAATACTAAAATGCATCTCTCAACTCTCACCAAAAAAGCCCCCTCATGCAGCATCAGGCAATGAACACAAAAGGGAACAAATGGCCAAAACATAGAGGGTATGTTTGCAGAGTGTAGATCCTTGCACAGAACTCCTATATTAAGTTCCACCCATCCAGGGTTCAGGGGCCATTATGGAAGAAGGGACAGAAAGATTGTAAGAGAAAAGGGAAGTAGTGCATGACTATATGGAGTCTTACAGGCTCCGGGGACCTTGCTCATGTGAATCTACAGCAATGGTGTCAGTGTGTACAAGCCCCATGCACAGAACTGGGACAATGGGCAGCAGGCCCCAATTTTAGCTGAACTACTTATAGCTGATTACTGCTGGGTGAAGGAGAGCTGATCTTCTTTAAGGAAGTGACTCTAGATAGACTAGCTAGACCTCAGTGGATGAACTTGCACTGAAGGACAGCTGAGTACACTAATTTCACTCCATAGGCCTTAACATAACAGAATGCATGAAATCCTGGGAGGGGACCCATGGGAGGGTTTGTTTGGGGGAGGAGGTATAAACATGATTAAGATGTTTCATATGAATTACAGAAAATTCAATTCAATAAATTTTTAAAAACATATCTTTTTTTTATCTGGTTTTCCAATTTCTTTACCAGACTATTGACCCTTCTCTTCACCATCATAGTTCTTTGGCAGCTGGTAATAAATACTGTTATGGAGTCAATTATATCAAGGCATTACATATATAAATCCATTAGATTTACATATGGTTGTTTTCATAACAAGTGATGCAGGAGTACATCTTCCATAAAATTCTCTTCTGGGGCTGATTTCCTTGGGGACTCTCTTGAGTCTTCTATGATTCTAGTGCTACCTGATCACATGATTGTCTGTCTGTCCTTGTTGGGGCTTCTGTGGCTCCCTCCATCTTCTCCCTTGTTGATTTTTTTCCTGCTTTGCATATACTCTCTGAGAAATTGCTCCTAAGCTCTTGATTACAGCTAAAATTTGAAAATGGGCAATTCTTTTTTTTTATTTTTTTTTAATTTTATTTATTTCTGTATGTGTATGAATGTACTGTCTGCATCCAAGTCTGTGCACCCATGACGTGCAATGCCGCGGAGGTCAGAAGAGGGTGTCGGATTCCCCTGGAACTGGAGTTCTCTTGGAATTGGAGTCTCCAGACGGCTCTCGGCCGCCATGTGGGTGCTGGGGATCGAACCCGGGTCCTCTGCAAGAGCGGTCGGCGCTCTTAACCGCTAGGCCATCTCTCCAGCCCGAAAATGGGCAATTCTTACGCTTCTCCCTTTTGCAACAAATCTGCCCTGAACTGTGGAATAGTATTTGCAACCACATTACCCTGTTCTATCTGGATGCTTTGTACCTCTTACCTAGCAAGCACTGTGGCCTTTCCTACCATCACCTTCCTTCTATCCCCACTGGGTAAGAGACATCAGTAAAACACATTTTGCATTCAAAGTACAATATGGTGATGATTTAAAAATAAATAAAGGTGAACACTTTATCCTATGTGCTGTTCAATTGGTGCAGGTAGACAGAGAACAAGTTAGCTGATGATTCTCAAGTAAAAGACATCCAGTAGTTAGCAAGCCAGCACCTCCAGAGATATGTAATTATTTCAGCTGTTTTTTCCTTATTAGATATGATTTTCAAGAATAGTACCATCTTTGTTCCTCTTTCAAGTTCTGCAGGCATCTTTCTGATACATAATTAGATCCCCCCCAAACAAAAAGGCAGATGTCTGTTATTGTGACTGGAATATAGGCGTTGTATATTCAGAATTGGCAATCAAGTTGGTAAATGATTCTCTTGTCAGTTTGCTTGGTGTGAGTCAGTCCCTCAGTGTTGGTGAACTCTAGATGAACTTTCAGATCAAATTTCTGGATCTGCACAAATGAAGAGCAGACTCTGGACTTCTGTGACTGAAAATAAACCATCAACTTGAGAGGTAAGGCCTGGCAAAAGAGGTCAGAGGAGTCTTCTTGTTAAAATATTTTTAGCTGGATACACTTTATCTGGTACATCTTTGTCCACACAGTAAATATCATAGTGCAAAATATAAAAATGTTAAATACTTGCCTATTGTCAGACTTTAGGCATTCAGTGAAAAACAATAAATGTTCACATACAATTTCTCAATCCTACAAGAATTTATAGGAGACTGACAAAGCAAGCAACCATTGAAAGAAGGCAACAGAAATCTGTAACAATAATAAAAAAATCAGCATGTGTCTACAGAGCTTACAATAAGAGCGAAGGTTGTGATAGCATTGACTCCAATAAGAAAGAGCAGTGAAATGACCCTAAAAATGTCTTTCCTGCCATTTATTTAGTTTGCACTCTGATGGATGTTTTGTATATTTATTCCATCTGATTCTTCCTATATCATATGAGTTACTTATTGTTAGGCCCATATTTCAGTTATAGAATACACAGGTAAGGTTTAAGTGGCAGAGGTGGGTTCAAACCTGAGGCTTTCTGATGGCAAGCTTATGTTTTTAAAATACAAGTAGAGTTTTGTTGCTTTGCTGCTGTTTAAACCTAAAGAAATAGTATGAAAAGGTAAGCTATTGACATATATACACATCGAGTACAATGTCTTCACTTGTACATTTTCTGGAAACTCTGATTAAAAGAAAATAATATTAAAACTAAAAAGAATTAGTGTGCCAGGCATGGTGGCACATATCTTTAATCCCGGGATTTGAGAGGAAGAGGCAGGAGGATCTCTGTGAGTTCACACACAGTCTGGTCTATATAGTGAGTTCCAGACTAGCTGGGGCTACAGGGAAGTCCTGTATCAAAAAAAAATAATAATTGTATGCAACAAATAAATGCCTTTGCATTTATTTAAAAATAGTTTTACAAACAATATCCCATCTTTTATTTCATTAGATCCATGTCAGTTTACTAAGTAGAGTAATGGATAATGTAGAATTTTTCATCATGTCTACAGTAAAAAATAAAATATCCAACAACAAGATATAGGATACAAGTTCATGTGAATATACATACATACATACATACATACATACATACATACATTGTGTGTTTGCAATTAAAATCACAAACTCTTACTGATGCTGACCAATACAATTCTATTTCTTTTTGCTGAAGAGTGCCCCTCAAATCCCATTATACTGGAGCTGGACAAATGGCTTAGTGTTTAAGAGAACTGGCTGCTCTTGCAGAGGACGGGGTTCAGTTTCCAGAAACCACAGGGTGACTAAAAAATTGTCCATAACTCCAGTTCCAGGGTTTCTGACACCCTCTTCTGACCTACATGGGCACTGCATGACACTGGTGCATCTACCTACATGTAGGCAATACACTTATATAAAATAAAAGTGATAAAAATTATACTAATGTGCATTATTTCCTATCTCTGCCTTTGAAGGAAAATTTTACTCTCACTTGCAAACAAAAATGGTAGAACTAACTGGATTATCTCCAAGGTCTTTGTCTGTTTAGCCAATCACAAGGTGAGGGAAAAATTCTACCACAGGTGATTTCTATCTATCAAGCAATCAAGAAAAGCACTGGTGGTTTTTATTTCCTCCTCTGCATGAGGGACAGCCTTGTTCCTATCTACTAACCATCTCTCCACAGCCCTGTCATCTGCTCAGCACAGGAGCCTGAGGCACCCCTGCAGCTGATTTGTATTGTGGATCAGTCCTATTGCCATGCTGGTTGGGCAGGGCAGATCCCAGGACTACTCTTGTGGGTTTAACAAATAAGTACCCAGTAAACATTAACACAGATTTCAAGTGACATCTGTTGTGTCTATTATGCCTGTGCCATCACACCACTAAACCATATGAGATATTCTGAATCTGGGGAAGTCTTTTTCACTCAGAAATGGAAGGTCCATTTCTATTTGGCGGCAACACCTAAATCTCATGAAGAGAGCCTATTACTGTTCTAATTCACTAGCATACGGAAGAGAAATGAAACACATTTTTATTTATAGAAAGAAAATGTTCTAAGACTCTAATCTTTTTTTTTTTTTTTTTGGCCTTTTTGAGACAGGGTCTCCCTGTAGCTCTGAGCTATCCTTTAACTCACTATGTAGTTTTAACTCACTATGTAGACCAGGCTGGCCTTTAACTCATGGAGATCTGCCTGTCTCTCGAATGCTGGGATTAAAGGTGTGTGCCACCATGCTGGACTCTAAAACTCTAATCTTAAAGTGATTTAGAAAACCGAAGGTGTGAAGCTGGATACCTGGCTCAGTGGTTAAGATCACTAACTGCTCTTGCAGAGGACCTGCATTCAATTTGCAGCACCCACATGGTGGCCAACAACCATACTGAACTCCAGTTCCAGGGACTATGATGTCCTCTTCTGACCTCTGTGGGCACTTACACACTTACAGACAATAGACTCATATACATAAAATAAAAAATAAAATATCTGCAAAAAGAAAATTGAAGGTGTTCAGAAATTTAGGAAAATTTCTTCTTAAATTGTCAAGATAATACCTGCATTATTCCCACATAGGCATCACACACACTCCACACACCAACACATGTACTCCAATACACACACTAACACATACTTCAGCACACACACACACCAACACTTACATACTCCAAAATACACACACACACACACACACACACACACACTCCAACATTCACATACTTCAGCACACACAGGCACACACGTACACATGTACTACAATATGCACACTAACACATACTTCAGCACACACACACACACACACCAACACTCACATACTTTAGCACACACAGACACACACATACACATGTACTCCAATATGCACAATAACTCATACTTCAGCACACACCAACACATGTACTCCAATATGCACACTAACACATTTCAGCACACACACATACACACACACAGACACACACACACACACTCCAGCACATGCACATATTGAAGAATCTACCAAAGTTGATGTTACAATCAGTGTAGTCTGGCTTGTGCATCTGATGAAGGAGTTCATGCTGAATGACCTATAGCATAAGGGCTTTGAGAAGATTTGCTTGTTCTATATCCAGAAGATATTTTACAGGCAGATGCCAGAAAACCCAAAATAGGACCATTGCCCACTTACCCTCACTACTAAGAGTTTTTATAAAAAGTTAAAAATTCAAACATGCTTCCATTATATACTATTACATATACACACATATATATATATGTGTGTATATATAATATGTGTGATATATCATCTGGGAGACAAAGGCAATGGAGGCTAAAAAACAGAAACCACATAATTACCTCTGTGGATTCAAAACTAGATAGGAAAGGCTTCAAGCTAACATTTGCAACACAACATTCAAAGTATGCACAGTACTTTTCAGTATATTTATGTGAAAACTAAATAATATCCCCATTAGTAATTAAACATAAATTAGTGATAGTCTTAGGAATTATCTTGTGCTAAAATTCTTCTTTTAACTTAATTTTATAGCCCAAATGGCACATTAAGAAATTACATAATTAATACAATGTGTCCTGCAGTCTTTGGCACTCTGTTAAAATTTGAGAGTTTTGAGCATGATCACTGTAATAATATAGACACCAGTGAATCACATTTCATAATTTTATTTAGTCTTTCTCAGATTTAATTGTCTATGATAAGTACAATTCTGCCGACTACAGTTATGAGGCTCTGCTGTATAAATAGCAGATATACAGTTGGGTGACATGCCTTAGACATATACTCATACACTCACACAAACACACAGAGAATCATATGAGATTCTTCATACTCCTGCATGCAAACAATACTGTGCTTTAACAGGAAATACACTTTCTTTTTACTAAAAACACAATTTGTCCAGATTTTGTTAAGCTACCAGATTCAGATAAACCTGAGAAGGCTCAAAACATCAAGTAACACTGTTTCATACCACTCAATAGCAGTGTTAATCACAAAGAAATCTGGTTCTATTATCTACATGAAAATCACGGATAATATAAAAATAAACATTTTCTTGCAAAAACACTAAAACAACATAATTCAAATTCACAAATTTTGGTGTGTAACATATATTCACCTTCATTTTAATTTGTAATGCTATGTATAATACAATGCACAGAAAACTAATAAAAAAAACCCTGTAACATAATTTAGCAGCCAAATGATAGTTACCACTAAAAAAAACCTTGGAATTAAAGGTGTAAAGGGTCCAAAGAAAACAGATTAAAATCAATAGTGTTGTTGAAGTTGCTGGTAGTGTTCCTTAGCAACCCCACCTTAAAGTTAAGATTTTACTAAGTCACCTTAAGAAACAACTCATTGCAAAACTTTCAGGATCGAACTCAGTAACTGACTCTGCTTGAGTGTTTTTTTTCTCCTCATCTTGCTAAAGTGTTTCTTTAAATTCTACTATTCTTCTATACATAATGCCCAACCCAATATACTTGTAAATCATGAGATTAAATAAGAATATGTTACAAATATTTTGCCTCTGGCAGTGGGAGTCTTGACCATAATTGGAGCAAAATTTAAAACTTTCTGGAAAGACAACATAAACTTTTCTATAATATACATGTGAAGAATAGTGATACAGAACCTGTCTGGGTAACTTATTTTATACTATGAATCTTATAATAATATAATACCAAATTATGTCTGTGTAAGAAGACTCCTAGATAAAAAGGAAAGCATGCAAGTACATAGGTAGGGAAAATTAAATACTTATAAACAGATTTTCATATTTCAGACCCTAATAAAAACTGATGTCTTAAATGTTTCAAGATACTAGTATCTGAATATCATCATTAACTATAACTCTCATTTTTACCTACGCACATTGTTGTAAAATGCACCGGTGGGACAATTGAATATTGTACATTACAATAAATATAATTTACATCAATATGTTGTATCTTCAAGGAAGCTTTACAATCTGTACAACTGAGGGACCATGAGCTTTGTCAATAAATACTTTTACAACAGTTACAATTTGACCAGCAAAGTTAAAGCTTCAGTACATCCTTACTAGCATCACATCTTTTAAGTCCAGTCATTAGTTGATTTCCAGCTGCTGTTAAGTAGTGACATCTGTCAATCAAAAGATGATTCAATGTCCTGGCTGAGTAGATAGAAAAGACTTGCTGGCTATGACTGTCCACATCTCAGCTGTGAACACTGTAAGAACTTTTATTCAAGGACCAGATTTGAAGAAGTCCTGGGAAGCACAGCAGCAGATTCTGCACACTCTGGGCTATCTGCTTTTCAAGCTTTACTACAGCCCCTGTGGCATCAACAAATGGATGTCCTGTCACCTTTCTGCTCACGAAGAATAGGTTTCAAGGGTCAGGAGTCCCATGGCTTCTCGGGGCCACATCATGGTTTTAATTCCCAATTATGACTTATGTGCTGAATTTCTTTGTAGCATCTTATTTTAATACACATTCAAATCAATGTTCAAAGAGTCAAAATTAGTAGTCAGGACTTACACAATCTTGAACTTGGAATTAAAATACTTTTGTGGTGTGAAATTTAGTGACTTGCTAGATCCTACAATTTTTAGCTGTTTTTCATCCAAATGTCACCAAATTTCTGAGTTTATTATCAAAATACTTACTTATCATCATGTGGCATAGATCACTGCTTCATCATGACTCTCTGTATGCTTTCTTCATTAGCACAGATCATCCCAGGGACTTCTTTTGGCCTGGAAGAAGTTGGCAAGACCATTCTCTCATTATTATTGACATGTGTTGGCATGCCATTGTCCAATTATGCAACACATAAAGCTACTAAAGAAACATTTTAGGGGCTGGGATTGTAGTTCAATAGTATAGTTCTTGCTTATTCTATACAAGGCCCCGGGGCTTACATAATCAATAGTAAAGTGGTACTTCAAGATACTATCCACCTCCTCACTGATGCACATTTCCAAGAAACTTTTCTAGAAGTTGAAATAGAGCATTTTACACAAGTTCAAGATCAGGCTGGCATTCTGAGATCTAAAAGGAGAAAAGTGGACTAAATAATGAGGAAATGGTACAGAAACATGTACACTGACCTGTGAACTCAGAAATTTCCATCTGGGTCAGTTTAATAATTCTACTTTTGAGTCACTGAACATGTTTATAGTAGCAACATAATATGGATGTATTTTAGATTTTGTCTCTTTGGATTCTAAAACAGATAATACTACATGTGTCTTATCATTCAAGAACTCTGAAAACCTCCAAAGAAGGCACAGTAAAGGCCAACTTTTTTTGGTTTCTATACTACTATGCGTTAATACTGAAATTATAAAAAGAACCAGTATACAGGAAGGCTAAATCTTCCCTTCATTCACATTAGTGGCTAGAAATGGGTAAATGGAAGAACTCCGAAGATCTCACACATCCTTGGTGCACCTGAGCATTTAATAACGGACATCAAACCCCTAATCTTATACCATTATATTACACTAGGCACAAAGGTTCTGCCTTGACCTAACTTACAGTCCCAAGTTGCTTTATTCATAGTGTGCTTCCAGACCAGTCTTTCGACCATCCGTCACTTACAAACTCAGATGATGGTTTTAAGATAACTAGCTTTCACAGTTGAAAATGCCTAGGGCATTGAATTTACTTATTTGTAGCTATTGTGCTTTCTCATTATTTTCATCATATTAAATCGGACTGTTCCAAGAGCTATAAATGTAGCAATTCATTATTCATAGAAAATCATTTTTAAAAAGCAGAAATGTTTTACAAATACTTCATTGCTGCCTAGCAGAGAAGAAATACAAAAGAAAAGAGTGATCATCCCCTTTAACTATCAGTGGTTTGATGAATATTTTCTGTCTTTTCTCAAAGCTTTGGATACTGAAAATGTAGGGTTTTTTTTTTTTTTAACACTTTGCAAGAGTTTTTCCTTTTGAAAGCTCAACGGTTAGGATATACAATTCATTAAAAGATTAAAGCTTTCCTTTCTGTTGGCACAACCCATATCATTCTCCCTGCATTACCTTTTCAACTGCATTTAATCTTTTAAAGCACTTCCAAGGAGTAAAAAGAACATTTGCCACTACAATTTCCACTTCAAATCCTTATTCTCAAGGTCTTTGCCCTCCCCAGTTTCACTGTGAATGGCTGTCAGCCACACCCCTCTGAAAATTTGACAGTTCTGCCCAGTATCCCTCGATCAGCTCACAGTTGCTGGTCTTCGTTTAACTTTTAGTCTGCAATGTAACTGTGATTTCTCAAAATTGTTTTTACAGATGTGAGTGAGCACTTGTCTTGGAACAAAACAAAGTCTGAACACATGCATAGCAGTAGTGCAAGTAAGCTCTTTATCACAGGAAGTCTCACAATTCATGGTGTTTATAAGAAAAATACATGCACTCCAACTATTCTGAACATATTTTGCCAATAATTTAGTATCTGAGGGCACTCACCATCAAACCCTGAACAAGCAATGTATAGTACTCAGTCTTCCAGAAATAACTGGAAAATACTTTGTATGCTTTCCTGTTCATTGATTTTTTTTTTTTTTACTTCTCTACTCAATTCCCCAAAGATATTCTCAACCAGCATCTGTGCTCATAAGGAACTGAAAGGAACATGTAAGTCCTGGATCGTTCTTTATTGAATGAACTGACTTTAGTATTTTGTTATGCGCTCCTAAATAGTTTTAAATATATGAGTTTTTAGCTTGTTCGTGCCATAAGCTGTTCATAGCAGTAATAGCTGGACAAATCACAAACTCAAGTTTCTGGTGGCCAGTTTTCTTGGAGAAAAGTTTAATATCAAAATAGATCTGCTACTCATGTGTACACACTTTAAATAGAAAAGCTTGCAATTTTTAAAGGCAGAAGAGAAAATGTTTAAGGAGGGTACTGTTTTATAGCACTTAGTCTAAAAAACAACAAACAAACAAACAAACAAACAAACAAAACAAAGCCCAAGCAAGATAAAAGTGGCTGTGGGCACTGATATTTTTTCAACTCATTACTTTCTTGTTTTGAATATTCTCTAAAATGCTAGGAACTTGAGGAGAAAAGCGCTTGGCTCTATACTCATCCTACCATTTTACAAAAGTGAGCTGCTCGGGTCTTGTGCCTTCATAAGCTTGTGTCTCCATTCTGCTTGAACTCAGATAAAATATTAAGGGTCATTTCTTCACTTTTGGATTGCAAATTTGCCTCACTTCTTCTGGAAGCTTTCCTGGTGGCTCGGGACAATCTTCTTCTGAAAGTATCTCCAGCCAAGAAATAAAGAATGGGGTCCACACAACTATTGAGACTCGCGAGACCTCTTGTCACCTGGTAAGTGGCATAAACCCTGTCGTTGAAAGGACACATTTCTGGGGTCTGGAAATCCAGCCTGGCCCGCAAGTTCATCGTTTTCATCACATGGAAAGGGATGTAAGACACAGCAAAGACCGTCAGGACAATTATCACCAGGTAAATGGATTTCCTCCTTAGAGGCGAGTTGTCCAAGTCTTTGTAAATCAAAGCTCTAACAATTAATCCATAACAGCCCAGGATGAGCACCAGAGGGATGCAGAACATGGTCACTGTTGTGCACATGCTGTAGATGAAATAACTTCGTAGGTACTCGTCAGAGGTCGTGTCGTAGCAGGTGATGGTTTTGTTTTTCCGTGTCCCGATGCCAGAATAAAAGAGGATAGGAGAGATGGCCACAACCACAATGAGCCACACCAGGATGCTGACATAGACGGCATTCTTCTTCTTGAGCCTGCCTAGAGACTTCAGCGGGTACACCACGCCACTGTACCTGTGTGCGCTGATGCAGGTCAGGAAGAGGATGCTGCCATACAGGTTTACATGGAAGATGAACCTCTGCAGCTTGCACATGGCGTCCCCGAAGATCCAGTCAGTCTTGTTGAAGTAGTAGAAGATGAGGGCTGGCAGGGTGAGGACGTACAAGAAGTCGGCCAGAGCCAAGTTGAACATGTACACGGAGATGCCGCTCCAAGGCTTCATGTGGAAAACGAACATCCAGATGGCCACGCTGTTGCCCAGGAAGCCGATGATGAACACTAAGATGTAGACAGCCGGCAGGTAGTAGAACTGGAAGCCGGTCTTGGTCAGAGCGCATCTGTATGAGGCGGCGACTGCTGCGGTGGAGGCGACGGTACTGTTTCCCCAAGGCGAACCCAGGCCGGCCAGGAAGGCGGCGTCCGTCCCGTTGGGGACAGCCTGCCAATGCACCTCGGTCATCCTCTCCTCCCCAGCTCAGGCAGCAGCTCGGAGGGGCAGACCGCGGCGAGCGGGCGGCGAGGGGCGCAACGCGCATTGGAGGAGCGGGAGGCTGGAAGGGACCGCGCGCGTGGGGTCCCCACGGGTCGGGGCGCGCTGGGACTGGCCCCCGCCCTGGGCCACGAGTTCCCCGCGGGCCATGAAATCCGCCCCGGGCTGCGACTGAACCGGGCTGAAGGGCGTCCGGGCAACTTCCCCGTCCGGCTGGCGGCGCCGCGGTTACACAACAGGGTGCTCAGGGTACCTCCACCAAGTTTGCAAGTGCGCTCCTGCCAGGGGCCCCGGATCGGCGCCACGCAGAGCTCCCGGCCGCGGCGAGGTCAAGTCCGAGTCTCTCGGCGGTGCCCAGCGCCCAGAGGGCACGGGCCAGCGTCCTCCCCGCTCAGATCAACTTCGCCTGGGCATCCGCCTCCTCCCTACCTGGAAGCCCAGGCTTCGCTCCGGGCACCGCGCTGATTCCTAGGGCCGCGCTCCGCCTGGGCGTTCAGCCACAGGCGCCATCGGAGAGCGCGTGGTCGCGGACTCCCGCGCTGCTAGCCTGCGCCGCGCTCGCTGTCCACGGAGGCTGCAGCCCTTCCCCGGCCAGGCAGGGTCTGGACTGCTGGGGGCCGGTGGGAGAGCGGCGCTCACAGCCGGGTGGGCGGAGCCTCGGCTCCTGGGCGGGCGAGTCCGGGCTCCGCGGGGAGGAGAGGGGCGTGACTCCGCGGAGCCCGCCCGGAGCTGCCGGCGCTCCCCTGGGCGCGGAGGGCGAGAGGTGGCCTCGGTGAGCTGGGATCACTGAATCCCCGCGCTCCTGGCCGGGTGGCGGCCACCAAGTTCAGTGGTCAGTCCAAAAGGTGCGCTAGGGGAGAAGTGGCTCCTGGCGAGCAAGTGGCCGGTGGGCGTTCCTCTGTATTCCTTCAGCTAGCTCTGCAAAGTGAAGTTTTGCTGACACATTGGAAAGCCTGATCACTCGCGGCCATCTGCCTAGAGCGGAACAGTCCTAGATATGAGTCTCCAGAGGCCCGGAAGACCTCGCAAGGTACTTGACGGCTCCGAACAGCCAGCAGTTCCCAGGTGGGCACGCCCTGGCCCTGCGGGGCAAGCGCACAGCTTCGCTTCACCCAGCACAAGCATGAACCTGCTGCAGAGGGCGGCAGCTCAGGAGTGAGGGCGGGGAGCAGCTGGGCTAGTCACTTTCAGCCTTCCTCCTGTTTGTTTTAATTGTTGTTTGTTTTGTTTGTCATCTGAATAAAGATCTCTCCCCCCTCCACCGCCGCCCCTAATTAACTAAATGTTATTAAGCCGGGGTCACTAGTAACACCATGAAAATGTCCAAAAGAGCCTTGTCAAACTGCTGTTAGAGGATGCTGCACACTGCATCCTTACAGCTTGACAGCAAACACCTGCTGGACCAGGCGCAGGCTCCCCCAAGCCTTCATTTAAATACCTTTAGTTAAATATCAGAGGTTGGGGCTGGAGCGATGGCCTAGCGGTTAAGAGCGCCAACCGCTCTTACAGAGGACCGGGGTTCGATCCCCAGCACCCACATGGCGGCTGAGAACCGTCTGGGACTCCAATTCCAGGAAAACTCCTGGAGGAGTCCAACACCCTCTTCTGACCTCCGCGGCATTGCATGGCACGGGAGCACAGACTTGCATGCAGACAGTACATTCATACACATACAGAAATAAATAAAATTAAAAAATAAATAAATAAATAAATATCAGAGGTTACGGGAAAAAGTTTTTCAAACACTGAATATTAAAGCTTTACAGAGAGATAGCTGTCCAGAAAAATTCCAACTGCGAAGTGATTAATGTGTGGTTTGGTACCCTTACCCAGTCCTATTTCTTAAAGTGGCTACATACAATTTCCTCTAGGAGATGTCTTAAAAATGAGAGAGACTGAATGAGTATACTTATTAAAAAACTTGGTTTTTAGCATCAAATACATTAGACATTTAGGCAATACATTCCAAAAACTGTATTTATGTATAATTATAAACTAAATAGTTCATTTGCTGCTCAAAGGCATAATTAACTGAATCCATCCATGAACGGGATCAAGTACTTCTTGCCTATTTTTAGGGAGCAATATATTTTATAGGCCATATTAGCAAAGCCATTTCTCTTCGTGGAATAATATGAGAATAAAATATCTGCAAATATATACCACAAAGATTTCTTCCTAGTACCAAATGTTAAAGACAGTGTTCTCTAAAAAATACTCAGAGGACTGGGATAAGATAACTTGGTGGCCAAAGTCTTTAGCCATTAAGCCTGATGATCTGAGTTTGATCCCCAGATCCTTCATGGTGAAAGACAAAAAATGATTTCCCCAAGTTGTCCTCTGACCTGCACATTGGTGATTGTACTATGTGCTATGAATTATGCCATATGAATGCACACCAAACACACACACACACACACACACACACACACACACACACTGAAGAAATTAAAAAAAAAAAAAAGAGGAAACCATGCATTTCTTGCTAAGATACTCAGGAAGGAAAATACTTCACAAGACCCAGTTGGGCCCATAGAGGATCAGAAAGCCGGAAAGCACCATATCTGAGTACACAGTATGAATACCCTGGCACTGTGAGTTGTGGTTGAATTGAAAAGCATGACAATAAGTGATAAAGCTCGAGAGTAAGCTCAAGTGCAAAATTGCTGCTGTTTGGAAAACGGTCATGTTATCTTTTCTGTTACTTTCTACTCTTCAAATTATATTATTCCTGAGCCTTAATATTATGTGCCTTGATAGGAGATAGTTTTATACTGTTTGTTTGGCAGGTTATCAGCTGGAATGGCTAATCTAGTGAGAAGGAAAAGGAAAGTAGGAACCACTGAGCATTTCAAGGATACTTAATAGGTCTTCATGCCTTTGCATTTTTCATTTGCAATCTAAGCAATATATAACCTCCCTCAAAAGTCTGTTGCAAGTACATTAACTCATAACTGAGTGTTTTGAAATGTACATTTAGTCCAAATAGCATTAAGTACTTTCAGAAAACTTACTAGAAAGCTCAGTTAACCTAACTTCACCGTAGACTTTTTAAAATTTTTTATTTATTTTTTATGTGTATGAATGTGCTGACTGCATGTAGGTTTGTGCACCCACATTGTGCAACACTGCAGAGATCAGAAGAGGGTGTCAGATTCCCCTGGAACTGGAGTTAAAGACTGTTCTCAGCTGCCATGTGGGTGCTGGGAATCGAACCCCAGTCCTCTGCAAGAGCTGTCAGCTCTTTTAACTGCTAGGCCATCTCTCCAGCCCCACCATAGACTTTTTAAAATTTGGTTTAAAAAGAGTAGCTTTTGAAATACTACTTGTAAATTTAGCATATTTAATAAGGCATTTTTTTTCTATTTTAAATAAAAATGTTGCCTTAGGGAAATAAGTTACATGCATTCAGCAATTATTTGTTAATAACTTTGTAAAATATTAGAACTAGAGTCAATGAAAAGAAAATCAAAATGTCATCTAACTCTGAATATTTTGATGCTCATATTTGAATAGGAATTATACATGACCTAAAGGTATAAAATGTCCCACATCTCCTTGAACATTTGCTGCAAACAACTGGATATTAATTTGTATTGAATTTGGGTAACAGTGTGTTCAGGTACTCTGAAATATTGGTCCTTTGACAGGCTGAGTACTTTGAACTAAAGGAAACTAGAAAGCCTCAGAAACAAGGGCTCTCTGACCCCCTCCTCTCCTATTTGTAACTTCTACTTTATCTCCTGAAGTGAGTCATAGAAACTAGAATTCCTCTTGCCCAAGGTCCTCTGCCCCACAGCCAACCAGAAGACCTAGACTAGTCACTTTCTTTTTTCTCCCTTGAAGACATTCATTCTAGATAGACTTTGCCTCAGAGGACAACATACTGTCTAGAAATGCCCAAAAGAATCTGAACAGATAGCACATGAGGCTTTTCCTCTCTGCCTATTACCCTTACATCATCCCCTTTTTACCTAGTCTCTTTTTAGATACTGCCCACCTTCATCAACCCTAAGAGTAAAAGCAGACAGTTTTCTCTGTGTTTTGTGCCCTCATCATTCATATTTCCCATGTCATGTAAAACTTTGCTTAAAGAAATTTGTTATACCTTTCTCTTGTTAACCTGTCATGTGTAGAGGTATATAAGCTTACCATGAGCCTTGATGATCGAGAAAAGGGAACATAACTCCACCCCTAGAGATGAAAGTGGCCTTTGTGAGATTAATATTAAATTGAAAATTCAAAGAACTCACAAAGCTTACCATAACATGTAACATAGCAACAATGGATTTAGCTTTTCTAGGTGGCACCGTACACACTTAAACAGCATTATGATTGTTTAGCCTAGAAAAAAAATCCTGTGACAATAGTTGACAATTCTATTACTATTTATAAGTGATAAAATTACCCAATTAAGGAAGATTAAGAAATTCGCCCACAAATACTAGAAACTAGGATTTAAACTTGGGTCATCACCTCAATGTACCCATAGAAAGAATTAGCTTTCAATGGCCAACACAGATTGAGCATAGGAAGACTGATTCCCAGAGAAGTTATCTCAAGATAGAAAATGTTGAGCCTGTCCTGGAGGGTGCTGACCATCACAGTCTCAGACACTCCCCAAACTTACTGCTTCTTTCCATAGATTTCATCTGAAAAAGATGAATTGATGGTTTGGTTATGTAATTTTTGTAAACTAGGTTCGTTCAGACTTAAATTTATAAACAAAACTTCTTGTGTACAAATTCTTTTTCCTATCTTTAGAAAATCCTTTTTTCTTTTCTTAGTGTTTTTGGGACAGGGTCTCCCTGTAGCCCCAGCTAGCCTGGAGCTCACCCTGTAGACCAGGCTGGCCTTGAACTCGGAGTGATCCACCTGTCTCTGCCTCCTAAGTGCTGGGATTAAAGGCATGCACCATGATGGCCTGCTAGAAAATCTTATTTCCTTAAAGTCACAGAAAATCCAATAAGTACCAAGGACGGGAAGATCATTGAAAGATAATGAAAATTGCCGTCAACAAACAGAAAAAGGAAACCTGATTAATATAAGACTTGCTGACTTTAAAATAAATGTCACACCACAAATGGTAAACCAAACTTTGGTGACAAAGAAATAATGGCTGGTTGGACAGCTGTTATGATTGTTCAGGTGAGATCAATGGAACCCAGATGAAGAAGCAAGGAGACCCTAAAGGAGCTCCTGGGAATAAGAAATGAAACAAGATGACTTCTGAGAAAGAGCTGAGGAAATGGGGAGAAGATTCCTCCCCCGGAAAGAAAGCAACAAAGAGAACCAGGAAGAAGGAAATCTAAGGAATTCTCAGCAGATATCCTCAATCAAGGAAGAAGAGGAGAGAGAACTATGGTGGAGAGGAACCGAGAGCAAAGCCCCTGTCATTCTGAGAGGACAGTCAGATGCCAGGAAGGTCCAGCTGCTCCAGTACATTATACACTTGTCATGGATTCGGTCAACAGGCTTCCTGAAATTTATTTCATTAAGAATCCCAGCAGGGGCATAGAGCACAGAGACAGAAATGAAGGTCCAAGGTTGGAGCCAGGAGACGGGAAGAGAAGTGAGCTGCTCATGAGTTTTCACCCGTGCCTAACCAAAACCAAGCTTATAACCCTAGGCAGATGAATATTAGATTAGTTCTGTAAGTGGTTTGGATGTTCTTTTCCTATTTTCTTTTGAGACAAGTTCTGTGTAGGCATGGCTGGCCTGGAACTTGCTGCAGTCCTGCCTCTGCTTCCACATTGCAGAGATTATAGGCATATGTCACCGTCCTGGCTTAGTGTAGATTCTTAGATGAAAGATAGCAGAATAGTCAGTCTTTTAGACTCTCTTCTAGAAATAAACATTTGTAATCAAATAAATCATTCTATGAGTCAACCTGTTAAGGACAAATAGTCTCATCCCCAGTATGTAACAGTAAATGAAACAAAGCCAAATAAAAAAAAAAAATACATAGAAATCATTCTTTTTAGTTGGAAAAGAACCAAAGTAGAGGCAAGGTAATGCTTTAGGTAGAGAAGTAATCAGCTGCTTCTTTGTACATTTTTATGTTTACAGTGGTAGTTGAGCAGAACCTCAGTCTTAGGCCAGTTTTGCCTTTTGCCATCTTTCAGCTTCAGGACTAGGTGTTGCTGAGCAGCTAGAGACCTATCTCAGAGACTACATCATGATATAAGTAGTTAAATAAAGACTGTCTTACTTTGGGTCTCTGAATTGGTTTTTGGACATGAATGTGCACACAGCTCACTTGGTAGTCTCCCTGAAATACAGCATGACACAGAATGGTGCCAAGCCCTTTGCATGTGGAACAAGTTCCCTTCGATATCCAAGTTGCTCGTCCAACCAATGTTCTCTGTGTAGTAAATCGTATGTGCTCTTGGTCTGCATATTGCATCTTCTTTCTGAAACCTTTTCCCCCTAAGGAAAGCCCGTCATGGTAGGAGGGCAAAGAGGAGAAGTTTGGTCCATGGTATTGAGAGCTGAGGCGACTGCCTGATCATATATCCAGAAGCAGAGAGAGCAGGCTAAAAACAGAACAGGGTCCAACCTTCAAAACACCACTGCTGGTGATTTATTCCTGCTAGTCAAATGCCACTTCCTGCAGGGTGTGCAGCCTTCCAAACAGCACTGCAAGTTGGCACTGAAATTCAAGCCATACCACTACACATAAGGTATTTCATTTAATTTCCATTACATCCCTATAAGTTTGAAGGCAGGGTCTCCTGTAGTCCCAGCTGGTCTGGAACTCACTATGTAGACCAAGCTGTTATCAGTCTCACAGAGATCCTTCTGCCTCTGCCTCCCCAGTGCTGGGATTAAAGGCATAAGCAACCATGGCAGAGCTGGTAGGTTTAATACTTTTAATTTTTTGTTTTATTGTATGTGTATGTGTGGTTGCTTACATGTTTGTGTCTGTGTTGTGTAATGCTCCCAGAGGCCAGAAGTGGGTGCCAGATCCCCTGAAGCTGGAACTAACACATAGTTGTTCACTGCTATATGGTTTCTGGGAACTAAACCTGGATCCTCAACAGCAGACAGTGCGCTTTAATGCTGAACAATCTCTCTAGCACTGCACCGCCATTTTAATACAAAATAGTACAAAATAATTTGATGATATTCAGATCCCCTCCCTGAAACTAATTCATTTTAAGTGCTTAAGAATCTTGAACTGTAGCTGGTCTAGTTGACTCACAACTTTAATCACAATCCTCAGGAAGCAGAGTGAGTTCAAGGCCAGGCTTATTTACATTCCCAATTCCAGGCTAGCCAGGGATACATAGTAAGACTCTGTCTCAAAAACAAAACAAAATGAAAAACATCTTGAACCGTGACATATGCATACCATCAACTATACAGAGCAAGGTCCATGTATTAGCTCATGGTTAAGTTTCCAGACAGAACTGGGCTCAGAAGTCAGATAAAGCCACTTAAAATCTAAATTTATATATATATATATATATATATATATATATCACATATATATTTGTGTGTATGTATGTATATGCAACAATAATAATGAATGAAGAGCACAAGAAATTGAGAGAGATTAGGGGGATGTGGGAAGAATTGGTGAGGTTCTGGGAGAAGAGGGAATAATGTAAAGACAATACTCAGGTATGAAATTCTGACAAAATAAAACAAATTAAAATGAAAANCATATATAAATAATATATATGTATATATGGTTATATATATATATATATATAAATTTAGATTTTAAGTGGCTTTATCTGACTTCTGAGCCCAGTTCTGTCTGGAAACTTAATCATGAGCTAATACATGGACCTTGCTCTGTATAGTTGATGGTATGCATATGTCACAGTTCAAGATGTTTTTCATTTTCAAAGCAGATATGATGATATATATATATATGTATATATGGTATAATATATATGTATATATGGTTTTATATATATATATATTTATATATATATACATATATATATATATATACCATCGTATCTGCTTTGTATTGACGTTTCTATCAAATACCTTATGTGTCACATAGCTGTAGGAATGTGCTCAATATGTAAAGTGGTTAGACTATGTCTAGCACATAGTAGGTACAAAGTAAATAGGTTATTATTATGGATATGATTGTTATTTGTAATATTCTCTTTGTTTTTCATCTTAATGGATATATCTTGATAAGGAGGCATCGGCACTTGGATGGAAAAACAAAAGCCATGAAAGTTAGCTTTGCTGAAGTGACTTTAGAGGAAGAATAAAAGCATCACAGGAAAGTGAGCATCAGAATATGAAAATAAGGGTTGTTTTCCTCCTTTCTCTACCTCTGCACAGACCAGCGGCTTTGTTCTGTGCCCCCCTATCAGCTACGTGCTGTCCTTTCCCTCTCTCCTTCCCTAGCTCCCTTCTCTGTCTTCCTGGAGTCTTCCCTGTCTCTTTGCACGGTCACAACTCAACATGTTTCCTTACAGTCTAGAATTTTTCCCAATGATAAATTCCCCAGCGAAGTCTCTGAATGACAATATCCTGTTCATTTGGAATGGAAGAGAAACGCATGGATCAAGCACTCAGAATCATTTCTCAGGATTCAGCAGAATACTTCAGGAAATTAGAAGAGTGAGCTACTTACTCTGGAAAGGAATATTGAGACGAGGTGTGTGCATAATCAGCTCCTGAAATTGCTATCTCTGATGTAGAATAGAATATGAACGTGTTTGTGATTAGAAGCAAATAAAGCATACGAGAATTGAAAGAATTTTAGGAAATTCGCTGGGACAAACAAACTCCCAACGTCCTTGAGTTTTGAGAATTGTGTTTGTGGTTGGAAATAGAGATAAGAGAGAGGTGACAGCAGGTCCGGGAGTCTGCTGCCTTTTACCTGCTTTGGTGAGAGGTTGGTGAGCACTCATTAACAGTGAAGGCAGCCAAGTAGAGAGCCTCAGGGAGAATGAAAGGAGCAAGCTATGTGATTGGCCTAAAGAGGGAAAAGGTAGAAAGCGCAATTGTCTCTCATCTGTTTTGTCTTTGGTAAGGTTGAGAGTGGAACACAAGAAAGTGAGAAAAGAATCTCTACAAGTTTGCTCTGAAGATGGAAGTCTCCTCCAATCTAAGGCAAGTTATGAGGTTCTGTTTTTATGGAAGAAACCAGCCCGAGGGCATGTAATTGCTAGTGGGACCCCAAGTATTAATTGAGTTGGAAGGAACCCCAGGGAAGCATTTACAGTAGTTCAAATCCCTGGAAATAGGAGTATGGCATGAGTTTCAGAGCAGCTAAGAAATTGAATTTGGTTTAGAGAATGAGAGCCTCAGGAGAAAGTGGAAAAGAAGCTGGAAAAACTTTGTACTGATTGAATTAACCAGGCACGGTTAAGGCTTTGTGAATTCTGCTCAGGCATGAAAACATGACTGCCAGACAGACTGCAGTTTCCTTTAACAAGATAACATGAGAGATTAGCATCACCAATGAAGATGCCCAGCTGACCAGGGTTTGCATTTGAAAATGTTTTGAAGTACAGCTATGGTGAGGAGAAGCTGAACTTAGCTACTGGAGGAAGCTGTGGTATTTAGAAAAGAGCTAATGTTATTACCAGCCCAGGGATTTGTAGAGATGAGCCCTGTGACACAGCCCTTCCACTCCTAAGTACATATTCAAAGGACATTAAGTCAAAATAACGCAGAGCTACTTCCAGATCCATGTTCACTTCTGCTTCCACGATGGCTAAGAAATGGAGTCAGCTTATAAGTCTAGCAATGAATAAAGACAATGTGGTACATATCCACAACAGAATTTTATTTGGCCATTAAGAAAAGTGTATTTGGCTATGTTTACAGTACCACACATGACTTTCCTATCATCGACTGGATGTTAAGTCCAATTAGGTAGCCATTGACTGCCCCCAAGATAAAAGTGCCACTACTCAGCATTGTTGTATGCTGTGCTGGTCTTTGACGTGGTTACTTAGGCTTAAAGCAGTGTTGGACCATCAACTGATGTTCTTTCTCCCTTAGCAGCTTGGGTAGTGCTCTCCAAAGCTATGAGAGCTAGCCTTCAGAGGAAGTGGCTTCCAAGTCAGTTCCAGCTCCATTGCTCCAAATCCAGTCTCAGAACCATGTATTGTCTTCAGCAATAGCAGAGATATATGTCCTGTCTTCAGCAATAGGGTTTTACCTTCAAGTCTGGGGAGGTAATAAAGGGCTGTGGTAAATCTGTGTAATTTTGGGAGTCTCTTGGACTACCCTGACAAACAACTCAAAGGAAGATATCTCCTGTCTGGCATTGTTCCTTATTAAGTAGCCTTCAGCTATGCACATGGATTCATGTAGAGATGTCATATAGGTAATCTGTCATTAGGTCATTGGACTAATATGATTCCCTCTGTTTTTTTTTTTTAAATACTGCTAGGCATTATTTATCCCTCCTGTCTCTCTCTTTGTCTAATCCTCCTTCCATCCGTCCTACCAGCTCTTGGGACACTGCTCATATAAACTTACAGAAATGGTGTCAGCATTTATAAGACCCATGCAAAATCAAGCAGACAAAAACATGGCATCGAACTTGAGAAATGAACAGCAGACCCCAGTAATAGTTGAAGAAATATTGGCAGTTGATTACTGTTGGGGTAGGAAGAACTCATGTACTTAAACTGAGGGACTCTGGATAGGCTGACTAGACCTCAGCTGATGAACTTGCACTGAGGAATGTCCAGGGATATTAACTTGACAGAGTAGGCCATAACACAAATGAAAGAATGTATGAATTCAAGTGGGGGGGATCTGGGAGAGGGTGTCAATGAGGAAGAGGGTGTAAAGGTGATTAAGATTGAGATGTTCTGTATGAAATACACAAAAATTCAATAAAAACAATAAATTTAAGAAGCCACAAAACAGACCCCATTTTTCTGACATAATACATTTTTGGTATTTCCAGTTAAATCTTAATGTTTCTATCTACAATAATTTTTACAGCAAATGTTATACTTTGTACTTCATATGTATATTAATATTTTGATAATTGATTCTATTTTCTCAGGGATAAACTACTAAAAATTGTAATGTATATCAATGTCATTACTTGGTATTATTTTCTTACATAGTTTAAGTTTACAAACAGAGAAAGAAAGAATTCTATGACAAATACTGTTTTTCTTGCATATAAGTATAGAGAAATAAACAAAACAACATACACGTTTTCCCATTTTATCATATTTCTTACAGAACATCTCAATCTTTTTTTTTTTTTTTATCTTTTTGAGACAGGGTCTCCCTATAGCCCCAGCTGTCCTGGAACTTACTCTGTCGACCAGGCTGGCCTTGAACTCACAAAGATCCTCCTGCCTCTGCCTCTGAAGTGCTAGGATTAAAGGCGTGCGTCACCATGCCCGGCAACATTCTGATAGTTGTTGATTCTATTTGCACAGGGATAAACTACTAAAAATTATGATATCTATCAATGTCATTACTTGGTATTATTTTCTTACATAGTTTAAGTTTACAAATAGAGAAAGAATTCTATGATAAATACTGTTTTTCTTGCATATAAGTATAGAGAAATAAACAAAACAACATACACGATTTCCCATTTTATCATTATCTGGTTACTCAATGCACGTAATTTTGTTTTAGAGCTTTTTGTGGCTCACTTAATGAGATTTGCTTTGAATAGCCTCAGCATTTTTATTCTCATGTAAAATTCTAAATATGTTTTGTTGAATCCATTCCTATTGTTGAAATCTTAAAAGTAACAAACTGGCTTTGAAGTTGTTATAAAGACAAAAAGAGAGAAAAGTAAGGTAAAATCATGACATTTGCAGAAATATGGATAGAACTGGTAATTGCAAAGACAAGTGCCAAGTTTTCTTTCATATGTAAATTCCAGATTTTAATTTGTCTGTGTGTTTATTTGTGTAAGAGAGAGATAGAAAGAGAGAGGACAGAGAAAAAGAGAGAGAGAAAGAGAAATATGGAGAGAGGACTTAAGTGGTTGGAAATAAATAGAGATCAGTTGAATACTTATGACATGAGCAGAAGATGAGCTACTGAAAGGAGTGGAAGGGAACAGGACTGGCGGGGAGGGCTGGAGGGAACTAGTAACAACATATTATGCAATAGCCATAGTAGAACCCATTACTCTGTATGCTAACTTTATTTATTTTATCCAAATGAGTATTTTGCTTACAAGTATGTAAGTGCACCATATGCATGCAATGCTTATGGAGGTCAAAGTTCCTGGACCTGGAATTCCAGATGATTGTTAGCTGCTATGTGGGTGCTGGGACCTGAACTTGTATGCTAACTTTTTCCAGGGTTTTTGTTTGTTTTTTGTTTTTTGTTTTTTGTATTTTTGAGACAGAGTCTTCCTGTAGTCCCAGCTGGCCTGGAACTCGATATGTAGACCAGGCTGGCCTTGAACTCACAAAGATCCACCTGCCTCTGCCTCCTGAGTGCTGGGATTAAAGGTGTGCACCACCACACCTGGTTTGTATGCTAATTTTTAATATAATGCTTTTATTGATGTTTTGTGTATTTCAGACATCATTTTTCAGTTCAATTTAGACATATTCCCCTTTCCCTTCCCCCCACTCTACCCCAGATCATGCATTCTGCCATAATTGTCCTGCATCGTTCTTTCAGTCTTTTTTTATATTTAAGAATTCACATTTTCCTCCTTTTATCAATTAATTAATTAATGGCTTGTATTAATTAATTAAAGTCTTGTTTGCTAATTTTTAAAACAAATTTTTAATATCTATACAAGAAATTACATTACCCAGCAATCAAAAATGATGGAAATATCTTATTTTCTTAGAAAATGTAAGGATTTTCCAAAGGGAAATTAAAAATCAGAAACAAAGTGATGATAGCAAAAAATTATAAACAATTAAAAAATAGAATTAAATGATCTAAAGTATAGTCTTTATTTATAAGTATATTTAACATAGTTATAAAATAACAACAAATATTTAATGTCTGCTTACTATGTTTATTTCATAGGATTTCACATGTTTCCATTTGAGTCATTAGAGATGATGAAAAGGTAAATTTCTTTTTTTATTTAAAAATTTTTTTTAATTTTTTGTATTTATTTTTCTCCACGTATATGAATGTACTGTCTGCATGCAGGTTTGTGCTCCCATGTCGTGCAATGCCGCAGAGGTCAGAAGAGGGTGTCAGATTCCCCTGGAACTGGAGTTCTCCTGGATTTGGAGTTTCAGACGGTTCTCAGCCGCCATGTGGGTGCCAGGGATCAAACCCGGGTCCTCTGCAAGAGCAGTCGGCACTCTCAACCGCTAGGCCATCTCTCCAGCCCCCCAAAAGGTAAATTTCTAATGGAGTCAGGGATTTACAGAAATGGCAAACACATGAAAATAGAAAATAAAAGACAAAGATCAAACATTTCAAAAGAGAAATGTAAGTTAAATACAAAGAAATGTAACAGAAAATCAATGTCCACAGGTTAGGAGCTGTTAATCTTTTTTTATATTTTTTAATAATAGATCATAAATAATGAATACAGGCATCCTTCACGTAAAACCAATTTGCAAGTAGCTATGCCCAAACTTATACAACCCGAGGCCCCCATTGTCCAGCTGGGGGAGCTTATACGTACTATCATGTTGATCAAATAAGAGTCCAGTATATGTTTCTGTAGTTTCACCATTCACCCCAATCACCGCCCTTACATTCTACCACGCCCCCTTTTCTGCAGGTTGTTCCCTAGGCTTAGAAAAGGGGCACAGGTGGATGAGAAGCCAAACAGTCTACTTTCTTTGGAGATGTCATTTTGGAAGGAGCTGCTACTCTTAAGTAGCGTAGAAAACACCACAGTACTATAATGAATAAAATTACCTAAGCCCAGATTCAGAATGTTTTGTAAGAACCCTCAACTCATTGCTGAGATCGATACAGGGAGACATGGTCACTCTCCAAGAGAAGCGAGGAAGGTCCAAGTGAGTCTTCATACTCAGACACATTGCAGGAAGCAATTTCTATTCAGGTGCCTCAATTAACTGAAAAAAGGGAAGGGAGCAGCAGGACAGTGGAGATTTAAATTAAAGCTCACTGAGCATGACTAAATGGAAAACAAATCTTGGGAGAATAGAAATGTAGATGCCTACACGTGAATGTTGGAGACAGGTGAACCAAGTGTGGGAGACCCACACTATGGGAAAGATGTATAAACCACATCACAGAAAAGAGGATGCAAAGAAAAGGTAGCAAATGGATCTTTAAAGCCAGGCAAATTCTTGTTTGAGGCAAAGCAATAAATGTATACACAAAAGTATTTTAAACAGTTTTTCATAGTAGTAAATACTTAGAAATAAAATGTTCTATGTGGGACATAAGCATCAAAACACAAAGATACATTGTCTTTGCTGAATCTTCTAATTTTGATGGTTATTCTTAAAAGTCAACTTGACAAAATCTACACTTACCTTGTAGATTTGCCTCTGAGCTTGCTTGCAAAGGATTTTATTAACTGACTTAATTGAGGTATTCTTCTTTGGGAAGACTCACCCTGAATGTGGGAGGCAGCATTTTATGGGCTGGGCCCTGAACTGAATGACAAGGAAAGCAGGTTCTGAGCAATGGCACGCATGCACTAATTCATTGTGGGCTGCTCTGACCATGGATGTGGATGTAATATGATTGGTTGTCTCAAGCTCCCTACCATGATGGACTGTACTCTATAGTTGTGAGACAAATAAACCCCTTCCTCCTCAAGTTGTATTCTTCTGGATATTTTATCACAGGAACAGTAAGAGAATGAGGATATGGGCTTCATTGGGCTGATGAAAATCAGATTGTAAGGTTGGCCCAAGGGCATCTTTTTAATGGAATTAAATCAAGAAAACAAGAAACAGTGACATAATTGCTTGTTTCTGTTGATTCCCTTTGGGTGAAGAAGTCTTGTAATATACAATGGTCATCTTTTACTACAGCTGTGTAAGCAAATAACTGCCGTGGGTGTCATTCACTAATAGAATATAAATGACATGGTTTTGTGCTTGATGGCTTTTAGAGATATCAAGACTTCAGAGTGTAAAGCTCTAAAGGGGGGTGAAGCCTCCTTTTTATCCTTAGAGGGCAGACTGGGCCAACAATAGCAATCGAATAATTTTCTCTTCTTAGTCAACAGCTCTTAAACTTTGCTGCTTGAAACAGCGGTTTGAACTTTTCGTGCAGTTAAAAACTCATGTCTCTCCATCTATGAAATTATTTAAATAGACAAAGTTAATAAGGAGTGTACGTTATTTATTTTATTTTATTTTATTGAATGTTTGCAATTTTCATGCAATATAGTTTGATGGTATTCAGAGCTCTTACTCTATGTCCACCTCCCCCCTTTGCTCCATGTGCAATTTAATATACTCTGACTTGTGTCCCAAATGTTTTTCAGTGTAGGTCCATCACTGGGCCCACCAAGAGTCCCATCCTTGTAAAACACATTTTTCACCTCTTAGGAGCTATCAATTGCCAAAAGTTCCCATGGTTGAGTTGGGATTTCTTCACCACTTTCTCATGTCTATTCTGGGATTTTTGTCTGGTTTTAGTTTGCATAGGACTTGTGCATGCTGTTACCATAACTGTGAGTTCATATGTGTAACTGAACAGCTGTTTGGATGACTTGGTTTCCTTACACCATGTTCCCCTTTTGCCTCTCACAGACTTTCTACCCCCTCTTCCACTGTGATCCCTGAGCTATGGCACGGCAGAAGTTTGAAATAGGTGTCCTAATAATGGATAATCACTTTGTGGCTTCTTATTCTCTGCACAATGGCCAAGTGTGGGTTTCTGTGTTAATCACTATCTGCTGTATAAAGAAATTTCTCTGGTGAGACTTGAGAGATGCATTCATCCCATGTGTAGAATTTGCATTGAATATGTGTCACTTAGGGTTCCACATTTCAGGCACTTATTCTCTTCTGTTTGATCATTTCTGAAAATCGGTAATAGTCTCCATCTCTTGCAAAAAAAAGAATTGCAGGTAAATGGATGGAACTAGAAACTGCCTGTGGTGGTTTGAATGAGTGTCTCCCATAGGCTTTAAGTATTCAGACATTTGTCTCCAGTTGGTGGCATTGTTCTTGGAGGTCTTAGAAGGTGTGGCCGTGCTAGAGGAAGTATGTCACTGGGGGCAGGCTTAGTGAGTTTAACAAGCCTTGCTGTCTCCAGTTGCTCTCTCTGCTTTCTGTGCTCATTGGGAGATGTGACCCTCGGCTTGCTGCTCCAGCTCCAGCCGCCATGCCTCCTGCCACAATGGACTCTAATTCCCTGGAACTGTCAATCATGAGCTCAAATAAACTCTTCCTTTGATAAGTTCCTTTGGTCATGGTGTTTATCACAGCCACAGAAAAGTGACTAATACAGTTCAGAAGAGACTTTGGCTAATACACTGTCATAGTAAGTGAAGTAACAGATACTCAGAAAAACAGGTAACATATGTCCTTTCTCATTTGTGGGTATTAGCTCCAGATCCCTAGATGTGAGTATATATCCTGATGTGATTGCAGGGGAATGGAAAGGAGCCATGAGGATGAAGAGGATGAAGAGCTCGAGAGAGTAGGCTAGCAGGAGACAGGTGTTATTAATCTGGGAATAGAAAAAGGGCAGTACTTTAACTGGGGGGGGATAGAGAGGGTTCTATAGGGGGAGTGAAAAGAAAGAAAAATAATGCTTACTTATATGATATGAAAAACCAGAGGGAAACGCATTTGTTTGAAATCTTATTGAACATGTGAATACAATAAATATATGAGTGCATGTGTATAGCTGAAAACTGTATAACAAAAACACTACATCAGGCAAGAGAAACCTCCCTTCAAGTTGTTGGTTCCTATAGCCCAAGAGACTGCCAAAATAACAAAGGCTATTGCCACCACCCCTGACTGCCTCCCAGAACTTAAAAATAAGGCCCTATTGCTGAAGGCACACCACACTTAAAACACAGTAATTGAAACAACTGAGCTGGAACTGACCTGGAAGCCTCCTCCTGGAAGACTAACTCTCAGTGTACCGAAAGATATTGTAAAAGCTGCAAGGGAGAAGACCAATCGAAGGTTCTACCCACCTGTAAAACCTCTTAACAATGTCTAGCCCAAAAAACTATCTGAACTATTGCTATTGCTGCTGTAATTGGCATTTTTATCTTCGGGATAATCAAAAGCTGTCCAACTGGGATTAAGGCCCACTCAATGGGATCAAATTCATGTGTGGTACTTTAAACATAGCCAAGTATGGCTTCAGCCATGGCTGAAGATGTTATATATCCTAATGAAAACCTACTTTTGCTACATCTAGACCAACATAATTTCTTATTCTTTTTATAAAGTTCTTTTTTTTTATTTTTTTAATTAATTTTATTTATTTCTGTATGTGTACAAATGTACTGCCTGCATGCAAGTCTGTGCACCCGTGTCGTGCAATGCCGCGGAGGTCAGAAGAGGGTGTCGGATTCCCCTGGAGCTGGAGTTCTCCTGGAATTGGAGTTTCAGATGGTTCTCAGCCGCCATGTGGGTGCTGGGGATCGAACCCGGGTCCTCTGCAAGAGTGGTCGGTGCTCTTAACTGCTAGGCTATCTCTCCAGCCCAATTTCTTATTTTATTATAAATAGGCATCCTTATATTTGAGACAAGTGTACCTCTCACCCTTCACCAAAGAAGTATGTTTTCCAGGATTATTTTCCAGGAATGACAGAACAAATATTACCTGCATATCAGAAAGTTTGACATATAATCCCAAGGTTGTAAAAGCAGTTTCAATCTCAGATTCTAGCTGTAGCTTTCCCTTGCCGGTAATGAGCACTTAACTTCTGCATGCCTGTAAGTCAGGAGCAGTCCTTTCTCTATCCATTCACCTTAAGCTATTTTGAGAATTGTATAATGGACTTCCACTTTGAACTATTTGGAATAAAAAAAAACAATGTTATGCAAATTTAAAGAAGGGCTTTAAGGGCTGGAGAGATGGCCTAGTGGTTAAGAGCACTGACTGCTCTTGCAGAGGACCCGGGTTTGATCCCCAGCACCCACATGGCAGCTGAGAACCGTCTGGAACTCCAATTCCAGGAAAACTCCAGTTCCAGGGGAATCTGACGCCCTCTTCTGACTTCCGAGGCATTGCACAACACGGGTACACAAACCTACACGTAGACAATACATTCATACACATAAATAAATTAAATTAAATTAAATTAAATTAAATTAAATTTTAAAAAAGAAGGGCTTTAAAACATTTTCCTTTGCAACAAAACTGTTCAGGTATTTTGGAATCTATTCCAATTTAAAGTATGTACCATTTGTCAAGTGTTTTCTAAGTACCGTTTTTCTCTATTTACTTATAAATACTTAATGACATGGAATTTGGATTATTCAAGAACAGGGTACTTCTTTCAACCTAATACATTAGAGAAGTAGAAGGTAGGAATCTATATAGAACACAAGTATGTTTATTATTTGATTTTCTTGTGACGAGACTTTTATCTTGTTTACTGTGCTCAAAGAATTTCACTTTTTCTCTATAGTTCATTAAGTCTTTTTTAAGGCTCTTCCATAGGACCCCAAATAATCCTTTCTAAACCATATTCTTTTATAATGAGTAACAAAACTCTTGTCTGTTGTCTGTGTATTCTGTAATATGCGGCCTCCTGGTTTTTCTTTATGACAGTTACTACTTTCTCTGATCTGCCTTTTCAATTTTATTCATCCATCAAACTGAATCATTGATGCAGTTAATCAAATAGACATAATGCCTGTATGTAGTGTCTTGTATTCAAAGAATAATAAACCACTGATTTGTATTTATTTGACTTCTACATAATATGGAAAACCTTCATTTTAGGACATTGTAAGTGCTGACACTAATCCCCCCACACCCTATCTGATATGTGGCTTCTATTACAGCCAGTACTGCTGGGGAGCTTTGGGAATGAGGAGGAGGACTAGGAAAAGAAAACATTTCATTATGTGTCACCTTATTTTTCTTTGTGTGCTAAATCACAGCCCCCCCCCCATTATCTAAGAGAAGAGTGGAAAATAAGTTGTTTTTGTTTTTCAATTTGGAATGAAATTTTCTGTGGATTTATCCAACTTCTACTTTAATCCATGGAACTTTAAAAAATTTTTCTTGGCTGAGTGTTTTGCCTGTGTGTGTAAATGCACCTGTGCTATGCAATGCCCATGGAGCTCAGAAGAGGGGTTGGATTCCCTGGAACTGGAGTTAGAGATAGTTGTTAGCCACCCTGTGGATACTGGGAAATGAATCAAAGTCCTCTGCAAGAGCAGCCACTGCTCCTAAGCACTGAGGCATCTCTCTAGTCCTCTAATCCACGAATTTCGAAAAAAAAATAATTCTTTCATGGATAACAATTAAAATGTCTATTACTAGAGAAAATCCGAAATAAGATAAGGTAATATTGCTTTTATTTATTTTATAAAAAATATATTAGTTCATACTACAAATATTTAATGAATATTAATATATTAGAAATTAAGTAGGTTATATATGTGTTGAACTCTTGTATACAATAATTACATTTTAGATAAAACATTAATGTTGAGAATTCCAGGTAAGATGGTAGATTACAATCCTCACACCAGAATTTGATGGAAACAACCAGTCAAGATAATATCTTAGAATAGCAAAGCTGATTCCATTTTGTTCTAGCTGACTTTTGCTTTACCCTTTCTGTCCAGACATTCCAACTCCAGCCAGCCAGCCATGAAGGCCACACACCCACTCTAGGGGGTACTTTGTTTCTACAATACTAGAAAACTTACAAGGAGCCAGGTAGCATGTCCTGGTACCACGTCCTCCCTCCAGCTATACCTGCATCTCCATGGAGTTCGTTGTTTCTGCAATTCTGAGAAACTTTTTTTTTTAACTGAAACTTTTTGTTATGTGAGAACCTCTTCTTTGTTAACGACCTGCCTCTGTTCTTATGTGGTGAGCTGATGTAACTATGTTTATTGTATTATTCTCTGACCTGATGCACTTGTGATTTTGAGCTGTATAAACCCCTCTCTGCCTCTTCTCAGGTTAAGAGTTCTTTTGGAGTTTACCCTTTCTCTGACCACTGGCTAATAGAGTTCTCCTCATTCAACCATCACTCTGTGGGCAAGTCCTCTGCACCTCTCACTCATTTTTACACTATAAGCTTTTCTCTTGCAAGAGATATGGTCTATAAATGAAGTTATCAAGCCAGGGGAGGTTTCACCAGGGAATCAGCAGGAACAAGGCTCCAAGTCTTCCAAAGCACTACAACATGGGCCAAATAAAGCTGTCCAGGGAGTTCATAGGAAGGACTGCTCCTTGCATAAAAGGCCTTGCAGGATCAGAAGAGTCAAGGTGGAGAACTGAGGTCTGAGAGAGAAGCACCAGGAAAGGACGTTCAGTATCCCTTCCCTACATCAGAAGAACCACAGGAAACACTGAGCCGCCAAGAGCTAGAACTTCCAATTGCTGCTCCCCCAGATAGCACCACGTCAGAGGGCTGAGGGTACCTTTCTAAAACTCAGTGTAGCTGTGCTGGGACCTCACTCTATAGATACTATTCTTGTTTTATATTTTCTATTATTTAATCTCTAATCATATATAAATATACATATCTCTTAATCGTTTTGTTCTTTTTGGTATCATGCCCAGTTATGTTCGAGGATTGTTCTGCATGTTTTCCCACCCAGTTTACTTATAGGGAAACTCTACTGTACTTTTCACCCAAATTTCATGTACTTCCTTTATTTTTTCCAACATTTTTCCTCTTTCTTCCATCCTTCTCCATTCCTCTACTTAGTTCTTACTTATAAACTTCTGAGGCTTTAATAATATTTAAAATCTGTGACCATGACAGTAACTCAATTCTTCCCACAGTTAACTTTTCCCACCTTGATTTTTTTCTTTCTTTTCAAAGTTGATCTAATATCATCCATATGCTCATATATGTTCCTTCCCATATCTAATCTTAATAACTAAAATCTGGATTACACTATACTATCCCTACTTGTTTATCTTCCAACAATTATTGAAGTAAAAGGACCACTGTTGTTAATTGACTAGTAGTACATTTGTATATTGTAAAAATCCAGAAACTCTTTTTAATCTCACAATTAATGTTTTACACAGTGAATAATATAGGGTTCGCACCAGACAGCCTGAGCTTCCTGATTTAGGAACTGTTTTCTGAACTATATACTTTAACTCGACACATCTAAGTGATTAAAAACTCAGATGCATAAATCCCAACAAGATATTAAAATATTTTATTTATTACTATTTATTTTTCTTTTTAAAAATATTATAGTATTTTATGTGTCCAATGACATTATTTTGATTGAATTTTTTGTGTGTTTCATACAGAGTTTTTCAGTCAGTCTTAATCACCATTATACCTGTTTCTCCCTTGGCACCCTCCCTTGGCAGCCCCCCACCAGGTCACACCTTTTGTCATTTGTGCTAGAGTCCATTGTTCGAAATTACCCTCCCTGCTCACTCTTCAGTTCTAGCCCCTACCTTGAGCTCTAATTAGCCTATCTGGAGTCTCTTTTGTAAAGAAGGCCAGGTCTTCCTCACCCAACCACCATCTGTTGTCAGTATTTCCTCAGCCAAGTTTGGACTCTGCCACCTATTTCTACAGTTCTGTGCTGGGTTTTTATCCAGCTGAGCTTGCATGGGTCTTATGCATGCTGATACCAATGCTGTAGTTTCCTGTGAAGAGGGTCCCAAGAGCTTATAGGATTCCTTTCATTTGGTCTTGCATCACCTTCCTGGCTCTTACAATCTTTCCACTCCCTTCCCACAATGTTCCCTGAGCCCTGGATGGGTGAAGCTGAATATAGGCAGTCTGTCCATGGAACCACACTCTGTAGACTCCTAATCTTCATGGTTTGGCCCTTTGGGCCTTTTGGGGTTCCTGATCTCCTGTTGCATGGAGGAGCTTCCTTAATGAGAGTCAAGAGGTAATTAATGCCTAATAGTAATAGGTGACTTTAATATCTACTATCACCAAGTGCTGGTCATCCTGGCAAAAAATAAATGGAAATATCTGATTTTCATGCCATAATAGATCAAATCAACTTACCTGAATACACATTTTTCTCAGGAACCCATGAAACTCTCTCTAAACTAGATCATGTAGTATGGGATAAAGTAAGTCTAAAATATAGGAATGTTGAATAATCTCTTGTGTTGTCTCTGATAACAATGCAACAAAACTATAATTCAATAGCAAAGGCAACTCTAAAACTTACAAAAACTCATGGATTTTAAACAACACATTGTTGAATATTGAACGATTCCTTGAAATACTTGAGAAGGAAATAAAGAATTCCCAGAATCAAATGAAAATGAGAACACAACATACCAGAATCTACAAGATATAATCAAGTCATTAGTAGCCACAGGTGCCTACTAAGAGATCAGAAAAATCTCAAATAAACTATGATATACGTAATGCCTGGAAAAAGGATTAGCCAAACCCCAAATCAGCAGATGGAAAAAAATAATTAACAGTAGGGGAGAAACTAATGAAATGGAGACAAACAAAAAATACAGAGAATCACAAAACAAAGAGTCAGTTCTTTGAAAATATAAAAAAAAATATTGAAAGCCCCTTATACCTTCATATGATGAAAAAGATGTTACACAGTGGATAATGAGCCCAATGTAAAACAAAAAAGGATACTTTTAGAGATCACAGAACATCTATTTAGAGTTAGTGATCACTTATAAGACTCAACATCAAAACACAAGCTATAAAAATAGTTGATAATATAAACCCCATTAAAATTAAAATCAAGTTGAAGAGAAGTGGTGGACACATGTGGTCTCATCAACTTTGGGATGTTGGAGCAGGACGGTCACTTAGACTAGGAGTTTGGAGGAGTAATGCACTACACTGGAATGGCCCCTGCACTTAAGTGTCATTAGTAAAATTGTGCCTGTGAATAGACACTATAAGTTGTCCTGGTCAACATAAGATCTTGTCTCTTAACTTTCACCTCTGTGAAAGATACTGCCAAAATAATACACCAAAATAAGACAAGTCTGGGAGAAAATATTTGCAAAAGACATCTAATTAAAGACTGCAACATGAGGCTGGAGGGATGGTTCAGCAGTTAAGAACATTGCCTGCCTTTGCAGGAGACCAAAGTTCAAATCCCAGAACCTACATGGTGACTAACTCTCTGTAACTTAGTTCCAGGGAATTCAATGCCCTCTTCTGTACTCTGTGGACATTGTACAATACAGGTACTCTTACATATATGCAGGCAATACACACATACACATAAAAATAGAATATTTTAAAAAGACTATAACATGAAGCATGCAAGGAAGTAACACTCAACAAGATGTACAGGAAACAAACCAATGAAAAATACGCAATATATATATATATATATATATATATATATGAACATATTCCCCACCAATATATGCTATATGCCGAATAAAATATATCCAGTGTCATTTGTCTTCAAGAACTTCAAGCCTAGATATAATCACTTTGTACCTACTTTAAGGGACAAAATCCAAAACACAGACAACACTAAGTTGGTATATATTTTGAAAATCAAGTGCTGAAACATTCACAATTTAGAACAAAATGGGTGTTGAACCATGAACAAAAAGCATCTTTAAATCGACAAGAGACTATGCTATATACTGATGGTGCTATTTGCTATGTGATCCCAACTGTATACTATTCTGGAAAGTGAAACTCATCAGTGCTTAGGAAGGCTTAGGAGTAAAATGAGATGAATACCCACAGCACGGAGGATTGTTATAGCAGTAAGTTTATTTCCTAAGATTCTGTACTGGTGGATATGTGTTATTTTCCCTTGATAATATCTAATAATGTCTTGTATGATCTTCCCTCTCTTGAGCTCCTTCTTTCCCTTTATCCAGACCATGCATTCTATACCCTTTCCTCCACCTTCTCATTAAAAATCACCATTTCCTCCATTTCCCCCATTTCCCCCCGGTAACATGTTTTCTACTATCTCCCTCTCTTGGGCTCTTTCTTTCCCTTTCCCTTCCTAGTTCCTTTCCACACTACTCTCCATAGGGGTTGCATTAGCTTGCAATCCTACCAGTAGCGAATGAGTGTTCCCCTTGCCCCACATCCTCCCCAGCATTTGGTAACATTTGTTCTCTTGATCTTAACCCAGTCTGGCTGGGGTAAGGTAAAATCTTAAACTGGTTTTGATGTTCATTTCCTTAATTAGTAATGATGGTTGAACACACTTTAAGGTCTTTCTTAGCCATTTTTACTTCTTCTTCTGGAACGTCTCTCTTCAGATCCATAGCCCATCTTTTTTTTTTTTTTTCTTCGTCTTTTTGTAACAGGGTCTCCTATAGTCCCAGCTGGCCTAGAACTCACTCTGTAGACCAGGCTGGCCTTGAATTCACAGAGATCCGCCTGCCTCTGACTTCCAAGTGCTAGGATTAAAGGCGTGTGCCACCACGCCTGGCTGATAGCCCGTCTTTTAATTGCTCTTTTTTTTTTTTTTACCTTTGTGATTTATAAAGTGCTTGTATTAGTAAATCTGGTTGTCAAAAAGTACAGATTGAATAATTAAAATTTTCATCTCAGTGAACTTTTAAGGCAACGTTTTCTTACAGTGTAGAGCTAAAAACTTAATTTCTCGGTGTTTAGGGGGTCAGTCAATATGATTATCAACTAAGATTATGTAAATTAAAACTGTGTAATCCCGGGTAATTAATGGATATGTGTATAATCTAAACCATAAATTTAAATGTTTATTTTTTGGTAACTCATTTATTTTTATAGCTCACAATAATAAATTGCCAAAATAGCTTTTAAATTAATTTAGCTATAGAAAATATGATTTAAGCATAATTTTGATGATACTTCTTAAAGTTAGTCAACTTCTTAAAGTTAGTACTGTGAATCATTTTAGTGCTAGTGATTTTTTATCAATTCTGCATTTTTTCTATTTATTTATTTATTTATTTATTATTTATTTATTTAAGTGTACTGTCTGCATGTAGGTAGGTGCACCCGTGTCCTGCAGTGCTGCAGAGGTCAGAAAAAGATGTTAGATTCCCCTGGGACTAGAGTTAAAGATGGTTCTTAGCCACCAGGTGGGTGCTGAGAATCGAACCCGGGTCCTCTGCCAGAGCAATTGGTGCTCTTAACTGCTGAGCCATCTCCCCAGCCCCAGTTCTGCATTTTTTCAAAACTCTGGTACTTTGTTGCATTTGAGTCAGTGGCAGTTACGTTCTATAATTTATGTCCTTATGAATATTTTTTTTGGAAATTTGGAGATGGTTTTCTATTTAGCATTTAAGGTATTTAATCATAATACCAACTTTCACAGGTCTCAAGTGGAAAAAAAAAATTCCCAACACAAAAGTGTTCCTGAGGGATAGGTATGTGAGCGTTCAGGAGGTCACTGGGGAGCAAGCTGGTAAGTTACGACCCTGCTGGAGTGGTTGGTTTTAAGTGTCAACTTGTCGAAACTGACCAGGAAACCTAACTGGGAAATTGTTTCTATGTGGGCACTTCCATGGGGAATTTCCTGATTGACTTAATTTGGAGCGGGAAGACCCACTCAAAATGCGGGAGGCGCCTTCTGGAATTGGCCCCGACAAAGAACGAAGACAAAGGAAAATCATTTCCTGGCCTTCTCCCTGCCCTGAGTTAATTTACTCCGTTTCTGCTGTTGATTTCCTCACTGATATTAGAACCACGGACTGAGACTGGGTGGCTCTCCAGGAATCCTCCGGTCTTCATCAGTCCCAATGTAGGAAGGCCGAGGCACCCAGCCTCGTGGACTGAGCAACTGGTGAGTTCTGGGGCTGTCAGGTATGAGGCAGCTGTGAACTATATCCACCTTACTGTGTAAGGTGATTCAATAAATCCCTTTTACTATATGTATATTCATCCTATTCTCTTTCTCTAGTGAACCCTGACTAATATACCTGGGCTTTGATAGTCCATCCAGAGGTTGCTCTTGAATAAATATGAAAGATGATAGATTTTTTTCATGATTTATGAAAATAAGATATATCCAGGTAATGAGATAAGACTAAGAGATCACTTAAGCATATGACAGCAAAACGAATCTAGGTTTAGTTTATTGTAGACATAAAAATAGCTCTGAGTTGACAAGTGGTTTGTAATTATTTTCAGTTCTATCTTGCCTTTCACAGTGGTTATACATCAGGAAATGTTCTGCTCTACT
Organism: Rhizomys pruinosus; assembly: GCA_009823505.1. Lineage (NCBI taxonomy): Eukaryota > Metazoa > Chordata > Mammalia > Rodentia > Spalacidae > Rhizomys > Rhizomys pruinosus. The sequence goes on along the minus strand of VZQC01001768.1, from coordinate 1,421,575 downwards.
TTTTCAAGGAAATTGGGACTCACAGACCACCAAGAACTTTTGATGCACCATTGAGTGTCCATTGGTCTGCTTATCTGTCTCTTCCTTTGTCAAAAAGATGATGGTTCTACATAATTACCAGTGTTAACCTGCAATCATACTTTCTAGAGTGTTCTGAGACATGATCTTGCTATGTAGCTTGGCTGACCCAATACTTGCTATGTTGTCTAGGCTGACTTCAAGCTTACCCAGTCTTCCTGCCTCACCTTCCCAAGTGCTGGAATTATAGGCATGTAACAGTCTCCTGTGACATTTTGACAGGAAAAATTAATTATCACATTTTTGACCTTGACTAATACAAATGACCCAAAAGGGAGATCTGTAAAAGAAAACTGAATTACAATTTTGGGGGGAGAAATAGGTGTTGCCATTTAGTAATACCAGCTGCCAGGTGCATTCCACAAATTAATTACTATATCATAAAATCAAATTATCTGAGAAATTAGCAGTTACTGTGAATGACTGATTTATATGATACTTATTTTCAAAGAAACCTGTCAATGCTATTTATATCTTGGACATTTCTTCCATTCCTTTCTCACTGTCTCCTCTTAGAACAATAATCTCCTGGAAATAATATGGAAATAATTCCTAGGGAGACCTTGCCCTACACTAAAAGCAGACTAAGTAGGTGAATAGTCCTTTCTGTCCCTTAATTAATGTGGAATAAATGCAACCCCTTCACATTTACTTCACCATAGTAAGTTTCCAGACATCAAAGCCTATGTCAAACTGTGGATTTTATTTTTAATGAAATATCAGTTGTTTATCTAGAAGATACATGCTGCATTCTGGGGCCAAGAGGCAATGGGAATGGAGAGAGATAGTCTTATCTGTAACTGTCATTCAAAGATAGTGATAACCAAGGTCATCACTCTGGGAATACCTGCCAGACAATTTAAGGGATGAAGGAGTTATTTGGATTCCTGCTTTTAGAAGGTTTAAGTCCACCACCATGTGGGTGGTGGGGTGAAGTAACTCAGTTCCTAGTGGCAAAGACTGTTTACATCACCACGGGTCAGGGTCAGAAAGCAGAAAGACAGGAAGTGGGTAAGGAGAGGACACCCCAAAGGACCTGCCCCAGTGAATTACTTCCTACAGCTATGTATCACTTCCCAAATTTCCAAAACCTTTCAAAATCATGCTGAAGACCAAGTATTCCAAATGTGAGCTTGTGAGGAGTGTTTCATATTTAAACCATAATGAGAAAGTACTCAAATATTGTTTAAATCAAAAAAAGACAAGACCAGCTAAAGCAATATTTCTTTCTTTTTTTTATTTGTCTTTTTTTAATTTTTTTTTTAATTTTAAGGGATTCTAGAATGTAATGACACAGTTGTTTGCAGATAACATTGATGTTACTCAGTATGTCATACAATTAGGTAATTGGTGCATTTTGCAAGTATCTATGTCCAAATTTTGAACAACCCAAGGTTCCCATAGTCCAGTTGGAGAAGGTCGTATGCACAGGCATGTTGATCATTTAGAAGTCCAGACTAGATTCCTGTAGTCTCATGATGCACCCCATCTCTCTGCAGCCCTTACAATCTACCAAGCCTCCTTTTCCGCAGTTCGTTCTCTGGGCTTTGGGAAAGGGGCACAAGTGGGTGAGAAGAAAACAGTCTAATTTCTTTGGAGTTGTCATTTTGGACTCCAGTCTGTTCAGGTTGTTTCCCTTCATGGGTTGACAGCTTTTCCAGTGATACCCTTTTTAGTCATACTAACAAAGCACAAGCTATTGGATGTACAGGCATTTAAGCAGTACCAATTATTATGTCAAGCTAAGCTGTGAGCATAGACACAGATGTTTAGACGGTATGCTAAACTGCAAACTTGGTTTTTCCCTCCGATAAAGGGTACAAGTTCTATTGTGACTTATAACATCTCTAACGCACTAGAGGACATGAGCTTGTGGCATCCACTGTGAGTTATTCTCCAGGAAGAGAGCTAAGAGCCAATTAGATGTGGGATAGAATATGAGACAACTTGGCTTGCAACTGTTGACAATATCTCCAGGCTGTTGAGGTGTAGCTGATATTGACTGGAGAGTACTTGCTTGTCTCAGGTAGACCAAATATTTTGCTGTATTGACTTTAGTAGTGGCCTTTGGTAACACTCCCTGGGGCATTTCAGAGGCCAGTTGAACCTAGAAGTGACGATCTCATAAACAAGAACTTTTTCAGCTGCACACCAGGTCTTCGACAACAGGGACTTACGGCCTTTTCCTTGCATTATATCCCACTTATGGCAAAAGGCCTGTTAGATATTTGGGGGGGGCGGGTTGGGATCCCCTAGCCAACAGCCTCCTAGGAGAATAATTCATTGCTGATGTCAGATCTGTGTCCTGTAGGAATATATTTTGCTTAATTTACACAGACTTATAAAACACTTTACTATGAAATTTGGCTCTAGATAGAGAATATGCCTTTCACAGTTCCCTATGCCTATCAGGTCAGTCAATTAAAAAAGGGTAGTTATGCCTGTTGAATAGAAATTACCCACTGTAACAATTGGCTCTAGTTTTACAGTTAGGGGAGTGGTTTCAATTACCATCATGTTTTTTTTTTTCCTATAAAGGGGGAGGTAAGAAGGTTTCTCAGTATCTGAAGGTAAACTTCATTAGGGCCCATTATAAACAGTTAACCCCAATATTATTCAGAGAGATGCTCAAGTGTCTGTGACTCAGGCAGTCCTAGTTCCCTTTCTTTAATGTGTAGATGGAGTCACCTCTCATGCTGGCATTTCCCGGCCCATCCTGCATACCTAAGTTGTATGTTTGCAGGCATTTAGGTTGGTGATTTATTACCTGTGGGAACATAAAATTCTGCCTCCCATTGTTTAGTTTACAAGATCAGAAAAATTGAAAATTTATCAATAGGATTGCAACATCAGAGTATTTGCCATTTGTATCCCAGAAGGAATGACTACCCCACCTCCCACCGCCCTCTTTTTTTGTTTTTAGGTTTTATGTTGTTGACTATAGATGCCTAAGTGTATTACACATACACCATAAACAGGAGCTAAGGCACAAGCTTTCATTATTGAAAGTACCAAACTGTTTTCTCATTGACTGTACGCTAATTATTTTGGGAAGGAAATTAATAGCTTAGTTTCCTTTAAATGTCCCTACAAGTAAAAGAAAGTGTTATAATGTGATGTTGTATAATTCAGAAAATATAGAGGCCATTTGTGTACCTTAACCCAATACGAAAATTAAAACAAAACAAGATTGTTCTTCCAAGTTAGTTTCAAATTGGTATTACCATTTCCTTCCACCTAAATTTAACTAACTAAACAATTCACTAAGCCTAAAATATCCTATACTTGGTGGAAACGTTACGCAGAGTTGAGTACCTGCTAAATAAATTTTACCCAATAAACACTTTGCGCTCTTTAAACGCTATATGACTGGACTATGACTTCTACTTATTTGGGAAGTAAAATTTAAGCTTAATTCCCTTTAAATTGTCCTACAAGTAAAAGAAAGTGTTACAAACTGTGATGTTGTATAATTCAGAAAAATATAGAGACCAACCCAAAACAAACTATAAATAAAACCAACTAGCATTTTATATTCCCAGTTAGTTCAAATGTCAGTAAATCCAGTTCCGGTTTTTTAGCGCAAGAATCCTTCATATAAAACCAATTTGCAAGCAGTTGTGCCCCAGCCCGCACAGCCCAAGGCTCCCACCATCCAGCTGGAGGGGCTTGAATGTTCAATCAAGTTGATCAAATAAGTGTCCAGACTATATTGTCATAGTTTTACCATTCACCCTAATCGCAACCCCTACAATCTACCACTCCCCCTCTTCCACAGATTGTTCCTTAGGCTTAGAGATGGGGCACAGGTGGACAAGAAGCACAACAGTCTACTTTGTCTGGAGATGTCATTTTGGACTCTGATCAGTTCTGGCTGTTTCCTTTCATGGGCTGACTGATTGCCCAGGGATAAGCTTTCAATCCTACTAATGAAGCACATTTCTTTCATAAGAAGCAACAGTTTAATGTGGAGTAGTGAATCTGAAGGCATTGATCAAAAGAAATCCATAACAGAGGGGCTGGAGAGATGGCCTAGCGGTTAAGAGCACCAACTGCTCTTGCAGAGGACCCAGGTTCGATCCCCAGCACCCACATGGCGGCTGAGAACCGTCTGTAACTCCAATTCCAGGAGAATTCCAGTTCCAGGGGAATCTGACACCCTCTTCTGACCTCCGCGGCATTGCACAACACGGGTGCACAAACCTGCATGCAGACAGTACATTCATACACATAGAAAATAAATAAAATAAATAAATAAAAATTTAAAAAAAGAAATCCATAACAGAATTTGTTAGTAGCGTTCTTGAATAAAAAGGGCTGGAATCTTGCTTCTGTATATTTTTTTCTTTCTTACATTTGCCATCCAAATTTTTCACTAATGATTATTTGTCCTTCTCTACTATCTATTGCTTAGAAGCTTATCTTTTCAATCTAGGGAAGTTCCTGTTTATGTGGTCTCCATGTTTACTTAGTGGTGTGTGTATAGCCACTCATACAACATCACTGACCTTAAAAAAATATTTCTCTAAAACCAGAAACTTAAAAGTTGCATCCAAATGCTTTCACTTGCAAATGACAAAAATTCCAACTAAGCCTGGTTTCTCTGGCATAGGAAGAACAGGGTGAAGGGTGGCTTGAGATGTATCTTGCTCTCCTCTCCACTGATTTTTCTCTTATATTGCCTCTCTTAGGTCACCTACAAGTTTCTCATTGGCTGTTCCTTCTGCCCATTTTCCCTTCAGCCTTCCAGATATCACATGTTCCTAAGTTCAGCCTCATGAAGGAATGCCTGTGTCCTCTGGCAGATGCTTATAGCTAGTGGGCCACTGTAAAGCATTTTGAATTCTCCATAATCATGAATGAGAGAATGGGGTACCCTGATTATCTTATAACTTATCTCTTGTCATCCCCTTGACCCCCATCTGTATTATTTTCATTATTTTTTTTACTATAGCACCTTTAATAGAATTAATACAAACTTGGTGGCTAAAAGAGCATGGATTAATTGTCCTCGTGTTCTGGAGGTCTGAATCATGAAATCAGGGGCTTGTCGGGTGTGGTGGCCCACGGCTTTAATTCTAGCACTTGGGAGGCAGAGGCAGGTGGATCTTTGTAAGTTCAAGGCCAGCCTGGTCTACAGAGTGAGTTCCAGGACAGCTGGCACTACAAGGAAACCCTGTCTCGAAAAGAAAAAAAAAAAAAACAAAAAAAAAAAAAAAAAAAAAAAAAAAAAAAAAAAAAAAAAAAAAAAAAAAAAAAAAAAAAAAAAAAAAAAAAAAAAAAAAAAAAAAAAAAAAAAAAAAAAAAAAGAAAAAGAAAAAGAAAAAGAAAAAGAAAAAAGAAAAAGAAAACTTACAGTTTTCCAGGGCCATCCAGCTGTGCACACGGCTGTGCTCTGCAGAGGTTCAGCAGAAAACTAATTGGCTTGTCCTACAGCTTCTGGCATTGCTTTCCTTAGCACTTGGAACCTTTGCTTCTTCAAAGCCAGCCCCACAACTTCTTGCCTTAGTGGTGGCTCTGCTTCCTAATATAAAACTTACCTTTGCTGCCTTTGTGTGAAGAGCCTGACTTTACATTTAAGGCCCAGCAGAATGCCTCAGGACAATGTTCCCTAATAAGATCCCCAACCATCTTTAAAAATAGCCTCTTCTACATCAAATTAGCCCTCACAGGTTCCATGGATTGGGATCTGGACATGTTAGGGGATAATTGTTCAGCTTACTGTACTCTATCCAGGTATAAAAACTGAGAGAAGGAAGCCCAACAAATCTGAGGAGGCTAAATCACAAATATCAACTGTTGATGAGTTTATTTTCTGTAATTATATGTCCATAGGAACAGCCATCCTTGTGTTTTTACTTATAATTTAAAACTTTGATGAGCCAAATGATGTTTTATAGAAAACAATGCATAATTTAAAGTTGAACTTGGCCCCTTAAACAGTCATCTATTGTAAGGACAGTATGGATACTGGACATATCTTCAAATAATAATAATGGTGTCACTCTATGGTTTCCAATTAACCTTGCACAATAAAATAGCTAAAAAGTAGTAGAAGAATCAAAAATGAGTATGTTTTGTACTTTAAATAATTCATGGAGGACTAAATTAGCTTCAATGACAGCATGTTATTAAATAACAGATATCTTGTAAAATAATTTACTTTGATCAAATGCTGTGCTTTAAAGCCCTCGTGTGTATAGCAAAATTCTTCTTTTGAACTGTTCAGCCTACCTCCTTTTCTGTGTAGTTGGAGTAATTGCTTGTCCCCTCATTCCAAGCATGCTGGCAAGTTGTAACACTCTCTCACGTTTTTCAGACTTTCAGAGGAACGTGGAAAAGCCCCCAAATGGTGGTACTTTATCGTCGCGTTCATTTCATCACTGGGAAATTTTATGAATATGTCATTTTATTCAAGTGCTTTGAAGGCCCTGACATTTCAGTTGGTGAGTATGTTTTCCATTTGCCTCCCTAAGAAAGCTTCTGATCTGCTATGTGCAATTTCTAATAATACAGGCTATTAGATTAAAAATGAATTATCATCTAATGTAACACATGTAAACATGTTAAAAGATAAATTTAGGCATTATTTTAATAATTGAATAGACTTAGGCTTATTAAAATAGAATTAGATAATTTTCAGTGGCTACAATAAAATCATATAAATTTTGGACATAAAGATTTTAAGTATGAAATAAAATAGATCATAAATTGTACTTTAGTGCATAGCAGGCAAATTCATCACTTTAGAAAAGATTGTGGTGCTGGGCGTGGTGGCACACACCTTTAATCCTAGCACTCAGAAGGCAGAGGCAGGCAGATCTTTGTGAGTTCAAGGCCAGTCTGGTCTACAGAGTGAGTTCCAGGACAGCTGGGGCTACAGGGGACCCTGTCTTGAAAAGACCAAAAAAAAAAAAAAAAGATAGTGCTATGGGTAACACTTGGAAGATGTCTACATCTCTATGATTATTTTTTACACATGGATGTATGTGTGGTATATATGCATGCATGTTTGTTTGCATGTGTGTAAGTAAATGTGTGGGCTGCATCTACACATGTGCACTTTATTGTGGAAACTCGAGATTGACTGGTTGTCTTCCATGGTCTGTCTCTGTCTTATGTTGAGGTAGGGTCACTTGCTGACCTAGGAGCTCCTCTCCCGGCTAGTCTGCTACCCATCTTGCCCAGGGAATTTCTTGTCTCTGCTTCCTGTATGCTGAGCTTCCAGGTGGGTCATCATGCCATATAGCTTTTGATGTGAGTTCTAAGGATCAGAACTCCAGTCCTTGTGCTCGCAAGCTAAGAACTTGAATCACTGAGCCATTTCCTCAGCTCCTTTTGATGCTTATATTTATATACATCTATTGGTCTTGAGTTCATCTATAGACATGAAGAAATATGTGAAAATAGCTACACAATGAGTATACAATGAGTAACAGCTTTATCAGCATCTTAACAATAGCTTATGCCTGTGCATTTTGGCTTCATACAGATATTAATCATTGTTTGGTTAAGTTTATAATGTATTATGTTTTCAAAGTTACCCTTAAGATATGCTCCTGTTTATCTTTGCCCTCTCTTTTCTAAGTCTAGCTATAGTAATATAAATGGCAGTGAAAATCAGAATACTATGAATAGAAGTAATTTCAATTATCAAATAAGTATTTAAAGGCTTATCTTCTTGTGAAGCTAGTATGTCAGAACAAAACATAAAGAGGACAATAGGAGAAATCTGTGTTTAATATTTCAGACTCTATTTTTTTAGATTGTCCTGAAAAGATTGTGGCAAGGCCAATTTTGGTTAGTAATCTTAAAATACACTGAAGTTACTTGAATTTTGGGACCTTAGACTTATAATAAGGTAAAATGGTGTTCAGAGATCTGTCCATTGTACCCCCCAAATAACATTTCTCTTATTACTACATAATGAGCCCTAAAACTATAATGAATAAAAACGTGCATGGCTTTCTAAAATAACAGTTACTTTTAACTTAAAACTAAAAATGGAAACCACTCGCTGGCATTTTCCTGCACGTACAGAGTTCCAAATGACATAAAGAAAGAGAGGCTTGAATTAAGTTATTAGTCCCTGATTGAAGTTTGATGAAACCTACATAAGGCAATACTTATTTTAGAAGCATAATTTTCTATGTTATTCCTAAGGTCTGTAATTATTTGAATGGAATTATAAGAAAGCCATTTCTATGGAAAACACTGAGACTTAGAGAAAGAGATGGATTCTTTTTATCAGTAGGGAAGAGATTTATGTTTTGTAAAAGACAAGGAGCACAGGCCACCTAATCCTTCATCTTCTACAAGTACCCTTCTAGTTATTAACAGCCATGGGAGGTTAGACTGTCAGCCTGTATTTTGTCTTGAATTTTGTCCTTTTCATTGCATAAGAAAAGTGAATTAAGGAATCTAGTTTGGTTAATATTAGTCCATTAAGTTTTTAGAAATGACTCACCAGCAGCCAAGCCACACAATTAAGTATTGATTTTTCTTGACCCCCGCAACCAAAAGGGGTAAGTATATGCCAGGCCAAAGTTCTTCCTGAAGACATCAATATTCTTCCTATAAGTCTCTTCGTGGTTAAATATTTCTTATAACTAAGGTGGAAAAGAGATGGCAGAGCAAATGGAGAAAGGGCAGACTGGGTATGCACTTGCCAGAGGAAATGCTATATCAAACAAATAGATTTCTGTTTAACTGCTGGGTTAGGAAATGGGGCTTAGTCACCTCCGTTATCTCATCCACCACACAACTGCCTTCCCAACTGCAGAGACGTATGAACTCTGTGTTCAAGAGTGTCAAGAGACTGATTTTAAAACACAAAAACCAGGACTTAAATAAAACAAAATGCACTAGTATGTACTTTGATAACTTACTGTCCCATTTGGATTAATCTGGTTTGCTCTCACTCCATCTATTTTATCATTTTGGTTTAATCATTATGTTTTCTATTCAATCACACATTAATAGTTTTGAGTCCCAGCCTCAAGTCAAACATTGTGATGCTGAGGATAGAGACACAAAGAAGACAGGTGAGATTCTTTCCCACTTTGTGATAAAACTCATGTACAATTGACCATGCTAATTTAGGTTGTGATCATTTCTATGTTGGAAAAATTAAAGTACCAATGTACAGAGAGATTTGGAGGATTTCTTTAGAAAGGAAAGCCAAGAAGGTATCTAGAGTAGGAGCAGTGCTGTCTGAGTTAGGACCTTAAGAAGGGAGACTTCACTGAAGAACTGGATAAGAGAGGAAGAGATGAATTCAGCATTTATAAGCTTGAAGGGACTTAGGAAACAGGAGATTTCAATTTTATAACAAACATTTTATTAGGAGATCACTGAATGTACATTTTACATTATCTATAGTTTAACTTGTTAAAACTTCAGAAGGTTTTTTTAAGTAATTACCAAGTAGAGTTGCTTGATTTACTTTTTTATGTTTAGTAACTCTGAACATTAGACTACTATGTAAACCTTAGTTAGTGTTTGTAAGAACAACTTAGGAGAATACATTGTCATGGTTCTCCTGGATGGAACAGACAATGATGGAGGAAAAATAAGAGAGATAGATAAAGGTGTGGGATTATAACAAATCATTGGCCTCTACTTCCTTTTCTTCTCTGTTCTTTCATGTAATTTACAGTCCAAATTCACAGACAAGGTAAGGAGCTTAGCTCTACACAGAGCTTTCAAAACATACTTTCTATCAGATAAATGTGTAGTGTATGTAGTGAAGAACGTGTTACTTGCTCACAATATTCTAGTAGACTATATAACACCTCATGTAGCCTGTTTGCACAGATTCACACAATCACAACTTTTCACTAGAATTTAATATATCTAGATTCAGGAAGTTCTTTTTTTTTTTTTTTTTATTTCCGTACGTGTATGAATGTATTGTGTGCATGCAAGTCTGTGCACCCGTGACGTGCAGTGCCGCGGAGATCAGAAGAGGGCGTCGGACTCCCCTGGAACTGAAGTTCTCCTGGAATTGGAGTTTCAGATGGCTCTCGGCCGCCATGTGCGTGCTGGGGATCGAACCTGGGTCCTCTGCAAGAGCGGTTGGCGCTCTTAACTGCTAGGCCATTGCTCCAGCCCCAGGAAGTTCTTATTAATATACAACACAGCAACTAGCTACAAATCACTGAATCAACAATTCTTTCATGCTTGTCAATAAGGGAAAATATGTATATTCCTAGTATAAGTTTGCAAAATAACCCTAGTTAATGTTGAGCTAACTTAGTAAAATTCCAAAACAGAACACATGGAGTCAGTGACTATAGATACTTTCCCCCCATTACAAATAATAATAGACAACTGGATAAGAAATAGGGCTTCCATTTGCTTACCAAATCAAATACAGCATTTAAGAGTAATAACCCTGCTGGGGTTTAATCATTAATAACTCTTTAATCCTAGCACTTGGGAGGCAGAGGCAGACGGATCTCTGTGAGTTCAAGGCCAGCCTGGTCTACAAACCGAGTTCCAGGATAGCCAGAGTTCCAGTGAGACCCTGACTCAAAAAGAGAGAGAAAAAAAGAGTAACAACCCATTACATCTTCTCAAGGTGGGGAATATCAAAGTAGTCATAAGTACATGCAATTACAGCCACCTGATATTTGACAAAGGTGTCAAGAACATATGCCACAGGAAAGAGCATCTTCAGCAAATGGTATTGGCAAAATTGAATCTCCACATGTAGAAATATGAAATTAGATCCATACCTATCATCATGCACAAAAGTCAACACCAAAATCAAAGACCTCAATGTGAAGCATGAAACGCTGTGAAACTGACAAATGGGAACTCATTAAAATTAAAATATTCTGTATAGCAAGAAGACAACCAATTGAGTGACAAGGAAGCCTACCGAGTGGAAGGAAATCTTCAACAGCTATTCATCTGACAGAAAATTAATATTCAGAATATACAAAGAACTCAAATAACAAAGAAGCAAGAAAACAAATGACCCAATTTAAAAAAATGAACATGTATCTCCACAGAGAGATCTCAAAAATAGGAAATAAAAAGGGCATAGAAACACCTTAAAAACTGTTCAACATCCTTAGTAATCAGGGAAATGCAAATCAAACTATATAACAAAAAGCACAGTGATAGGCAGGATAAACCTCCCTATGAGTTGTTGGAAATGCTAATCCAAGAGAGTCCCCCAAAATAGCACAGGCTATTGCCACAGACCTTAATTGGCTCCCAGAACTTGAAGGTAAGATCCTACTTCTCAAGACAGGTCACACTTCAGACACAGGGCTTGGGTCAATTGAGCTGAAAATGACCTAGAAGCCTCTTCCATGAAGACTAGCTCTCCTGGTAACAAGATACTATACAATATGTCAAGAGAGAAAACCAACCAATGATCCTATATAGCAGTCAGGCCTAATCAACAACAATGACTGGACCAGCAAACTACTGCTATCAGCAGAGCAGTGGCATTTTTATCTTGGGGTAATCAACAGCTATTAAATTGAAATTAAGGCCCACTGGATGGAAGAGAACTTATACATGGTACTGTAAACATAGCCTAATACACGTGGCTGGCAAGGTCATAGACTCTAGAGATAAAAACCTACTTTGCCATATGCCTAGACCAACAAAATTTCTTACTGTAGTCTAAATATGCATCCTCATGTATACAGACATGTGTTCATCTCATCACTCATCCAAAATATTTTGTTTGTAAAAGATAGAGACTTCCAGAACTGGCCATCACAGAGAACACATGTCTGTGAGATGTGTAATTCTAAGTTACACATTCTCAATGCAACCTCTACACCTAGGATAAATAGATCTCTCAACTATCAGCAGAGAAGTTCCCTTATACAGCAGATGGTAATTAACACAGAAACCCACAATTGGCCAATGCACAGAGAGCAAGAGGCCAAGAGTGCTTATCCTTGGTCAGGACACCTATTTCCAACCTCTGCCTCCTAAGCCTCAGGGATCATTACTGAAAAGGAGGCAGAAAGTTTGTAAGAGCCAGAGGGATGGATAATCGCAAAGGAAAAAGAGTTCACACAGCTGGTCATTTATTCATGTGAACTGACAGCACTGATGACAACATGCAGAAGTCCGGTGCAAGCTCAAACCAGATAAAATCCCAGTATAGATATGGGGAAGTAACTGAGAAAGCCCAACCCATCCTAAGGAATTTTTGACAATTGATGGCTGCTGAAAAGAGGAAAAATATATATGAGAGGACATTATATTGGGGGGGCAGTTGGGGGGGGGACGGGAGGTGAGAATAGAGGATGTGATCTAAATGGCATCAAAATATATTGTAAGAAAATTGCAAAAATTCCATACTTCTTTTTGGTTTTTTTGAGACAGGGTCTCTCTGTAGCCCCAGCTGGCCTGGAACTCTCTCTGTAGACCAGGCTGGCCTTGAACTCATGAACTCACAAAGATCCGCCTGTCTCTGCCTCCCAAGTGCTAGGATTAAAGGCGTGCACCACCAAGCCCAGCCTCAATACAGTTTTTTTAAAGGATGATTGTATTTGTATCCAGGTGTCCCTTTATGCAAGTTCATCCATTGGAGTCTAGTCAGCCCATCTACAGTCACTCCCTTCAAGAAGATCAACTCTTTTTCATCCTGCAGTAATCAGTTGCCAATAGTTCCAGATAGGCCTTAACATACAGGATAGAATGCATGAAATCTTGTATTTCATGTGGTGTTACGGACAAGAGAGGGGGCTTACATTTGATGAAGATCTATCATATGGAAATGCACCAAACTCAATAAAAATATACCAAAAATAAACTAATAAAAATATAAATAAAAATGTTTGGAAACTGTCTTGTGGGTGCTGGGAACCAAACCTCATAATTACTGTGTCATCTCTCGAGCCTTAACAGTAGTATTTTTACAGGGGAAAATTGTTCTTAAAAGAAGGAGTACCATGGGGCTAGAGAGATTGCCTAGTGGTTAAGAGTGCCGACTGCTCTTGCAGAGGACCCTGGTTCGATTCCCAGCACCCACATGGAGGCTGAGAACTGTCTTTAACTCCAGTTCCAGGGGAATCCAAGGCCCTCTTCTGACCTCTGTGGCATTGCATGACACGGGGGCACAGACCTACATGCAGACAGTACATTCATACATACAAAAAATAAATAAAAATTTAAAAAAGGAGTACCCGAGCAATGGAATGCAAACACCATTTCATCAGATTGCCATTCACTGAGTCTGTGTAGATTGCCTCTCCTAGATGATGTATTACACATAGAAGGCTATGCAGAGGGTTTCACTGAGTGAATAAAGGAGCCAGCCATTGCTTTATGATGACTCTCTCAGACTATATTTCGAGTGCACTGAGATCCATGAGGAAAACTAGAACAGAGTCAGACACATGTTGACACACTGGGTTAATTTAGTACCACTTCTGCATGTTCACATATTAAATGTCAGTTCTGTAGTATCAGGAAGCTTTGTAAGATTCTTTCATGGACAAGGCAGGAGGAAGAAGAGAGAGCATGAGAAGACATTTCTGGGGACTAGAATCACCAGAAAGTTGAATTCATTCTAAGGATTTCCTCATTCTTTAACAAGCTGCACTTGGGCTGCCCCTTAAAGACCCACAGAACTTTATATGCATTTTCTGTTCTGCTACTTACCACAGACAATGTAGACCAGGCAGCCACTTCCTTCCTGTCATGATAGGAATCTCTATAACCCAAATAGAGCTCCTTTCAATTTTTTTTTTATATCTTAAGGGTTATATAAGTTAATAATCACAAAGTGCTATCTGTCTATTATATTTACTTTCAAAGAAGATTTTTTTTGTGTGTTAGAGAAAAAGAAAAGCAAGAAAAATATAAAGGACTCTAGCTTGAGATTCCAAAAGTTCTTTTCTTTACAACTCTTGGATTCTATAAAATGTAGATATTAATATATGCCTATATTACTTATTTTTCTGTTACTGTGATAAAAATCCTATGGCCAGAAACAACTTAAGGAAGAAAGTTGGGCTTATGCTTCCAGAGGGATGAGCGTCCATCCAGCATGGAAGGAAGGCATGGGGAAACGTGCCAGGCATGGCTGCCGAGCAGGTAGCCGAGAGCTCACATTTTTTTCCACAAAATTATTTTTTATTGTTATTAAACTTTTTCCATAAGTCTTACATCATTTCTCAATCGAATCTAGAGTTACTTCCCTTTCCATGCCCCCCACCCCACCCGAGTCCCTGTACTCTGCCATACATGTCCTGCATCTTTTTCTGGGTCTTTCCAGAGGTTTTTTTTCCCAGTTCTTTTGTTGTTATTGTTCTCTCCTACTTGTATTGCTTCAGTACATATACATATATACATAGTTATATATATATATATATATATATATATATATACTATATATATGCAATACATACATACACATATCACTTGAAATTGGAGGACTTCTTTTTTCTTAAAAGATGTCATATTTTCCTTAAGGAAGTGCTCAAAGGCTCCTCTTTGGCAAGCCCAAACAACCATCAATCCTGCACTTGTGCTCCACTTTGGGGTCTTTCCATTCCGTAGTCCCCCAAATGAAGTCCGCATCCTGTCTTGATCCCGCTGCACTGGCTTCCATGATACAGCCAAGGTAGTCCAACAATGGCAGTCCATATTCTGAGGAGGCTGAATTCCCATTAGCTGCTTAGTTAACAAGCTGGGTATCTCAGCAGTCCTCAGTCCACATGGGAAGGTTAAAAAGTAAAAAAGCTGTATCTTATGTCCCTGAGGAGTGCGAAAAGCAGTGGCAGCCACAGAGCAGATGCACCTGCCTATAAGAATTGAAGACAGGCCAAACAACAGTACTCTCTTTTTTCTTTTCGTCTTTTTACTAAGATCTCAAGTTTTGTGTCTGCATTACAGTTTCTCTGGTCTTATTGATTATTTATTTCTGGTTGTACTTTCCTTCTGGATGCTTAAGGCCACACAGTTAGCCCAGATTAACCAAGGTTTTGTTTTGTTGAGGTCAGTTGAGGATCTGGTCCTCAGGGGTCTCTCGAGTTATTTTCCTTTGGGGGGTGGAGGGTGGGAGATTACATTTTAACTGCAAACACACATGCAGCAGAGAGAGCGAACTGGAAGTGGGGCAAACTGTGACCTCTCAAAGCCTGCTCCCAGGGACAGACTTCCTCCATCAAGGCTGCACCTCTTAGAGGTTCCATGACCCCACCACACCACCACAAACTTGGGACCAGTTGTTCAAATGCTCCAGCCTATGGGAGATATTTCTCATTTAAATCTTCTCAAGGGCTAACTTAAAAAGGGTCATCTCCAGATATTTCAATGAAAATTATTATTTCTGTTAAATTTCCTACTCAAAACATCAACCAACTCTAGTGTTTCCTTTTTCCACAGCTCAATACCATGTACTTCACACAACAGTTCTCAAGTATAAAAGAAATCTACAGCAAAGATGAGAGAAAAGTGTAACTCGACAAGATTAAACTACTCAAAAATCAAGGAAGTAAGAAAACAAATGACCCACTCATGAGATGGAGTAAAGAGCTGAACAGAGACTTCACCACTAAGGAAGTAAAGATGGATGAGAAACATCTTAAAAAGTGTTCCACATCATTAATAATTAAGGAAATGCAAATTAAAACCAATCTCAGATAAGACTGGCTAAGATCAAGAAAAAAAAAGACACCAAATGCTGGAGAGGTTGTGGGGAAAGTGGAATACTCATTCACTGCTGGTGGGAATGAAAACTCATACAACCACTGTGGAAAGCAGTGTGGAGAATCCTTAAAAGACTCAAAATGAGTCTACCACCTGACCCAGTCATACCATTCCCGGGTGGTAGACTTTCCTACTGCAAAGATATATGCACATCTATGCTTATTGCAGCTCTCTTCACAATAGCAAAGAGCTGGAACCAACCCAAATACCCCTCAACCAATGAGTGGATAGAGAAAATGTGGTACATCTACACAATGGAGTTCTATGCAGTAGTAAAGAAAGATGACATCATGAACTTTGCAGGTAAATGGATGGAACTAGAAAAAAATTATACTAAGTAAAGTAACACAGTCCTAGAAAAACAAACGATGAATGGTATCCCTCATCTGTGGATGCTAGCACCAAATACCTAGTAGTAAGGCAAACTGAGGATGTGTGCATGTGTGTGTGTGTGTGTGTGTGTATATATATATATTGTTTTTCTTTTACCTGAGAGAAATTGTACCATTATAATGTGAATACCTTAATGGGAGTTAGAATTAACCTACCACTTATTTTCAGACTTTGTAATTGTGATTTATGGGGGGGGGGAGGATATGTATGCATACTTTAGAGTAATATAAAATTAAAGGGGAAAATGTGAATTCCAAAATAAAACATTTTTTCTTGATAACTTAGTTGTATTTGCTTTCTATTCATTAAATTTATTCTACTGACTGCCTAAAAATATTTAAAAAAACTTTAAAAATAGTTTGGCTAGATTTTCTTCACTGCATCCTCAGTGCTATGTGTCGGTCGCCATTAGAGTCCACTTTAGTGAATCCATTTTAAAGAATTGATTTATCTTAAGTGAAATATATTTAATAGCCTAGTGATGGATTATATGTTTGGGTAAATGTGATTTTACTTGTTATGCCATAATTTAGTTCATACTCAATAATATTTCACTGAGTTTATTTGATTTGGGGGGTGATATGCAGAGATAAGTGAGACAGATCCATGTTTCGATGGCAATTTAAACAAATTCTATTGATATTTATTTGCTCTCTCTGGCAAAAATGCATCCAGTGGCTGGTTGGTAAAATGTCATGGTGTCAAACTACTTTTCATAGCCTTCAGATCCTGCTACCACAGACTGGCTGGAGCCTCACATGAAGCATCATTTCTCAGACCACTGTTGTAGCACATCTGTTCTCAGAGAGCTTGGTTAATGTAGGCATTGGCTGAGTGGAGCAGGAAGCAGGGAGAGTCCTCTTCACTGTTGTGTAGCAAGTGAAAATAGCTTTTCCCTAACTTTCATTCAAAACTCGCATAATGTTCCTGAGGCAGACACTTGTTTCTTAAATCTATTTATTTCCATAACACATTGTAATGAAGTAATTTCTACAAGCAGTTCCCAAGAACAACAAACTATATTTCAATGATGGGTATTTTCACACAGAAGTTGATATCTCTGATTTTTATATAGTATTTCTCTCTTGAAAGATTGTTATTGTTAACATAATTCAAGCTCAAATGAACTGTTTTCTTAAATAGATGCCGGGTTAGCTATACACAGCAGCTATTATTGATTACATTTGTAAAAGCTCTCCTAGCATCAAAAGATCTTCATCCCATTCCTCGATAAAGACTTCATCCCATCTGTCTTCTCCATGCAAGTACCTTTAGAGAGTGAAGCCCAAGATCCAGTCCACGTGTTGACAATAGGAATTTCCACGTCTGCAGAAAGGCCCATGCGACTCTAACACTGAGAATCAGACTGGAGACAGTTATGGACAAGATGAGAGAGATTCCTCAGGACTCTCTGCAGTTCAAATACTTTGGGATGGACTGGAGGGATGGCACAGCAGTTAAGAACACTGGCTGCTCTTGCCAAAGACTTGTGTTTAAAGCTCAGCACCCACATGCCAGCTAACAGTTGGCATTGGAACTCTAGTTCCAGGGGACCTGACACCCTCTTCTGTCTTCTGTGGGCATTCAGAGCATGGTGCATATCCATACATGCGGGCAATACACTCGTGCACACACACACACACACACACACACATACACACACACAAATAAATAAATCAAAAGAGAATTAAAATGCTTCAGGCATCTGGTGTCATTGTTACTTGTTGACAATTTTACTGATAGTTCCAACTCTGTTGGCAAAGGAAGAAAAAGAGAGCTTAATAGATAAGCATTATGAGTCTTGATGCTTTTTGGCTTATCTTCCATTTTAAAATCAGTTAAATTAAAGGCATTACCTAATCAATTAATTTCAGAATGTAAAGAGTCAAATGTGTGACCTAATTCTTTTAGTCACTTAGGGTAGCTACTAAGAATCATTCCCATCTCACTGCAACAGTGCTGTTGATTCTCAATGGGAGAGTACATAATGTGTAAAAGCCCATATATGGTTTTTTTTTCTAAAAAAATATAGGCTGAATCTCTCTGTGAAGTTTGTGTTAAAAGATGCAATATTCTCAAAGGTTTCCAATACACATAAACTCTGTTTGGATGTGTAACCTCTTCCAAAATATCCATAGCTTTTAGAAATAATACTACAAAGCAAATTAAACAAATTATTTGAGTTTAGGTTTAGAGAGTTAGTTGGAATAAAATTCGTTCTAACTTGGCTAAGAGTTTATACTACAAAGAGGTCATAACTACTGGATGATCCAGTGTCTTTGGCTCTAAATGACTGTAGTCACTCCAAAGCTACAGTTAAGTGGAGAAATGCCAGGGAGTATGGAGGTGTTAATTTGGCAATGTAATGTTATCCATAGTATAGACATGTGGAGGCACAAACCTCCAATGTGGTAGTATCCTTGAAATGAATGGCTCTAACTCACACAAATCCTTTGTTATGGTTTGATATGAAGTTTCTCCTTAAAAAAATCTCCTGTATTAACTGTTTGGTTCCCACGGCAATCAGTTTAGCTATGAAGACTGAGGGAAATTATTGGATCATGAGTGCTCTGTCTTTATAAGTGGATTAACCCATGGTGAATTCATAATTTTATGGTTCTATTAGGAGGTGAAAATTTTCAGGGCTGAAGCTACTTGGAGGAAGCATGTTCTCCAGATCCACATCTTGTAGAGGGCCCCTTCCTCTCTCTGTTTTCTTGCTGCCATTAAATTGCTTTCTTCCATGATGTTTGCCCCTTGCCATGGAGTTGACTGTGTGTGGACTGGAACACAATGGAGCTGAATGTGTATGGAAGCTCTGAAATCATAAATCCTTCCTGTCTTGAGTTGGATTCTTTACTTTATCACAGTGACAGAAATCTGAGTAGTATAGCCTTGGAATATCTTACTGTCTTTTAGGTAGCCATCTAGGAATAACCATTCAGAATATGAACAGTCTTTTCTACAAATTACCACAGGTATTGATTTAGGTTCAAGCTGTTGATTTGTTTTGATTCAAATTGGTTGTCACAATATAATTTTTTATTTATTCAATAAACACATTTAAATTATCTGAGCTCTATGATATTTCAGGAACTATCAAACTGCTGAACATAACAACACAAGAATCGCCTTGTTCTTTAAATTTCATGTAAGTCAGGAAAGCAGACATATGAGCCAAATTTATTTGCTTTATAAACAATATGCTTTCCAAAAAAGGAAATGATTCATTGGCAAGTGGGCACATTCATTTACAAGTCTTGTCTTATGGTTCGTAAGAAATATTGTGGCAAGATTTGGGGTTTGTATGTGTAAAGTTTGCAAAAGGAAGGAGACATCAGATGATATCTGACCTATTACACCACAGTAAAGAATTGGTACTTCATCATGTGGCCCAGTCTCTCCCAGTGTGGATTCCACTGACCATGGTGGCTTTTTTCTGAGTGATTAAAATGAGCAGAGAGAATTGGAATAGTTCTTTTACATTTTTATTAGTTCTTTGATAATTTCATACTCTATCAATTGCAAATAGTTACACAGCTGGGGTGGGACTTTGGACACACGCCCTTCTACATGGTAAGGTTTTGTCTGGTTTGAACTTGCATAGGTCTTGTGCATGCTGTCAAAAGGCCTGTGTGTTCATATGTATTGCTTGTCTGTAGTATCTGGAAAACATTATTTTCTTGTAGTCACATACAGCCTCTGGCTTTTACAGTATTTCTAGCCTTTCTTCCCAAATAATCTCTGAGACCAGGAAGGGAAAGCAATAATACAGGTGTCCCATTTAGGGGTGAGCATTCCTCAGTATCTTATTCCCTGCACCTTGACCAGTGGTCACTGTGCTAATCATTACCTACTTCAAAATAAAGTTTTTCCGATAAGGGTTGATAGAGGTGCTAATCTATGAACAGTAAGTCATTAGGAATAGGTTTAATACTATGTATTTTACCAGATAATAGCAGTAGCTTCCCCTCCCCCTGACATGCCCCCCCCCTCCAGGGTCTATGATCTATCTAGCCACAGGTTTACAGCCTGGGTAAGAGCACTGGGCATGAGTATCATCTTGGAAAACGGGCCTTAAGTCCAAACATAAACTTCCAAGACATCTGAGCCACTATTTGCACTTAACAGTGGGCATGTCTGACCAGGCCAATCATTATTTCAACTCATAAGGTTCACAGCTGGGTAAGACTGACGCTTACTCTTCTCCTCTGGTAACATGCATAACAACCTCCAGCACTGTGAATGCTAGCCAGCAGGGAAGAAGCTGCCTGGACAGTACCACCTAGACTTCTCTGTTCTATGATTCAACTATGTAGTGTCTTCAGCAGTAGAACCTTATAATCAAGTTCTGGAAGGTAAGCACAAGCATTTGAAATACCCTGTGATGTTTCTGAGTATATATGTGTCTTCATTGGCCAGTAAGTCCAAGAGAGGAAGCTATTCCTGGAACTGTCTTCTTGCTTAATTCCCTGGGCTCTCACCAGAGGCGTTTGGCACCCTGTTATAGGGTAACCCAATTCACACTCTTTTTCCATATGTGTATCTTTATTTTAGGAAGTTTCTACAGGAGTAGGTTTCTTTATGACTTTTGCAAAATTCTTTAAATTATCCTTCCTTATATTCCCTCTGCCTTTCCATTCCCAACTCCATTTAACACTGGCTGTTCCATTATATGTTTACCCTTTATACCACTGTGTTCTACTTTCTGTTCATGAAAGTCACCTAACTTCCTGGCCTCTATGGGTATTCTAATAAAACACACATATAGAAAGATTAAAAGCTAGGCGGGGCGAGCACGGTGGTGCACGCCTTTAATCCTAGCACTTGGGAGGCAGAGGCAGGAGGATCTTTGTGAGTTCAAGGCCAGCCTGGTCTACAGAGTGAGTTCCAGGACTGCTGGGGTTACAGGAAGACCCTGTCTCAAAAGACCAAAAAAAGAAAAAGAAAGATTAAAAGCCTACATCCACAAATGAGACAAAAAATCATGCAAAGGTTGTTTTCTCAGATCTGTGTTATGTCATTCAGAATGACTGTTTTCAGCTCCATCCATTTACCTGGATTCTTTTTCCTTAACAGCTGAATGATACTACATTGTATAAATGTACCACATTTTCATTATCCATTAGTCAGCTGATGAACATCTAGGCTGTTTCAATTTTCTGGCTCTTGTGAATAGAGCAGTGATGGATATGAATGAACAAGTATGTCTGTAATAGGATACAGACTCTTGTGTATATGCTGAAGAATAGGAGAGCTGGATCATATGGTAGATCTACTTAAAGACTTTTGAGGAACTTCCACATGGGCTTCCAAACTGGTTGTACCAGTTTGTACTTCTTCCAGCAGTGAATAAGTGTTCCTCTTTCTCCACATCTAAACAGCATTTGTTGCCATTGTTTATTTTAGCCATTCTGACTGGGGGTAAGATGAAATCTCAAAGCACTTTTAACTTGCAATTCTCTGATGACTAAAAGATGCTGAGCGCTTAAAAAATATTTCTCAGATATTTTTATTTCATCTTTGAGAACTTTATTTAGTTCTATGCTCCATGTTTTAATTAGTTTTTTTTGTTTGTTTGTTTGTTTGTTTTTTGCTTTCTCGATATAGACTTTGTTTAGCTTTTTTCTATTCTAGATACTAACACTTTTGTGAAAAGTTTATCTGGTAAAGGTTTTTCATCAAAACTCCTACAGCTGATAAGCACATTTAGCAAAGTCACACAATACAAGTTAGAAAAGTAAGACATTGCCAGGTGTCGTGGTGCACACCTTTAAGCCCAGCACTCAGGAGGCAGAGGCAGGTCGATCTCTATGAGTTCAAGGCCAGCCTGGCCTACACAGACAGCTCCAGGCCAGCTGAGTCTATAGGGAAACCCTGTCTCAAAACGGCCAATAAAAGAGAAAGTTATGACAAAATCCATAGCCTTCCTTTTTTTTTAACATTTTTTTATTGATGCTTTGTGCATTTCATACATCATTTTCCAATTCAGTTCAGGCATATCTCCCCTTCCCTTCCCCCCCACCCCCACCCCAACCGAGATCATGCATTCTGCCATGACTGTCCTGCATATCTCTCTGTTTTTTTTTTCCATTTTTTAGCTATAAGTGATAATCCATGGGTACAAGCATCCTTCATGTAAAACCAATTTGCAGGCTGTTGTGCCCAAACCCCCACAGCCCCACCTTCCAGCGGGGAGTGAGGGGTTGTATGTTCAATCAGGTTAATCAAATGAGGGTCCAGACTACATTGCTGTAGTTTCACCATTCACCCCAATCGCAGCCCTTACATTCTACCACGCCCCCTCTTCCGCAGATTATTCCCTGGGCTTAGAAAAGGGGCACAGGTGGATGAGAAGCAGAACAGTCCACTCTCTCTGGAGCTGTTGTCTTGGATTCTGGTCAATTCTGGCTGTTTCCTTTCATGGGCTGACAGTCTGTCCAGGAATAACCTTTCGATCCTACTAATGAAGCACAAGCAATTAGATATATAGTTACTTAAACAGCATTAATAGTTATGGTAGGTTACTTTGGTATAGACACATATGTTTAGATGATATGTTGATCCACGAACTACATTTTTTCCTGTTAAATATGACAGGGTCTTACTGTGGCTTATGACATCTCCTAACCTGTAGAGGATGTAAGCTTGTGGCATCAGCCATGGGTCATTCCTCCAAGGAGAGAGCCAATAGCCAATTAGGTTTGGGATATACAGGCATATGGCTGCCTCTGCTGCACGGTATTTCCAGGCAAGTGAGGTGTAGCTGGTGCTGACGGTGGAGTCTTGCTTGACTCAAGGAGACCCGTATTTGCTTTATTGGTTTAGTGGCCCTTGGTAAAACTCTCTGGTGTTCCAGAGGCCATCTGTACACTTGCATGTGTGGTCTCAATGCATCTTTCCCATGTTAACGTCAGGTCTTCAGCAGCAGGGCCTTATCTCCTCTCTTCTTGCAGGTATCCCAGTTTAGAGGCAAGGAGCCTTTACCTTTTGTGGGGCCTTAGATCCCCTGACCAACATCTCCCTGGTGGAATAATCTATTACTGATGTCAGGGCTCCTGTATTGATATATTTTGCTTAAGCGCATAGTTTAAGGACTTTAGTATTATATTTGGTTCTGAACAGAGAATAATCTTTTTCACAGTTCTTATGTCTATTAGTCAATTAAAGAAGGCAGTTTTACCAGTTTTATAAGAGATTACCTCTATAATAGTTGTCTCCAATTTACAGCTGGAGAGCGACCTCATCATCGTCATATTTCTCCTTGTTCTGGGGGGGAGGCAAGAAAGTCTCTCATATCAAAAACCTTTGCGGCACCTAGAAGGTAAGTTTCATTAGGACTCATTATAAATAGTTGTTACATGTAGGGGCCACAGAGGGGTTCGATGTTTATGGCAATCTGAGGCTTTTCTTCCTTTCGATGTTCAGACAGGTCAACCTTTCAGTTGGCACTTTCTGGTACGTCCTACTCAATGCAAAGCTGTATCTTTTCTTTCTCAGCCATTAAGTTGGTGACATTTTGTCCTGTTGGAACACACAAATCTTTTCCCATAGTTAGTTTTAAGATTTGAATTGCAAGGTTTTTGACGAGAAGGTTTCATGTCTATCTGTACCCCCCCTTTTTTTAACCCATGAGTCTCCAGAAGACAGTTGTATTATACATAACTATAGGGTGGAATCTAGGCTCAGATTTCATCAAATTTACCCATGTTGTTTTGGGTGACTATATATGATTAACTTGGGGAGCAAACTTAATTTTTATGTTAAATCATCTTAAAGAGAATGCTACAAGGTGATACTGTACAACAGAGAAACTATAGAGAACATTTGTATGTGCCAATCCCAGAGTTATTGCTCTACAAATTTTATGTAAAACAAATGTGGACAACAGTGATTTATATCTCCATTTAACTCAGATGCATTACCGTTTTTATCAGAGTCTGTAAACCAATGTTGTTTAATATACACATATTTACTTTTACTAAGTCCTAAAACACCATGTATCCTGTAGACAGTGTCTAGGCAAAACTGGGCACTTGTTGAACTCACGTCAATTAAATATGCATTAATCGAATATACACCCGTGTCCCTCACCCACCCCTCCCCCCTTCCCAATTCACCATTTCAGTCCATTTTCTGATGCAGTCTTTCTGTTGTTGTTCTTTTACTATGCATCCCTCTCCACGAGAAATATTTTTATCTGGGTTATTGGTACTAGCATCCACATATGAGGGACACCATTTGTCGTTTGTTTTTCTGGGACTGTGTTACTTCATTTAACATAATGTCTTCCAGCTCCATCCATTTACCTGCAAAGTTCATGATGTTGTCCCTCTTTACCGCTGCATAGAACTCCATTGTATACATGTACCACATTTTCTCTATCCACTCGTCAGTTGAGGGGCACCTGGGCTGGTTCCAGCTTTTTGCTATTGTGAACAGAGCTGCAATAAACCATAGCCTTCCTATAAACAAATGACAAATGCACCAAGAGAAAATATTAGGAAAATAACACTATTTACAATAGTCTTTAAATATAAAGTAAGTATCTTGGAATATGTAAGCAAAGAAGCTAAGCATGAAAACTTTAAGACAACAACAACAACAAAAAAAAATTCCAGAAGATAGAAAGATCTCCCATACTCATGATTCAGTTAGATTAATACTGTGAAAATGGCCACCCTACCAAAAGGAGTTTATAGATTCAATGCAATCTCCATCAAAATTGCAACTCAGTTCTTCACAACAATTGAAAACATCTTAAATTTCATATGGCAACACAAAAGATCCAGGATAGATAAAACAATCCTGAACAATCAAAATAACTGATAGAGGTACATACTACCATTCCAGATTTCAAGTTATACTACAGAGCTATAGTAATATAAACAGTGTGGTTTGGCATTTAAAACAGAGTCATTGGCATTTAAAACTTGGTCAAGGGAATAGAAAGGAAATCCCACATTTAAGCCCATACTACTTCAGCAACCTGTTTTTGACAGAGGCCAAAATTAACCATCATAGAAAATACAGCATATTTAACATCATAAATGATGCTGTCCAGATTGGATGATTACATGTAGAATGAAACTAAATCCTTATCTTTCAGTCTCAACAAAACTCAACTCAAAATTGATCAAGGCTCTCAACATGAAATCGTGTACCCTGAATCTGGTCGAAAGTAAGGAATTCACTAGAACTAACTGACTCAAAAAAGAGTTAATAAATAAGTTTGCAACATATTTCTAAAATTCAGAATTATAAAATGATTTTTACAAAACGTATGGTCATAATGATTACTACATTCTTTTTGTTACTGTTGTTATTTTGTTTGTTTGTTTCTAAAACAGGGTCTCCCTAGAGCCCCAGCTGGCTGAAATTGACTATGTAGACCAGAATGGTTTCTGTCTTACAGAGATTGGCTGCCTCTGCCTCCTAAGTGCTGGTATTAAAAGCATATGCCACCATGCCCGGTTCTGATTATTACCTTATTGCACAGTATATATGTGCTAAAGGAATCTAAAACAAAAGATCCAGTAGCAAGAAGGTCATGTGTGTTAATGAAACAGTTTGATTATAATTTGTTTTTCAGGGTCAGAGAGAAACATAGAGAATAGTAATGGTCAGGACCTGATAAGCAGAGTTGCTTTAAAGAAGGAAGATGTCAGCAGCCCAGGTAATGTTGCCATGTGGAAAATGAACACTTATATCACATTTTACATATTTGGCTATAGTTATCATATGTATTATCCATGTATATTTAAGAAGTAGCCATCAATCAGGGTTTCTAGGCAGTATCAATATATATTTTGATAAACAATTCAAATTAAAACCTGAGAAAATACTATGCAAGCAACAGATCCTATGTTTATGGGCCAGGTTTGGCTCTATTTCAATATTATACAGATTGATTGGTTTGTTCCTCTTTTCTAAATACACTATTAGTGGAGAAAAGGAAAAGAATGTGTAGTAAATAAACTTTCATCACATCTCTTCTTGTTATAATTTCACATTCTAAATGTTTCTATGCTCGTGCTTTTTAAAGTTTATTAAATATAACATAGAGATAATATAGGGCTGTGTATTCCATTGTATATTCTTCTATCCTATTTGCAAAATGTTCAGTGGTTCAAAGTGTTGAAGGAAGAAATACAAATCTTTTAAATAAAAATGAGATGTATATCTTTGTATGTGGTGGAGGGGAGAGGAGTTGCTCAAAGTTATAACATGAGAACAGATCAACAATATTTATGTTATTTTGTATCTCAAAGCTACATTATCATCAGAAACCAAGATTTGCATGTCTTAAAAGTAAATCCTTATACCCGGTGATTAAGGCATCTCTTAACTCCTATCAAAGAAACTTCTTCTTGCAGCAGATGGAAATTAGCACAGAGGCTAATTTACTCAATGGAAGTGTTTATAGTTCCTTAACATTACTGATGAGGTTGGGTAAAATATACAAAACTTGACTGCAGCTCATGTGCTGAACCCAAAGATTTCAATTTAATGTCATTCTTTGCCTTTAATCTATGAAAACTTGAGCCTACATCACATGAAATAACACTGAAATGTATGTAACATAACTGTTCTAATTTCATGGTTCTAAAGCTCAGAAATGAAAGAGTTAATACAAATCATTAAGGCATATTGACTATTTTGAGTAAAATCTCTTGAAAACCAGCAAGAGAAACAAGATCATTCTACCTTCCCTTTTATTTTGTAAAAGCAAGAAATAGTAATAATGTTCTCCTAGTACTCAGGGCAAAGCAATAAACTTGTCATCAAGGACAGTAAACTCAGAGCAGTGGAATTCTATACAGACCTTGTTAAAAATAACTCTTATCTTATAAGCATCTACACAAAATTTACTTTTTTTAAAAAAGTACATTTATTTTATTTTATTTATTTTTGAATGTGTATGAATGTACTGTCTGCATGTAGGTTTGTGCACCCGTGTCATGCAATGCTGCGGAGGTCAGAAGAGGCTCTCAGACTCCCCTGGAACTGGAGTTCTCCTGGAATTGGAGTTACAGATGTTTCTTAGCTGCCATGTGGGTGCTGGGGATCAAACCCAGGTCCTCTACAAGAGCAGTCGGTGCTCTTAACCGCTAGGCTATCTCTCCAGCACCCCAAAATTTACTTTTTTAGCACTCACTATTCTTTGTCTGATTAGCATTAGTAATTGATCTTACATATTTCTTTTTTAAAAAATATTTTACTACGTTTATGAGTGTATTGCCTGCTTGTATACAAATTCTGCAAAGCCAGCAGAGGCCAGAAGAGAACTTTGGATCTGCTGGAACCAGAGATACAGACACTTCTAGCTGACATGTCGGTGCTGGGAATAGGATCCACTGGAAGAATAGCAAATGTTCTCATCCTCTGAGCCATCTCTCTAGCTCCCGGGTCACCATTTCTTTATCGAGGTTCTTCTCTGTGAATATGTTGTAATAAGTAAATTTGGATGTTTTCTTCCTATTAAGCTGGTATGTCAATTTAATAACCAGGCCCAGCCCCAAAGAAACCCTGTTGGGAAGGAGGTAAAATTCTGCTTTATTTCACTATATCAGGTCTTAGCAGTAACTTTATTTCATGCTTTTTCTCCATTTCTCATATCTATATATACATTCCAAACATTCTCTTACAAAAGTCTATTGAACTAAAAATATGAGACTTTATTTTCAAAAAAATGAACATAATAACATATCTGTTGTGATTAGTTTTATATATTATTTTCTCACTGTATTTTCCTGAGAGTAACAAGTGTACTTTTAATCTGCATAAAACATTTTCTGGTAGGTAATATTTCCCTCTTTCCTCAGACTGAATTATTGAGGGCCTTAGACTTTGACAATATACACCATTCATAAGATTAAAAAACATAATTCCTATACAAATGTCATACACAGGGGCTGGAGAGATGGCCTAGCGGTTTAGAGCGCCGACCGCTCTTACAGAGGACCCGGGTTCAATACCCAGCACCCGCATGGCGGCTGAGAACCGTCTGAAACTCCAATTCCAGGAGAACTCCAGTTCCAGGGGAATCCGACACCCTCTTCTGACCTCCGCGGCGTTGCACGACAGGGTGCACAAACCTACATGCAGACAGTACATTCATACACATACGGAAATAAATAAAATTTTAAAAAATTAAAAAAAATATTGCTTAAAAAAAACAAAAACAAAAAAAACAAAACAAAACAAAAAACAAAACAAATGTCATACACAAAAGAAGCAGCTTGCTAACTGTAAGGAATAACAATAAAGTCGATAAAATGGAGAGAGGGGAGAAGATGTTTTCATGGGAGGAGGAATGGATGTCCAGGGGAACCATCGGGAGAAAGTCTGTGATTGGGTTTGTTTACGCAGCTGTGGATGATTTACTCATTGTTTTCTATCCAGCGGTCTGAAAACTCCCATGGAAAGGAGAAGGTATCCATGGCAGCTCGCTCCAGAAGTTTCTGTCTTTAGAGAGAAGCTTCTTCGCAAGGTATCTTTCAGTATCTGCTGAATTTCAAGTACTTTCATTTTATATAATCTTCATGCCAATTTGGGGGTCTCATTGGAACTCCTCAATACCAAGTCCTACCAGCAAAATGAAATTCCTTCAGAGTTAGTGTTTTCTGTGACATTTGCTCATTAAAAACTTTTCTTGGGGAACAACGGAGATGAATCAGCCTTTAAGAGCAGCTGCTGCCCCTGCAGAGGACCTAAGTCTCATTCCCAACACCCATAATCGGCAGCTCACAACTGCCCATAACTTCAGCTCCATGGGATCCATCACTCTTTTCTGGCCTCTGTGGGCACATTCACTCATATGCACAAACCCACACATAGACACACACGTAATTAATATAAGTAAATCTTAAAATATAAAAATATATTCTCTAGCAATTTCAAAACGTACTTGAGCCTATTTGACTTTTCTGTTTAGTGTTGATTAATTAGACTTTAGAATTGCTCATTATGACATAAGAAGCATGTCAAGGTTAAGCCAAAAAACCCATTTAGCCTCAAATAAGTAAATAGCAACTGAAGACAATGAACTGAAAGAAGAAACAGAACAGAAGCTGTGGTCAACAATACAGGCAAAGAAAATTTATAAATCATGTAAATCATGTGACTTCGTAGAACAGCACTAGATCCAGACCAATGATCTAGCTAAGCATATCATTGCTTCATGGTCATCACAAGACTAATACAGAGGAAGAATAATTTACATCACTGTTGAGAAACAATGATAATATCCATATTTCTACACTACTTTCTAAAAATAAACTTGCGAGATTAAGTGTCACAAAGTTTTTATTCATGAACTATAAATAATATTTCTTAATAAAATATAGTTTATCCAACTACAATGCTTACCATCTTTTCTCTGCCCACAGAAAACCTCTTGCTTAATTTACCATCTTAAGTTGTAACATGGTTGTCAATTCAAAATTACTTAGATCAGTGATGGCATATATGCTTATTTCTGTGAGAAAATAAGTTCCTAATTAGATTGTAGCTTATTTGAAATATTACAGTAAGTAATGAGTGATCAATTTAATTTAATTAGCATGCTCAGATAATTATTGGGTAATAAATTTTTAGGAAACACTTTCTTCTTAGTATTTTGAAAGTCAAAGAAAACAACTAATTTGCAATTACATGTTCCTGAAAAATCTACAAAACCTTTCAATGAATAAACATGTAAAAATATAAACATGACATCTTTTTCTTAAAATTCTCAATAAAATTATCATTCTATAATATCTATGGTTGATATTAGTGCAAATTGAAGCACAAATAGCAAATATTTTTTTTTTCCAGGATCCAAAAAGCATGTGAAAAAAAGATTGTCCAGATTAAAAATGTAGCAAAGTTTAGAAGTCTGAGAGGCTGGAGAAGACAGCTCTGTGGTTAAGAGCACTGGCTGCTCTTGCAGAGGACCTGGGTTCAATTCCCACTGGTAGCTTACAACCATCTGTTACTCCAGTTCCAACGGATCTGACACCCTCTTCTGGCCTCCGAAGATACCAGGTACACATATGAAATAGTCACACACATAAAATGAAAATAGATGTTTTTTTAAAATGCAGAAATTCTTCTTGCTCCCTGTCATACTGTTCAATCGATCACCTAAGATGTGTAAAAGAGAGCATGTCCCCCTTCCCTACAGGTAGTTCTGCTGAGCTTGGACGGTTCTGGCTCTTTTCTGAAGTTTTGTGGATCAGATTCCAGCTTTGTGCAAACTAGGCCAGCACTTTACATTGAACCAGATCCCCAGGATTTGTTAACATTTCATTACATGTAGCCTAGGTTGGCCTCGACTGATGGTCTAATCTCCTTAGTGCTATTTTCTCTTTGATTTATATCATAAAAAGTGATGACAGAAAAGCTTCATAAAATGTGAAAGTTGGTCATTTGCTAATTACCATTTTTCTGTCAGTGATTATTCTTTATAGCATAAAATATATTAAGATGTATCAAAAATTTTAAAGTAAAATTATCCTAAGGCAGAAGACATATTCATTTACTTCCTCCCTGATTTAACAAGAGAAAAGAAAGCCCATGATTAGGGAATGAGTATGCTAAAACAGGTCTACTACTTTAGTACCCATCCTCAACCCATTTCCAACATCTGCAGATGCACTTTCAGATACTTGTGTCTTATGTGCCAACATTCATTTAAAGAGCATTTCTATACACATTTAGCTAGTCTCTGAAGAACACAGGCTAGATCCTCAAGTTTCTTTTTATTTTATTTATTATTTTTATTTTATGTGCATGATTACATTGCCTACATGTATGTAAGTGCACCCATGTCATGCGATGCCTATGGAGGTCAGATGAATGTGTATGATCCCCTAGAGCTGGAGTTATGGACTGTTGCTAGCTGCCATGTGGTTACAGAGAACAGAACTTGGGTCCTCTGCAAGAGCAGCCAGTGTTATCTTTTTGAAGAAACTTTTATTCTTCTTTATGACTATGAGTGTATTGCCTTCCTGAATTTAAGTGTAACTGTGTCCAGCCAAGCCAATGGAAGTCAGAAGAGGGTATCAAATCCTCTGGAACTGGAGTTTCTGACAGTTTTTTTTTCCACCATGTGGGTTCTGGGAACCAAATCTAGGTCCCCTGTTAGAGCAACCAGTGCTCTTAACCATCTCTCCAGCCCTCAATAGTTTCTTTTAAACCCATTCCCTAAGACCAGACATTTGGCTTTTGTCTTCAAGCTGTTCATAGTAGCTGTTGGATATGAAATGAAATATATTAGCCAGGCATGGTGGCACACACCTTAATCCTAGCACTTGGGAGGCAGAGGCAGGCGGATCTTTGTGAGGTCAAGGCCAGCCTGGTCTACAGAGTGAGTCAGGACAGCTAGAGCTACAGGGAGATCCTGTCTCGAAAAGACCAAAAAAATAAATAAAAAATGGGAGAGGCCATGACAATCAAACAACAAATGGATTCTAAAGAGCCAAGGACATAGTATTTACTCAATCAAGAGATGATTAAGTTCTGGACTAGGGATTTGATNAAAAAAAAAAAAAAAAAAAAAGGGCAATATATTACAGAAGTAATTACCTAAGAATCTCAGACACAGATTAGGAACATTTGAATTCTATAATTCAGGGAAATCAGAATTTTCCAAGAGGAAGGTAATTCTCAAAAAACATGTCAGTTTGAAGGTTCACTTATTTAATATGAGTATATAAAAAAAATCAGAGATTGTGCTAGTAAAACAGCATACATAATTTTAATTTGAAATTTTGTTTACTATTTATTTTAGTAATGAAGGAAATGCTAACTACCATGAAATAAGACTTTAATAGACATTTTTTTTATATTTTAGGGTATATCTCTTGAGAAATCATGTTTTAAAGTCTACGCTTCACTGGAATATTTTCTAATTGAAATAAAGGGCCAAGCAGAGGTCAACTACTAAAGTAGGACAAGATAAATATAGCACAGGATTTGCTTGCCACATGCTAATTTGCATCATATGGTTTTTCAACTCAGGTATTACAATCACTGATTCTTATTTATTTTAAAATATGAAAACACCTAACATTAACTCATTGTATTTAGAGGAAACAATATATCTCTAAATGCACATTTTCTGTCTTATTTTTCATGAACTGTACAAGCTTTGCAATTAAGGTCTGTGGTGTGTGTGTGTGTGTGTGTGTGTGTGTGTGTGTGTGTATGCACGTGCATTTGTGTCCTTCCCCACCATTTGGACTCATTGAAAAAAATAAACGTGAGAAAATGCTTGGGTAGGTTATACTTTGTTGTTCTTGATAAAATGTCAAAAAATAAATGTTGTAAATTACATATTGCTTTTGCTACCTTCTTAGCTGCACACAACTTACCAATTTTAAATGAAATAATTAACTAGAGTATGGAAAGCAAAATGGTTAGTCCAGTGCCCAACAGAGAAGACACACTGGGAGCTCCTCTGTGTGTTACCCTCTCTTCTACTTGCAACTTCATGAAAAGAAAGTTGTCACTGCTCAGGAGTGAATGTAGTCTGCACGGCGTGGTCTCTGCTTCATGTTGGCCACAACAACTGTGACTTATTAATGGTGACACAATTGGGCATCTTATCTACCAGGGAACTTCTATAATTGCTCCACCAAAGGCTGTTTCCCATCCCCTAATAACTTGTTCCTAGTCATTTTCTTTCATGCATGTCCTGAAGACAATGGACTTTCTTTTTTTTAATTTTTTTTAATTTATTTATTTCTGTATGTGTATGAATGTACTGTCTGCATGTAGGTTTGTGCAGCCGTGTCGCGCAATGCTGCGGAGGTCAGATGAGGGTCTCGGATTCCCCTGGAACTAGAGTTCTCCTAGAATTGGAGTTTCAGATGGTTCTCGGACTTTCTTTATGTATTAGTAGAATCACTGGGCACTGCTGCAGGCTGTCCACTATCTTCTAGCCTGAAAGCGACTAGACTAGTGACGTTCATTTTGTTCCCATACTCAGTTTAAACATGCTGCCTTTTTTCACATCTTAAATCCAGGCAATGGATTTGAGAAATGAACTGTTTATCTCTTGGTGATGAGAGAATCTTGGGCCAGCCCTGTCACTTCTTTAGAAGAGAAACGGAATCAGAGAACCTCTGAGCTCATCCGGCACCATGCCCAGTGAGGAACAAAACTGGAGCTGGAGCTAATGTTCCCTGCGCCTGTGCATACTGTGCCTCTTGATTTCAGCTCTTCTCGTAATGTCACGAGGGGAAAATGTTCTTAAAACGATGTCACCACCTCATTTTCCTTCCTGACCCCTAAAGATAATTCTGGGAGAACTGGGTTCAAATGAGTGTGGTAGAAGGGTGCGTTCACATCTGGACTTTAAGTTATATTTGCATAAACAGGTATTGCCCATATTTTCTTCCTTTTTTTTTTTTTTTGGTCTTTTTGAGACGGGGTCTCCCTGTAGTCCCAGCTGTCCTGGAAAATTCACTCTGTAGACCAGGCTGGCCTTGAACTCACAAAGATCTGCCTGCCTCTGCCTCCCGAGTGCTAGGATTAAAGGCGTGCACCACCACGCCCGGCTTATTTTCCTCCTTTTTATGTTAAGTTGTCAGCAGTCTTCCAAGGTCGAGAACTGGTCTACCAGCAGCACAAAATAACTTTTTGTTTCTCTGTCCTTGTCAGTTTAGGATGTGAAAAGATCATTCCGAATTCGATACTAGATTGAAGTGTGAAAGCATAGAACACTTTTCCAGATGAAACTGGATTTAATTAGGTAATCAAGCCAATCTAATTCTGACATATGAGCTTAGCTTTTGACTGAAAGGCAATTTGTGAAGTAAGACATTTATTAAAAATAAACATAAGGAAAAACCAGGATGTTAACTTTTAAGGTAATGGGCAGCAATACTGTGCTATTGTATCCTGATAACATTCTAATTATCATATTAATTGCATCAAGCTCTTTACCTTAACTTTTTCTGTACCCAGGAAATTATCAAAATTACTCATGGCTAATTTTTTTTTAATAATTTTATTTATTTCTGTATGTGTATGAATGTACTTCCTGCATGCAAGTCTGTGCACCCGTGTCGTGCAACGCCGCGGAGGTCAGAAGAGGGTCTCGGATTCCCCTGGAGCTGGAGTTCTCCTGGAATTGGAGTTTCAGACGGTTCTCGGCCGCCATGTGGGTGCTGGGGATCGAACCCGGGTCCTCTGTAAGAGCAGTCGGTGCTCTTAACCGCTAGGCCATCTCTCCAGCCCTCATGGCTAATTTTTAAATAAAAGAAAGTCATGCCAAAATTGTGCTTTTGCATTTAACCAAAAACATTAAAATTTAAATGTAAAGATAACTTTAAAGGAAAGAAAAATATGTTTATGATTTCAGCAGCTTTTCTTATTTACTATCATATTGTAATTTTTCTGTGCACTTATTCTGCTTAGTAATTTGCCTTGGTGTATCTGAATTTTCAAGTATAAAAAGAAATCATTATCAATTTGCATAGTAAGAGATATTATTGGTTTATATTGATGTTAATCAAATAAATGAAATTAAGACAAGGAAATATTTTATATCTATAAAATGTGTAAAATTTTCTAGTATATGTTAAACCACTGAACTTTTTTTTAATTATTTATTTATTTTCTATGTGAATGAATGTACTGTCTGCATGTAGGTTTGTGCACCTGTGTCATTCAATGCCGCGGAGGTCAGAAGAGGGTGTCGGATTCCCTTGGAACTGGAGTTCTTCTGGAATTGGAGTTACAGACGGACAGACGGTTCTCAGCCGCCATGTGGGTGCTGGGGATTGAACCTGGGTCCTCTACAAGAGCAGTTGGCGCTCTTAACCAGTAGGCTATCTTTCCAGCCCCTAAACCATTGAACTTTAAAATCAGTACTTGAATTATACAGTTATATGGCTTAGTTTGTAAAAACCATTAGGATGTTGTATAAGCATGTCGCTTATTGTCTCATCTCAGCTTGGATAAAATAGGTCTTCAAAATAACAAATAAGATATAAGATGATAAAAGTTAACATTTGTAGAAGAAAATCTAAAATTTCCCTAGGAAATAAAACAGATTAATCATTTCCGAAGTCACTGAAGACAAAACAAATCCACTTAGGAAGAAAGATTACAGGACTGAAGTCATAAATTTAAAAAGTAAAAATGAAGCCATGGAATGAATGATACACCATTTTTAACTTTTCAGACTGCTGCTGACATTTTTATAGGTGACAGTGATGCTGTTTACATGAGTTCCAAAATGGTCCTTGCACACTGGGCTTATGTCAGAAATGAATTTCTCCATTCTGAAGTCAGTTGGTTTTTTTAAGAACTTTAAGAAAAGTTCTTTGAGATAAACCAACTGACTATTCCCTAGATTACTGCCAGGAAGTGTTAAAACATTTTGCTGAACTTAAAATGGTGGATCATTTTCATTTTTTACTTTTTGAGGCAGGTTCTGCTGTAGCCCCAGCTAGCCTGGAACTCTAAGTAGACCAGGGTGGCATCCATTTCACAGAGATCTGCTTGCTGTTGCCCATTTGGAAATGATGGCATTTTTAATGTATTATAGTAAAAGTTTAGCAATTCTATTAAATAAATTAAATTTTCAAATCACTTTAGGAACATGTACTTAGTTATTTTTCCTTTGAGGAGAAATTTTTGAAAAATTATTTATTGCAATTAAAATTTGGGTAAAATATGTCCAACATATATTGTAACTAGTCTTTGCGTAACACATTCCATCTATATTTCAACTGCAGCAGTTTTATTCAGTTAAGCACAAAACAAAAATCCAAGAAAACTTTTAAGTAAAAATCCCAGATGATTTTCTGGAATTTAAGAAGAAAATTATGGAATAGTTATCTGAAAAGAAGGTAGGAATCCAAGAAGGAAATAATGGCAAGTTCTTTCTAGTCAATAGGACTTTAGGGGCTGAGAGACCCTCCTGCTCTCAGAAGCTGTAGAATCTCTGTATTCCCAAGAATAGCAAAGGAGACAGGAGAGAAGGAGTAACGGCCCAGAAGAAGATGTACAATGAGAATGAAGAGCTTCTTCCTAGGAACAACTGGGGTCTCATGGCTAAGTTCAGACAAGCTCATTGATGTCTATGAAGATGTTAGTGCAAATAGATACCACCTAGACCCTCCTAGTCATTATTCCGTAATCCCTTCAATTTTACCACAGAATAAGCCTAGTATAAGAGGGTCTTCAAATCCACTTTGTTTTGGCCACTTTGCCAGTGCCTAGTAATATTCCCTAAGTGAATAAAGTATGTAGACATTTTCCTCTGCTTTGAGAAAGTGTTTTAACTAGAAGAAAGTTGAAAGGAAGATTGTAGAATCTTTGAAAGGATTTTATAAAAAGAGGGCTGTAGATGTAGCTCATTTGATAAGAGTGTAAGCAGCACTAACCCCTGGGTCTGATCCAACAGTACCACATAAAACAACTATGGTGGTTCATGCCTATAATTTCCACACTCCATTTGGAAGTAGAAGAATCAGAACAAAGTCATCTTCAGCTACACCGAGAGTTTGAGGCCAGATTGGGGTACATGAGACCCAATGTAAAAAAAAAAAATTCAGAATAAATAAATAAATAAGGAACAAGGAAAAATATTTTCTAACAATAATAACAGCAAAGAGATTTAAAAAGGAAATACCAAATTAGAATTCAAGCAACCCACAATCAAATAAAGAAAACAAAAGAAGAGATATGAAGACTAGATTCTCCAAACATAGTAGCCTTCTTTGGAAATAGACATTACAATGCGAATGCACATGTACTATTTGTACATTCACGAAGACAGAGGCAATGAGTTTTTAAGAGAAATGGGATTATATTACTGATTTCTAGTCAATGATCAATAGCTGGAAGCATCAATATCAAGTGGAATCAACTTGCAGATGAAGCACACAGGTACTGAACAGACATATTTGTAGGGTATTTCTGAGTAAGAGTATAGCATATTTTGTTGTAAGGATTCATGTTTTTCGGTTTGTCCTTTTTTATTGATGTTTTGTGTATTGCAGACATCATTTTTCAATTCAGTTCAGGCATATTCCCCTCTCCCTTCCCCCCACTCCACCCCAGTAAGGATTCTTATCATTAGTCATATGTGCATGTGAAGCTATTCATGATGATATCCCAGGCTTATTCATTATTTTTTGTTTTGTTAGATACAAATACATATATATGTGTATAATCAAATATATATGTATAATATTGTATATTTGTATTGCTGTGACAGAGAGATCTTTGTTTCGCTCCTATTTCCAGAGGAGTCTATCTGCAGTATTTTGTCCCAGTCACTTAAGATATGACATCATGGGGGTAGAGTTACATGGCAGAGCTAGTCTCCACCTCCTGGTAGACAGGAAATAGAGAGAAAGGGGACAGGAAGTTGAAATGGATGTACCAAGGATCTGTCCTCACTGACTTCCTTTCGCTAAGACCTACTGCATAAAGTTTTCAGTATCTTACAAATTAGTGCCACCAGCGAGGGACCAAACATCCGAATCACCAAACTCATAGGACAGTGCTCAAATTTTCCCATATAAAACCTAATCTTTAACAACTTCTTATTATTATGCAGTTAGTTTTATATTTCATAGAAAAAGCTGAACAGCTAAATTCAATGTCATTTTAAATTTTTATTTATGTGTGTTTGTGAATGGGTGTACTATGGTGCACATGTAAAGATCAGAGGACATCTTCAGGCATTGAATGGTTCCTACCTTCCACCTGTTTTGTTTAAGATGTTTTTTTTTAATTTTTTAAATTAATTTTTATTTATTTCTGTATGTGTATGAATGTACTGCCTGCATGCAAGTCTGTGCACCCGTGTCGTGCAATGCCACGGAGGTCAGAAGAGGGTGTCGGATTCCCCTGGAACTGGAGTTCTCCTGGAATTGGAGTTTCAGACGGTTCTCGGCCGCCATGTGGGTGCTGGGGATCGAACCCAGGTCCTCTGTAAAGAGCGGGGGTCGGCGCTCCCGAACTAGCGTGAGGCCATCTCTCGCAGCCCTAAGATGTTTATTTTAGATTTTTTTTTTTTTTTTTTTATTTTATGCTGTATATATAGTGACCCATATTGTGCAAAACCAGTGGAGGCCAGATCAGGGTGTCAGGTTCCCCCAAATTGGAATTACATAAATGTTGTTAGCCACCACGTGGGTACTGGGAGCCAAACTCATGTCCTCTGAAAGAGCAGCCTGTGCTCTTAACTGCTGTGGCATCTCTCCAGCCTCCTCACTGTTGTTTCCATTAAAAGGTATATATATGATAGAGATAGATAGATAGATAGATAGATAGATAGATAGATAGATACATAGATACATAGATACATAGATACGATATATCATATTATATAGATATATATATAATATATAAGCATTATATTCTTACCACCTTCTCAGTTCCATAGCTTTGATGAAAACAATTCTAAAGGAAATGTAAAGAATCACAGAACTTCTGAATCAGAATTACAAGGGTGTTAAGATCATCAAACTTTGTAATGAGAAAGTCACCTGGAGTTCCCATCACACTTTACTTCTGGGCCCTCTCCTGACATTCTGATTAGTGGGATTGAACTGAGCCTTGGAACTTATGCTCTTAGCACCACAGGTGAATTTTTTCATTAGGAAATATTGAGAAATGTAGAATTTGAAGCCAGCTCCAATTCTTCAGACAGGAGAAGATGCAGCCAAAGATTGCATGTTCAGGAAGTCAGCCCGGATGTGAGACTCGCACTGCGGCGCCCTGGGATTTCTCTCTTTTCCTGACTTCTTGGTCTCTTTTGATTTTGGTTTCTGTAGGAATTTGAGATGGTTTCACGAAACAGGCAAAACGTCCTCTTTTATATAAGTTTAGTTAGTGCTGCCCATGTGCTCATCCTTTGGAACTTGTGTAACTTACCAGGGACCAAAGAAAATCCATACCTCCTCCCTAGCAGCCATGGCTGTCAACAAGACCTCATCTAAGTGTGGGGCCTCGTGGGTCCCTTCCCGTCGTGATGGAATGTTGACGGGCTTCATCTTGTACAAGTCTCGTATGGAGCAGCCACAGCTTCCATGAGTTCACAAGTGCAGTGGTCCCGTGATGTCAGAAGGTGTTGTTTAGGCCAAAGTCACATCTAATCTCTGCCCCTCGCAGTCCTCTTCGCAAAGCTCCCTGAGTCTTATAAAATTAAATGTTAATAAACTTAATGTTATTATTTCTTTTTGTTTTTTCTTCTTGTCTTGTAGACCTAGCTGGCCTCACGACGGCTACAGAGATCCGCGTGCCTCTGCCTCCCAAGTGCTAGGATTAAAGGCGTGCACACCACGCCCGCTTTTATTTATTTCTGTAGGTGTATCAATGTACTGTCTGCATGTTGGTTGTTGCACCCGTGTCGTGCAATGCCACGGAGGTCAGAAGAGGGTGTCGGATTCCCCTGGAACTGGAGTTCTCCTGGAATTGGAGCTTCAGACGGTTCTCAGCCGCCATGTGGGTGCTGGGGATCGAACCCGGGTCCTCTGTAAGAGCGGTCGGCGCTCTTAACCGCTAGGCCATCTCTCCAGCCCTTAATATTATTATTTATAAACTTCTTTCTTAGGTTGGAGCTATAACTCAGTGTTATAGCATCTACCTATTGTGTACAAGGCCCTGGGTTTGTTCTCTAGCACCACAAAAAAATTTAAAAAAGAACTATTTCCTTACCTTAACCCTAATATAGCAAGGAACAATATGGATCTAACTAATGAATTGATTTTTATAATTTCTTAACTATTCCAGCTTAGAAAATAAAATATTGCACTGAAATAAAGATGGATTCTAGAATCCAAATCAAGAACCACTAAAGGGCTGGGACATGGGAGACATGAGTCCAAATCAATGGCTGTCTTCCACTGTGATATGTTGTCTTCTGATTACTGAAGAGAAGAGGAATTCACATTGGACATGGTTGGATTCACACAGGAACTTGAAAAATGGAAGACTGGTCAGGAGAAGCTTAGAGAGGAAGAGAGCACAGATTATTTGGCACAGAACGTCGTGGGACTAAGGCACACAGTATACTTTAGGATGTTCCTTGTTGAGGGGTATAATTAGAGATGCTAGAAAGACAGTTAAGTAGAGACTAAATTCTAGTGGTTCAGATTTAAGCCACATAGGAAGTTATTGGAAAGATACCATGAGTTCAAAAAGGCTGAGCAAAATGTCATAGGAGACAAGAATCAAGTGAAAGAAATCCAACAGTGTCATTAGAAAGAGATGGGTCCTCAGGAACTGCATCTAGGCGCTTCCATTCTGATGACGGAAATATCATGCCTCAGGTCAGGATACAATTTCTAGAGCACCTCTAATTCTTTATATCGCATGATAAATATTCAAAGTGGCAAAAAGGAACATCTAGCTAACAGGTCATGTACTCATTTCACAGCTATCAGAAAAAAGGGCATGTATTGTCCAAGAAGCATATGGCTCTTGTTATGAGTCCCATAATATGAGAGTTCTCCATTCTAAGAGGGATTCACATGTAAGACAGCCAAATTCTTACTATGTCCATTACAGATGCAAAGCTATTAATCCATGTTGTTGATACCCAAGGTTCATGAGAGAGATAAATTGCTGATATGAGCTTGGCTAAGACTCCATCTATGGCAACCCTAACAGGAGAATAAGAAAGGGAGACAGCTCCACTTAGGAGAGATCTTAGCTCCACCTGGTAAGGGTAATGTGAGTTGGCTCCACCCACCTTTGAGATAAAAGAACCACACAAAGAACAAAAGTTGGCAACTGGTCCTAGACACAGTATTGTACTTTCCTAAGAAATTCCCTAATTCTTGAAATTCCAAGTTTCCTAACCACATGCAGTGAAAATAGTCAATCATGAAATAAAAGCCCAGGGAAAATGTATGGTGGAGAACTTTGTCCCTTTTTTCCTATATTGATGGGGTCATTCAAAGTGAGCATTTTCTCTCTAATTAATAATGGTGTATGGCACTTATAATTAATAATGGTGTTTTGCACTTATAACTAATAATGGTGTATGGCACTTATAAGAAGTTTAGGCCTTAAAGCACCGGCTCTTATTTTCAATAAAGGAAATATGAGAATTATGAAATAATAATTGAGGAGATAGTTCAGTCTCCAAAGTGATTGTCTTGTAAGCAAGAGGACAAGGAGTTGAGTTCCACAACCCATAAGGAAAAGATGGCTGTGGTAGTGGTGTTCTCTGGTGTCCCAGTACTAGGGAGGAAGAGACAGACAGATCCCTGACAGATCCATTCTAGGCTTCTCAGCAGTTGTCAGGGCACTGAGAGATCCTGTGTTAGTACATATTCTATTATGCTAGAATCCTTCTTCTCATTCTTTTTACATTTTATTTCTTATTCTCTCTCTGTCTCTCTCTCTTTCTCTCTCCCCCTCCCTCTATCTTTTTCTCTCCCCATTCATCTTCCTTCTGTACTTCCTCTTCCTTCCTATCCCTCCTTCTTTCCTTCCTTCCCTTTTTCTTCCTTTCTGTGTGTCTTTCTGTGTTTTTCTTTTTCTTTCTTTTTTCTTTCTTTTCATTCTTTTCTTTTCTGTTTTGGTAGTTCTGGGCTTTATACAAACTATGCAAGTTGTCCACAACTCAGCTACGTTCACAACCCATGAAGTTATTTTAAGCTTCATTCGAGTATTATAATATAAAATATTACAGCTGAACGTGCGGGCAGTTCCAGTTTTGATAATCTAGATCAATTATCTTAAATCTCATTTTCTTTAAAGAAGAAGTCTTCACACTTGACCCTGATATTAGTCATTCCAGTTACTGGTAAGTCTTAGGAGCAGTTTAAGAGAAGTGTCACATTGATGTCTAAGAAATGTTACTCTTTCCTGCCGCTCAAAGATAAGGAACCAGAAACACTGCAATTTAAGTAACTTCTTCCAAAGATCACACAGCAAATAAACTCTGGGAACCTAGACTTCTTAAAGCACTAGTCTGGCTGGAGACCCTCATGGAGATGAAGGGAAACAGCCTCTGTTGCTGAAGCAGAAGACAGCCAACACTGATGGGACAGATTCATTTGGGATGTGTTATTAACACTTCCCTGAAATTTCCCTCACTTATTTCTTTACCTTCACTTCTGTATCTGCCTGAGAAAAGGAAATTCTCCCAGTAGCTTTGGTATTATTGATTATACTATGAACTGTTCTAATTTTCAGTAGGGACATCCTGGTATCTCAACATGAATATGCAAATAGGCTTATTAGCTGGAATTGTATGGAAAATCTTAGAGTATGCTCTAATTAAGCTGCTTCTAGATCCTATAACATGGTTTAGTTGGCACTGGAACTGCTGACTAGTGGGAAATTATTCTCAACAAATATTACTTGGTATTCCCTTCAGTACTTAAAATTTTGAAAGGAATTAATGGAAATCTCAGTCTAATGAAAGCATCAATACTTTTGTTCCTAAAAGAATATACATTACATTATTTTTTGTTTGTTTGTTTATTTGTTTGTTTGTTTTAGACAGGGTCTCCCTGTAGCCACAGCTGCCCTGGAACCTAGCTATTAGACCAAGCTGGACTAGGTCTCACAGAGATCCACCTGCTCTTGACTCCAAGGGCTGGGACTAAACGTGTGTGCTACCATGCCTGGCTTCATTCATATCAGAAGAAAAAAGTCTAAAATTTTAAAATCTTGGAATTTATGGGGTTCCTAATTCCAAAAAACAGCATTAAATGCTTAACAGTTTTCTAATGGACTGATTATAGTTTCCTGAGCCTATTCAAAACTTATGGCGAACAGCAGGAAATTTGGAGGGGGGGGAAGTATCAAACAAAGTTTCAGTTCCATTGAAAGGAAGAAAAGCGTCAGATTGCCATAAACATCGAACCCCTCTGTGGATCCTACATGTAACAACTATTTATAATGAGTCCTAATGAAACTTACCTTCTAGGTGCCGCAAAGGTTTTGATATGAGAGACTTTCTTGCCTTCCCCCCCCATAGAACAAGGAGAAATATGACGATGATGAGGTCGTTCCCCAACTGTAAATTGGAGACAACTATTGTAGAGGTAATCTCTTATAAAACCGGTAAAACTGCTTTCTTTAATTGACTACTAGACATGGGAACTGTGGAAGGGATTACTCTCTGTTCAGAACCAAATATAATACTAAAGTCCTAGGGCTATGCACTCAGGCAAAATATATTAATACAGGAGCTCTGACATCAGCAATGGATTGTTCTACCAGGTGGATGTTGGCCAGGGGATCCAAGGCCCCACAAAAGGTAAGGGCTCCTTGCCTCTAAGTTGGGATACCTACAGGAGGAGAGGCAATAAGACCCTGCTGCCGAAGACCTGACGTTAACATGGGAGGGATGTATTGAGACCACACATGCAAGTGTACAGATGGCCTCTGGAATGCCAGAGAGTGTTACCAAAGGCCACTAAACCAATAAAGCAAATATGGGTCTCCCTGAGTCAAGCAAGACTCCACCGTCAGCACCAGCTACACCTCACCTGCCTGGAAATACTGTGCAGCAGAGGCAGCCATGTGCCTGTATATCCCAAATCTAATTGGCTATTGGCTCTCCCCTTGGAGAAATAACCCATGGCTGATGCCACAAGCTTACATCCTCTACAGGTTAGGAGATGTTATAAGCCACAGTAAGACCCTGTCATATTTAACAGGGGGGAAAATTGTAATTCATGGATTAACATATCCAAACATGTGTCTATGCTAAAGTAACCTACCATAACTATTAGTGCTGCTTAAATACCTATATATCTAATTGCTTGTTCTTCATTAGTAGGATCGAAAGGTTATTCCTGGACAAACTGTCAGCCCATGAAAGGAAACAGCCAGAATTGACCAGAGTCCAAGTCAACAGCTCCAGAGAGAGTGGACTGTTTTACCTCTCATCCACCTGTGCCCCTTTTCTAAGCCTAGGGAACAACCTGCGGAAGAGGGGGCGTGGTAGAATGTAAGGGCTGCGATTGGGGTGAATGGTGAAACTACAGCAATGTAGTCTGGACACTCATTTGATCAACTTGATTGAACAAACAACCTGTCACCCCCCCCCCACTGGATGGTGGGGCTGTAGGGGTTTGGGCACAACAGCCTGCAGATTAGTTTTGCACGAAGGATGCTTGTACTCATGGATTATCACTTATAGCTAAAAAATGAAAAAAATAAAAAACAAAACTGAGAGAAAGATGCAGGACAGTTATGGCAGAATGTATGATCTGGGATGGGGTGGGGGTGGGGGGGAAGGGAAAGGGAAATAAGCCTGAACTGAATTGGAAAATAATGTATGAAATGCACAAAGCACCAATAAAAATTAAATTAAAAAAAAGTTTCAGTTCCTCAGTTTAGACCATGATGACTAAAATGAAGAAACATATGTAATATATATATACCACCTGCCTAAAGTTGGCATTTACCAAAGAGTG
The DNA here is from genome assembly GCA_009823505.1 of Rhizomys pruinosus. NCBI lineage: Eukaryota > Metazoa > Chordata > Mammalia > Rodentia > Spalacidae > Rhizomys > Rhizomys pruinosus. Next base: position 1,377,014 of record VZQC01001768.1, on the reverse strand, counting down.
ACTTCTAATATTACTTACTGCTCATTTAATCTTTTTTTAACAAAATATTTTTATTGGTGTTTTGTGTGTTTCATACATCATTTCTCAGTCCAATTTAGACATAGTCCCTTTTCAATGCCCCCCACCCCACCCCAGTTCATGCATTCTGCCATACATATCTTGCATCTTTCCCTCAGAGTTTTTAAAGTTTTTCTCTGCAGAGGATTATTATTTGGGCAGAAGTTAACTGTTTCAATCAGTTCTTTGATTCAGTCTTTTTGTTGTTGTTGTTCCCTCCCATTTGTTTTTTTGTTTGTTTTTTGTTTTTGTTTTTTGCAAGAAGAAACACTTGAATTTCACATCAGAGTACAAACAAAAGGAATCCAATCCACATGCTAAAAGCACAAAGAAAAATCTTCAAACAATCTTTATCTTATACCTTGATATATAGAATTCTAAAGTGCAATTTAAAAACCGGTTTTAATTCATGGAATATATTCTAGGTCTCTTAAAACACAAAAACTCAAGAGAATGAGATAAATTCTTGTATAAATAAATATTTATTTTAACTTTCGTTGTACCTAAAGAAAATCCTATCCCCAGGACTTTGGCTTGTCATGAACAATAGCTTCTGCATGCTCAGGTTTAAACTGTTTGTCAATCAGGCTGTCTGCTTAGCTCCTCTAACTGAAGCAAAGTGTGTGCTTAGGATGACATGGCTTCTTGTTGATAATGGAGGATTAAAAGTTTCTTTTTTAAATGCTTCCTAATAATTTCAACTCTTCTGGGGACACTTCGACACTTATCATTGGGTCATCACTCTTTAGACTGTGGCTGAGAAAGTTGAACAATGGATAGAAATATTTGTCCCACCATTTTCCTGTATTTTGTTCTTTCATTAGCCTAGTTATCTTCCTCCTGCAGCCTGGCTGGTGGAAGCTCCAGGCTACTTGTCACTTGGTGGGAGTCAGTTTAGCTTAAACATTGTTTATGGCATGGCTGCAAACCTGTGCTATCAGACACATAACATAAACTCATTATTACAAAACTAAACAAAACAAGAAGCAGGAAGGGCATGTTTCTCCTCCAGCATGGTCACATGGTCATAAGCCTGTCTCCCTTACCACACAATGTCTGTTACCTCGGAACTGCTGTGCTGCTAATGCCTTTCATGTTAATAAATTGAAATTATTAAGTTGAAGTAAATATTAATAAATCATGGTTTTCCTTTTGTTGTTAAAGATAGATATTCATAGTTCTTACATTCTCTTCAGTCACTCTGGTGGGAGCACTGTAGAAGAGAGCAGAGATCTCTTGGTATAACGCATGTGGAAATCTCATGTCTGCTTTCATTCTTTGGAGGCAAGCCGGAGAACAGGGAAGTACATGTGCCCAAGGCATGCTGTCCACTTTAAAAACAAATCAGGTCAAAGGTATAAAGTGTGGGCCAGTTGAAAGAGGAGAGGTGAATAGCTTTCTGTGATGACATGGTTGGATGATATACTTGTAAAGTTTTGGCAACATGGGAGAGATTTTCTTTCTCTTTCCCTTTTTCCCTCCTCTCTCCCTTCCAACCATCCTTATTTTCTTTTGTAAAACAATTGCTAGTTTGTTTTATGTGCATATGTGTGTGAGAGAGTGTACATATGTGCACCATGTGTGTGGAGGAGCCCCTGGAGGTCAGAAGAGAGTATTGAGTCCCCTGGAACAGGAGCTGCAGAGGATCGTGACCTAGCATGTGTGTCATGGGAACTGAAACTGGGTCCTCTTCAAGAACAGCCAATGCACTTAACGAATGAGCAGTCTCTCCAGCTCCTTTCCTTCTTTTCCTTAAATTCTCTTCATCAGTGAAATATCTTACTAAGATATTAATTATGCTATATAGTACAAAATTGTTAAATAAGAGTGAAAAAGACTAACTCTGTATGTGCCCACATGCAACGGGATCACATTTCCTACCAAGAACTTCAAAACACTGGGAAGCTCAGGGTTCTTTCCTACAAGTCTAGAGTGCTCCTGAGCATCAAACAGATGACAAACATAGGGCCAAGCGATGCTGACTTGTCCAAGGTCACGGGTTGTAATCACAAAGCCTGGGATTTGGCCCAGGCGTTCTTGTTCCAAGGTCTACACTGATGACTACCATAGTAGAATAGGCATATCACACCCACTTTTTAAAGACAATTATAAGATTGAAACAGTCAGCATATGTATGTCATGCCTAGCACACTGCCTGCCTTACTACGATTAATGCACACTGTGACCTTTGCCCTATAAAAAGGAGAAATGGTGGGAGAACAGGTTTTTACTGTCACTCTGGCCTTGTCTTCAGAGCTAGCAGAGCTGCCTGACATATTTCTTACCTAAGCATGGACATTTACAAGTTATTACTGCTAGTATTCAAAGCTGACACAACTTAAGGGCTTTACCTTTTGCCAAGTTGCTTGTAATTATTATTGTCTATGTGTGATGATGATGTGTGTATGTAAGTGTGTGCATCATGGTCCACTTGAGGAGGTCAGAGCTCAATTTGTGGGGTTGATTCTCCCTTTTCACCCTTATGAAGGTTCCCGGGATTTAACTCCAGTTTTCAGCCTCGTGTCTTTGTGCAGGAAGCGAATTTATCCACTGAGCCATCCTGCTGATGCAGGCATTTACAGAAATGAGTTTATCAAACAGAAGGTGCTTTGAATTATATTAACCATTTATCTCAGAATTTTATTTTTTAAAATGATTCTGTAATTTTGTTACATGTTCAGGAATGAATTCAGATCACATGTGTCCTGTGCGACATAACTGATGCTTCTAAAATCATCTTTCAGTTACTGAGGATCTCCAAATTAAATTCAAACTATGAAAGGATTTGGATTCATTTACGTAGTATCTATATATTACATACACAAATTTAGTGACACTGTGTCTAACAAGTATTGTTCCAGGCACTAAGTGAACAACACTGAACAATAATGAGTGGGAAAAAATTAAACAAGCTAGTGTGATGTAGAGTGTGCAGAGTATCAAGGATCATTTTTGTCACTTTGGATTAATTATTTTTTTTAATTTTATTTATTTCTGTATGTGTATGAATGTACTGTCTGCATGCAAGTCTGTGCACCCGTGTCGTGCAATGCCGCGGAGTTCAGAAGAGGGTCTCGGATTCCCCTGGAACTGGAGTTCGAGCTTCAGACGGTTCTCAGCCGCCATGTGGGTGCTGGGGATCGAACCCGGGTCCTCTGTAAGAGCGGTCGGCGCTCTTAACCGCTAGGCCATCTCTCCAGCCCACTTTGGATTAATTATTAAGTAACCATATGAATAAATGCTTTTCATTATTACATTTTCATGTATATACACCCTTAAGTGTCTTATAAGTCATCTCACTCTCCCAACTGCCCTCCTCTGTTTGCTGTCCCCATTTGACTGGTTTGCTTTCTTCTCCTAAGTGGTCCCCACTTCTGTATTCATGTTACATACACAGTCAAACACACACACACACACACACACACACACACACACACGCACACATATATAATTTTAAATCCATGTTCTGCACATGAGAGAAAATATTCATTGCTTGTCTTTTTGAGTCAGGCTTATTATGCTTAACATAATGAGTTCCAGGTCCATCTCTGTTCCTCAAAATATAATAATTTCAATTTTATTTGTGCTGAATAAAATTTAATTGTGTGTATGAACATTTTTTTCCATTCATCTGTTGATAGACATCTAATTTGGTCTCATTTTCTGACTTATTGTAAATAGTATGGCAACAAACATGATGTGCGTGCATCTCTGTAATGTGCTGACTTAGAATCCTTTGTGCATATTCCCAAGAACAATATAGCTGGGGCATATAATGGCCCCTATAGCGATTACTACAGTCGCACAAGTTCATATTTCCACCAACAGTACACAGGGATTCTTCTTTTCCAAATTATTACCAGCATTTCCTATCTTTGTTTTCTTGGCCTTAGTCATTTTAACTAGAGGGACGTGGAAAATCATAGCAGCTTTAAATCAAATCTACCTGATGGTTAATAGTGTGAGATACTTTTGCAAATATTTATTGGTCAGTTTTAGTTACTCTTTGGAGAAATTTCTATTCAGTGAATAATCCCATTTGTTGATTGGATATTTTTCTTGGGGATTTTTTGTAGTTCTTTATATAATCTAGATATTAGGCTCCTGCTTGTAGTATAGTTGACAAAGATTATTTTTCTTATTCTGTTTCTTTTGCTGTGCAGAAGCTCTTTAATTTCTTGCAATCCCATTTGTCAAATTTGAGGGTAATTTCATTTGCTTTGGGTCATTGGCATCTTACAGGGAGTTGTCAGACAGTTTTTCCCTAAGAAGTGAATGCTTGAATGATATGAAGGTCTAGAAAAAAGATCTGTAACTAAAGCAGAGTCCTCCAAATAGGAAGAAAGGCAAGTACAGGGGTCTGGAGTAGTTTTTGAAAGGGACTTTCAAGACCCCAGAGCAGCTAGAGCACAGTGACTGATGCAATAATATATTAATAAAATACTAACTGATGCCTTATGGTGACCTCATAAAGGCATGTGATTACATGGATACACTCAGAATGTATACAAGGCCATTCTCAAAGCAGAGGCTTCATCATGTTACTATAATGGACTCATTGTGTTAGCCAATTTAACTCAGCAAGTTAATATAGATAAATATCTGTGGTCATTTATTTCTAGTTACTAGACTATCTGCCTTCTAGACATTTCAGAATTATACTTACAATCATGTTTTAGAGTCATTTCTTTTTCTTGGATTCTTTCTGAAATTTTCTAAGTGTGGATGAGCTCTATATATTCTTTAACTTGATACTTTGAAACTCTCTCTTCAGGGTACCTAGAAAAACTATTGGCTGAGAACATATGAACATTAGTTATTACATAGATAAATAAAAATGTAAAAGCATACTGGATTTTCTCTCTGCAACTAAAAATGATAATTTTGGCATTAAATGCTCCAAGAAACACCATACCAGGGTCCTTGCCTCTCCCAAACTCATTTCACTCCCTTGCTCTTTGCTTTTAATTCATGTATGTTGACCTTCTTCCTGGAAGTATCTTTGAGTTATGAAGAATAGAGAGATATCCTACTACAATGCAGTAGATGAATATATTCCAAACAATGACCGCTTTATAATTTTGAGCTCAATCTAAATAGTGATCTCCAGTATTTTTATTACAACCTATGTCATCCTAAGAATCTTTCGAATCCCTAAAAACCTATGCTCTCATTTTGTGCACATGATGTGTTAGGGCTGTAAGATAAGAAGTTAACATGCACTCGTCGGCACTGTATCTGAGGCAAGTTCTCAGCATCATAAACTAGAAGTAATGAAAGGAGACTAAACAGAAACCGATCTGTAGCTATACAACCAAAGCATGACAATCACTACAAATTCTGTTCAGTTTTATCCATAGAGTAAAAGCAACTGAAATGGAAGTTGCCCCAAGATGGCCGTGTTGCATTGCTTTCCGCATTTGAAGTGAGGTTTTTTTCCTTGCTATGTTTGAATTACTCTGTTGTAAACTAAAGAATGAAGGTGAGGGGGCTGGAGAGATGGCCTAGCGGTTGAGAGCGCTGACCGCTCTTACAGAGGACCCGGGTTCGATCCCCAGCACCCACATGGCTGCTGAGAACCGTCTGAAACTCCAACTCCAGGAGAACTCCAGTTCCAGGGGAATCCGACACCCTCTTCTGACCTCCGCGGCATTGCACGACACGGGTGCACAAACCTACATGCAGACAGTACACTCATACACATACAAAAATAAATAAAATTAAATTAAAAAGTATTATAAAAAAAAGAATGAAGGTGAGAAAAGAGGACTAAAAAGGAATAGAAATAAAACAGAAGAGTTTTCATGCTTTTCTATCTCCTTATTCCTATAGAGAAGTCTGCAAATGGTTCACAAAGCCATAGCCAGTAGATATTTTAGGCTTTGGGGACTATATAGTGTCTATTGTAGTTACTGTAGAAGAAAAAAATTCAGTGCAACAAAGCCTAGAAATGACTGTGTTCCTACAGAACATCATCTATGAAATCAGGCAGCTGGAGGGTTTGTTCCATGTTAGTAGTTTCCTGACTCCCGTTGTAGAGGACAGAAACTTTCTGCCTTGGTACTAATCCCATGTGATAGATAGATGGTGAGATCCTTAGAGCTCTGGAAACTAAGAGGCCACTCCAAGTCAAACATTTCCTTACATTTGGACAACTTACTGTTTCAACTCCTGGCTGTGGCATCATTATTTTAGCCAATGTTTAGTTTAACACAGTTCCACAAAGACTGCTTAAACATAGTAACATATTAGCAAGCAGTAATTTGCTCATTTGTTCATTCCTGTCAGGGAAGACAAACAGGATGTGATTACTAGACAGGATTTGAATGGGGATCTTTGGAAGGGTGAAGCAGAGAGAGATTCCGCTGAAGGACATCATAATTGGTCTTGAAATTGCAGGCTGCCTTGCAAGAAACCAAGCTAAGATGAGCTTGTCAAGTCAGACCTCAGTGACTCAGCCTCTCTGTGGTTTTCCAGTAGTATTTGATGTTAATGTAGGTCCATATCTCTACACAGAACTTGGATACTGCATCTGAGGTATTTGGGGGAGAAGGAAAAAGAGATGGAAAGTTCACCATTTGGAGGCTTTTTTCTTATTATATATGCAGGACACAAAATAAAAGCTTCAAACATTGAGCTATCTCACTTCTATTTGTGAATGGGGAGAAATTTGTCCATATTCTTACCAAGCCTGTTCTCTCTTGATCTGTTCTTATATTATTGCTTTCTTTTTGATGTGCATTGTATTTTGGCCCATTTATTTCCATGGTGGGCTAGGCCATGCAGGAAGCACATGCATGAGAAGCACAGCACGTAGACACATGGTAAGGTGTGAATCCAAATACAGAATGGCACTTTATTCAAAACAAATGGATTCTACAGGCAGTGTGACCTCACCTCCCAGGGTCCAATCCCAGACCTTTGCATCACCACATCCCAATTTGTGGGCGTAGCCAGGGAGGTCCCGTGGCTGTCACTTGTGTCTCTGGGACGCTCTAGCTGGAATGCTAGCCCATGCGTACCTAAGCTCAGATTGGATTCTCCTACACTCTATCCCGATCTCAAAAGCGGCCAGAGGATGGGGAAATGGAGAGGAATGGGGACAGAACTTGTCTGCTATAAGTTATTTTTCAGAAGCTTTGATAGAATGACAGACATAAACAACCTGAAGGAAACGTTACTTTGGCTCAGAGCATTGGAATTTTTAGTCAATGGTGACAGGCTCTTCACCTCATAGTGACTGAAAAGAAGAGACAAACACGCAGAGACCAGGTACCTACTTGAAAGGCGTATTCCTAGGAACCTACTTCTTCCAGATAGCACCCAGGTTCAAAGTCCCCACAAGCTCCCCAAAAATTATCACCTACCAGGGACCAAGACTCACTGTATACACTGAAGGTTGGGCAGAGGCATGTTACACTCAAATAATAGCAATTAGGATTCAGAGACTAGAAATTTCAAAAGAAAAGGCCCATATGATGTCATCCCTTCTAATCTCAACTTCTTTTCATGACATGAAACAGAAAGATTTTAAACACTGTAATCCACAGAAAAAAATTTTAAGCCCATTTTAAAATCTTAGGAAAATTTTAATCTTATTAACTCCCTTCCCTCACCTCCTCTCAGATCCATTCCCCCTTCCTACCCACTCAACAACCACTATGTGTCCTCTTTTTTTGTCAAGCCTGTCAAGTCCATTTAACTTCACAACCTTCAAATGTCATTATTATACAACTGAATTTGCATATTTGTAAATTACAAATTGCAAAATTTGTAAATTTTGTTAAATGCATGGTGATATTTTAAACAAAGGAAACTAAGGACAAATCTTTATAAACATGTAAATCACTAGGAACAGATTTGGGGTGTGGAATTTATTTTTTAGCAATTAAAATTCATCTCATCTCATCAGTGAAAATATAAAGGATACCTAGTTAAAATATATACGGAAAATGTTATATATTTCTTAAAAAATTTTTATGGATCATACTTATGTGTTTATAAAAACCTAGGAGGTGAAGTTGTTTCCCTAGCAATCATATTGCAAGAACTGTATAGCGAATACAAGTTTACTTATAATAGAAACAACACATGAAAGATTAATCTAGAACAACATGGGAATGTGATACCTCCTCCTCTAGTTTTGCTTTGTTTTGTATCTAGGGTCACCTGTTGTGATCTCTGAGTTAAGATATTTAGAACCTGAATCAGACAATGTAATTTGCCAATTAATGCATCCAGATTCTTATGGTTAGCTACAGTCCTCTGCATCTTCTTATTTGTGGTCCCAGTTTGTTTTAATATTGTTCTCAGATTTAATTTGAGGTTTTCTGCATTTCCATAAAGAATAACACTTAATGATGAACCAAAAGCATCTATGTACTTTACAATAAGAGATGCAGACTAATTGTTCTATAATGCTCTTGGCTTGGATAATGGGAGCTAAAGAAATAGGTTTTGGCTTCCTGTTCATCTTTGCTCCAGTGTTACCACTGAACTTTCTAGATGAGACACTCCATCGTATCAACTGACAGAGAATTATATGTGGAAAGATTAGATTTAAAAGGGTCATCTCGCTCTCCTTTTTCATGACCCATAAGGTTAATTATCAGATGAATTGCAAAAAGATTTTCTTCTCCATGAAAACAAACCTAAAGGTACTTTATGTGTGTAGAGTTAATGCCAAAACAAGAGAGGTAATGGAAATGACCTTGTGAAGCCTGTTAGGTCTTCTAATCTCATCTCACTTGCCAGACCCCAAGAGCTTCAACAAACAGGCCAGGAACATCGTCTTCTCATCTGATTCACCACTGTCAGCTAAGGTGGCATTAAGAACAGAGCAGCATTTCCACATCACAATGCCAGAATGGAAACTCTGCCTGTCTCTGTAATGGCCTATCTGAATATGGACTGTGACCCAGTAGAATCTGTCTGTGGGCATTTTTACTCATGGCACACAGCAAACTGTGCTTGCCCATTTCTTCTTTCTCTGGTTGCTCTCTCAGTATGCTAAAGTATCTGTCAAACCCATCCATATGTGGGAGAGGACCCGACTGGGAAATAGCTTTCCTTTTCCCTATCTTCAAAAGCATCTACTACAACACTTTCTTTATTAACTTTAAATATGATATATTACAGTTAAATCTTTCACCTTTGCAAATCCTTTCACTCCAACTAATGAAAATACCATTAATTTAAGTTTATATTGTGAAGCACATAGGGTTTTGAAGTTGATTATTCTAGTGATTACTACATGATGTTTTAAACAGCCCCTTCGAAGGAGAAAGACAAAGAGGAGTTGTTTATATTAATGCTATGCTATTTTTTTCCTATTTCTTTGTATTTGACAACAAGTCGAGCCAAGAAAGCTGATGGAGAGAGTGTCACTATGTTAAAAGGCAGTCGCTTCAAGAGAAAGGATACAGAATTCTTTCTGATTCCTAGATTTTTCAGCCTCTGAAAAGTGTTTTGAGGTTTTGCTTTTTATTCTTGCTGTTTCTATAAAATTTACAAATAAGCTTTCATCTCAGTTGTTTAACTTTTAACTGCTTTGAACATGACTTATTTCATAATATTAAATAGTGAGATTTATCTTTAGCTTACACAAAATTTCAAATTATTTTTCTTAGTTTCTTCTTTAAAATCCAACTGATTAAAGACTGACTACAAATCCTTTTTTTAAATATTTTTATTACTTTTATTTATTTTTGTATGTTGTATGAGTGTGCCTTCGGCATGTAGGTTTGTGCACCCGTGTCGTGCAATGCCGCGGAGGTCAGAAGAGGGTCTCGGATTCCCCTGGAACTGGAGTTCTCCTGGAATTGGAGTCACAGACGGTTCTCAGCCGCCATGTGGGTGCTGGGGATCGAACCTGGGTTCTCTGCAAGAGCAGTCAGTGCTATTAACCGCTAGGCTATCTATCTCTCCAGGCCCTGACTACAAATTCTTAATGGTGCACCCATCTGTCTCTATTATCAAATAAAACAGTAGCAGGATCAATGTTTTCATATATTCCCCCATTAAAATACAAAACAATCAATGGCCTGACCTCTCAGGTTTCCCATTTACAGATTCTGGGAATAAGTCTTCCTAGAATGGCTTACATTTAATGATGTTCTTAAATTTGTTTAATGTTAAGCCTTAGATTTACAAAGACCATAATCTACTTTACAAAGAACTGATCTCACAAGGGTTGCCACTCCTCTAACCACAAGCAAGTTTCTTCCTGAAAATAAGCATGGAAAGTTGGGGAATAGCAACAATGGACATTGTTCTAGTAAGTTCTATTGCTGTGGTAAAAGCACTAGGGAAGGGACTATTTCATATTATGCTTCCAGAGACAGTCCACCAGTGAGGGATGTCACAAGAACTCAAGACAGGAACCTAGAGGCAGGAACTGAAGCACAGACTATGAAGGAATGCTGCTTTAGGCTTGCTCAACTACTTTTCTTATACAGCAAAGCCCATCTGCCTAGGGATGGCACTGCCCACATGAGGCTGAGCTTGCCTGAATCAACTGGCAATTTAAAAAAAATGCCTCACACACTGGCCTACAGGCCAATCTAATGGAGACCATTCCTCAACTGAGGTTCCCTCTTCCCAGATGTACCAAGTTGATAACTGAAGTTAACCAGGACAGGAATCCATTTTGCCAACAATTGTTCCACATTTGTGACACATTTTTTTTGAATTCTGTCCCAAAGGATATAAGTATACTTGGGCTCATTAGTCTATATATGTGATTACTGGGACACATCTGACATTAAAGAGCTTTTTATTTATAAAGCTCAATTAAAAAAATATGAGTCTTCTCAGTGTAACTCTATTTCAAATATGTTGAGGATGCATTGCTATAAAAAAGAAGCCCAATTTTGCCTTCTCTACATTTAAAATTCATAGTAGAGGAAGCAAGCTAAAAGCAGAAGGATGGAAATGACCAGATCATAAAAGACATTGGAGCAGGACATTGCTGCTGCAGGAATACCAAAAGTCTAGTTCTGGTAGGAGTGCACTCAATATGTTTGACCAAAAGAGAGAAGATGGATGAGCAGGATAGCCCAGAGAAAAAATTTGTTTAGGTCATCATAAGATTGGTTGTAGAAGGGGCTCAGCTGTTCTTGCAGAGCACTTGGGTTCAATTCCTAGCCCCCACACAGCAGCTAACATTCATGTGTAATTCCAGTTCTGGGGGATTTGATACCCACTTCTGACCTCCATCACATGATACAGGTACGCTTAGATACATGCAGGCAATACACTCATACACAGAAAGTGAAGTAATAATCAAATATTTAAAAAGACACGTGATAGAGAGGATATTGGTGACAGGGAAATCTTCATTGAAGATGCTTCATTCAATAAATTAAAAGCTAAAAATCTCATTAAATAAAAAGTAAGTAAAAATTCAGAGATGATTGGAAAGAAGACATTGCCAATGGATCCCAGTGGAGAGGGAGAGCACAGAAAGAAATGGCTTGAGAACTTCACATTTATTTAATGGCTGGAGTACAGGGAGGGAACAAAGATAGCAAAGAAAGATGACAAACAGGGGCATAGGACTGATGACTGCTACGAATGGAAGAACACAGACAACAAAGGCTCAAGTCATCAGTCATTTATTTTCCTTGTAAGAAATAATTTCCCTTGAAAAAATAAAAAGAGGGGCTGGAGAGATGGCCTAGCGGTTAAGAGCGCCGACCGCTCTTACCGAGGACCCGGGTTCGATCCCCAGCACCCACATGGCGGCTGAGAACTGTCTGAAGCTCCAATTCCAGGAGAACTCCAGTTCCAGGGGAATCCGACACCCTCTTCTGACCTCCGCGGCATTGCAATACACGGGTGCACAGACCTACATGCAGACAGTACACTCATGCACAAAGAAAAATAAATAAAAATTAAAAAAAATCTTAAAAAAATAAAATAAAAAAAGAAAAAATAAAAAGAAATGATTGGCCTTGATATAGTAGCCTGATCATACCAAGGATAAAGGAGAATTTCAGTCTCATGAGTCCAGCAGCACAGTTATGTTATCCCAGCCCTAGTTTTAATTAAGGAAGTAAGGGACTGAGTGACATAGTGAATAACGTTTTCCCCAATAGCAATTCTTTCTCAACAGAGAGAAATATTCATTCCTAGAGAATTTTCCCTATAACTGGGTAACATAATAAACTTAGATGATCAATCTAGGCTTGGGTTTTATTTTCACAGTTGCTGACATGTCTGCCAGTGGATAAACCATATTGATGGAGGATTTTAAATTTCCTTGGCTAGGCATAGGATTGTCCTCTGGTCCTTGGGATGTCAGCTTACAGTAGCTTAATGATCATCAAGGGATATTTTACATTTAGATCATCTGTGCGGTCACAGGTGGCTGTGCTGTCACTTACAGGTGGCTGTACTTCTTTGTACTTTCTCTTCTCTCATTTTGTAAGTTTTGTGGGTGATAAATATGGTCTTAAATTTTTTATTGTTTTGTAAGCTAAACTCCAAATCCATTTAATAAAAATCAGCAGAATCGAATTCATCTGAAGCAGTTTTATAGTATAGATTCTAAAAGACTTTTCTGTTGGATCACAAATGTGGACACAAATGTCACTTTTGCTACTTTATTGATCATCAGGTGAATGATGAGTCACGGGTATTAATTAAATGAAAAGTCACCAGGTAGAGCATGGATAACTGAAAGTCTGTATCTTACTTTTCTTTCTGAGTAAAATACCTAATACTAAACTAAAAATTCATTGATGATGAAAATAATTCCCCATATTCATTACTTTTCTTTTTCATGCTGCATTAAATAAAGAGGTCTACATAAATCCCTGGCTCCTTAGACAGTTTCCTTCATTGATGCTACAGTGATTGATCTTAATGTGTGCTTTTCCTACCCAAAGATAGAAAGGTGATTGATTTCTATTACAAAGAATGGACAAAAATGCAATGTGTTTTCACTTAGAGTTTTTAGCAGTTAAAATAGTGTTTCTTGGAGTGTGAACTATAAAATGACATCTTGATTAATAATTGAGAATTATTATGGATTTTTTTTTACATTGCAAGAGCATAGTTGTCTTTAGATCATGAGGAATATAACATTAAGGTTGTTCAGTTTGTCTTACAACTAGGTATTTGGTACTAGCATCCACAGATAAGGGATATCATTTGTCTTTTGTTTTTATTTTTTTTAAGAGAATCTCAAAATTATGTTGTATACATTTGGGTTTTTTATTATTTTTATTTTAATTTATTGTTTTACAAATATATTTTTTATAAGATTATGTTACAAATCGAATATAGACCCATGTCCCCCTCCCAACCCCCCCACCCCATCAGATTCACCTTTCAGTCAGTTCTTTGATGCACTCCCCTCTGTTGTTGGTGGTGGTGCTGTTCTTTCCATTATGCATCACTCCCAACAAGAAATGTTTTCAACTAGGTTATTGACGTTAGCATCCACAGATGAGGGATACCATTTGCCGTTTGTTTTTCTGGGACTGTGTTACTTCACTTAACATAATATCTTCCAGTTCCATCCATTTACCTGCAAAGTTCATGATGTTGTCTTTTTTTTTTACTGCTGCATAGAACTCCATTGTGTAGATGTATCACATTTTCTCTATCCACTCATGAGTTGAGGGGCATTTGAGTTGGTTCCAGCTTTTTGCTATTGTGAACAGAGCTGCAATAAACATAGCTGTGCATGTATCTCTGTGGTAAGAAGAGTCTTGTCGGTATATACCCAGGAGTGGTATGACTGGGTCAGGTGGTAACCTCATTTTGAGTCTTTCAAAGGTTCTCCACACTGCTTTGCACAGTGGCTGTACAAGTTTACATTCCCACCAGCAATGGATGAGTATTCCCCTTTCCCTGCAACCTCTCCAGTACTTGGTATAATTTGTTTTCTTGATCCTAGCCAGTCTTATTGGAGTGAGATGATAATCTTAAAGTGGTTTTAATTTGCATTTCCTTAATTATTAGTGACATTGAACACTTCTTAAGATGTTTCTCAGACATCTCCAATTCCTCACTTGTGAAGTCTCTGTTCAGCTCTTTGCTCCATCATTTGACTGATTAATTTGTTTTCTTTCTTCTTTGGTTTTTGAGTAGTTTATATATTCTGGAAATCCATGCCTTGTCAGATGTTTCTGCGGTGAAGGTTTCCTCCCACTCTGTGGGTTTTCTCTTCACTTCCTTGATTGTGTCTTTTGATGTACAGAAGCTTTTGAGTTTAATGAGGTCCCATTTGTCAATTGTCGACCTTAATTCTTGTGCAGCTGCTGTCTGATTTAGGAAGTCTTTTCCTATGCCTATGTCTTGTAGTCTGCTGCCAACTTTTTCTTCTATCGCCTTCAGAATTTGGGGTTTCACGTTGAGGTCTTTGATCCATCTGGAGTTGATTTTTGTACAGGGCAAGAGGTAAGGATTTAATTTCATTCTTCCACAAGTGGTGATCCAGTTTTGCCAACACCGTTTGCTGAAGATTCTGTCTTTCCTCCATTGTGTCTTCTTGGCGCCCTTGTCAAATATGAAGTGGCTGAAATTGTATGTGCTCAAGTTTGGATCTTCAGTTTTGTTCCATTGGTCAACAGGTCTGTTTTTGTGCCAGTACCAAGCTGTTTTTAGGACTATAGCCCTGTAGTATAGTTTGAAGTCTGACATAGAGATCCCCCCTGTCCCCGTATTGCTCTTTTCGCTCAGGGTTTCTTTGACTATTTGGGGTCTTTTGTTTTTCCAAATGAAATTAAGGACTTTTTTCCAAGCCTGTGAAGAAACTTTTGGGGATTTTAATTGGAATTGCATGAAATCTGTACAAGAGTTTGGGTAGAATGGACATTTTTAATATATTAATTTTCCCAATCCATGAGCATGGGAGGTTTTTCCATCTTCTGATGTTTTCTTCAATTTCCTTCTTTGGGGGTTTAAAATTTTTGTTGTAGAGATCTTTGGTGTCTTTGGTTAGGATTGTTCCTAAGTATTTTATTGTTTTTGAAGCTATTGTGAGTGGGAAGGTCTCCTTGAATTCCTTTGTCAGTTGCTTGTTGTTGGTGTAAAGAGAGGCTACTCATTTTTCTAGGTTAATTGTGTATCCTGCCACTTTACTAAAGCTCATAATCATTTCTAGGAGATTTCTGGTGGAGTTTTTAGCATCCCTTAAGTAAACAGTCATATCATCAGCAAAAAGGGATAGTTTGACTTCTCTTTTCCAATTAGAACTCCTTTATTTTCCTTTTCTTGTCTTATTGCCCTACCAAGTGTTTCAGGCACTATATTGAAAAGGAGTGGTGACAGGGGGCAGCCTTGCCGAGTTCCTACCTTTAAATGGAATGCGTCTGTCATTTCCCCATTTAGGATGATATTGGCTGTGGGTTTCCTGTATATGGCTTTGATTACATTGAGGAATGATCCCTCCAATCCAATTCCCTCTAGGACTTTAAATATGAAGAGATGCTGGATTTTGTCACAGGCTTTTTTCTGCATCAATTGAGATGATTGTGTGGTTTTTGTCTTTCAGTCCATTTATATACTTGATGATATTTATTGATTTTTGTATGTTGAACCATCCCTCCATTTCTGGTATGAATCTAACTTGGTCATGATGGATGATCTTCTTGATGTGGGTCTGTACACGATTTGCAAGTATCCTGTTTAGAAGTTTGCATCTGTGTTCATTAATGAGATGGGTCTATAGTTCTCCTTTTTGGTTGTGTCTTTGCCTGGTTTTGGTATTAGAGTGATGCTGGCTTCGTAGAAGGAATTTGGGGGAATTCCCTCTGTTTGTATCCTTCTGAACATTTTGAGTAATAATGGTTGTAAGTCTCTTTGAAATGTTTTATAGAATTCTGCCATGAAACTATCTGGGCATGGGCTTTTTTTAGTTGGGAGGTTTCTTATTACATCTTCAATTTCTTCATATATTATGGGTCTGTTTAAGCTGTTGATCTCTTCTTGGTTGAGCTTTGATGATTCCTAGGATTTCAGATGTTCATCCATTTCTTCTAGGTTTTCAAACTTAGTAGAGTATAGGTTTTTGAAGTATTCCCATATGATTGTCTGGATCTTTTCATTGTCTATTGTGATATTTCCCCTTTCAACATGGATTCTATTGAGTTGGAGCTGTTCCTTCTTTCTTTTTGTTAACTGGGCTAGATTCTGTCTATCTTGTTTATTCTCTCAAAGAACCAACTTTTAGATTCATTGATTTTCTGTATGGTTTTCTTTTTTTTATTTCATTGATTTCTGCTCTGATTTTTGTTATTTCTTCCTGCCTGATTATGGATTTTAAAAATGAGTGATGGATAGTGTGTATTATGAAGCTATGGATATGCCTTAGGGGACATGGCCTGAGGCCACTTCATTAATAAACCATGTAGTCTTCACACTGTTCTCCAAAAAGACTTCCACTTTCTTCTGCTCTGTTTTCAGAGCTGTTCTTGCCAAGCTTATCTTATATTAGAAGAAAATGAATGGACAGTCACAGTCAGTGAGAAAAATTAAAAGACCCCATATGCAAGATACCTACCAATTTGAAAGTGATCCTGCACATGGAGGTGTTTTCCACCCACAAGTGCAGTGGACTAACGTGGATCTTTTCTGACCCTCGGCCTCTTCCCCACCATCTTCTTACAATCTCTGTGCATAAACAAAAAAGAACAAGAATCTATTTTTACAAAGAAAACACAACACTTATAAAGTAACTAAAATATCCTTCATTGATAAGAAAAATAAAGGCATTATAAAATTAGATTATTTTGGATGGCATGAAATTTATTTAGATGAAATTTTGAAGAAAGGGGGTAAAAAGGTGAAGAATTTATCAAAGACGGAACAAATGACTTTCAACTATAAGACGGGTGTCATTTGCTTGATTCTTTTTTTAAATGACATTTGTATTAATTTCTAAGAAATTCACACAATGTATCTTGATCATATTCCAGCTCTCTCTCCCATCTTCCCTCAGATCTACACTTACCTCCTTAGTAAACCATCAAATTTATGTCTTCATTTTCTTTAAGCCCATCAAGTCCAATCAGTGTTCCCCAAATACTGCTAGTTCTAGATCCATCTCCTAGAGAATGGTCAACCTCCACAGGGCTATACACTTAAAGAAAACTCTCCCTCACTTTCTCTCCACAGCTATCAATTGCCAATAACTTCTCAGCTAGGGTAAGTCATTGCTTACCTCCCAAATATTACTGGATTTTGCCATCGCTCTTTGTTATCCTCCAGAATTTGTTGGTGAGACCCATAAATAAACTACATACTTGAGTCATGGGACATGGGGAAATTAAGCTGGCACAGACATGGAAGCTTCATCCTTACTGGCTATATTTTATAGTGCTAGAATGTGCTATGCATGGTACTGGAACAGAAAAGTAATCATCAGTCTTACCCAGCTGTGAACCCTGAAAACTACAATGACTTGCCTGACAAGATATGCTCACTGGTGCAATAACGATACAAATGCCATGGGAGCAAGCAAATACATTCTGATTGTATTTAATATCCATTGCACAAAATGGAACCCAAGCCTGACACCATTATCAGGGCCAAGAACTTAAGGTTAGGAGAGATATTACTACTCTTACTCTGCTAAAGGGACATAGTAGTCAACTGACTCCCAATTATGTATCATTATTCCCATAGATTACTGCATCTTTCAGCCTTTATCAGAGAAACTTCTTTTTGCAGTAGGTTATTGATTATCAGAGATTTGTAACTAGTCAATGTGCAGAGAATAAGAGATTTTGCAGTTTTCAGGTCATCTATATCAAGCCCTCCCCCCCAAAGCCTCCGTGATCAAGGAAGAGGTGAGAAAGGTTGTAAGAGCCAGAGGGGATGGAAATTTCCTGTATCCAACAGGCCGATTGCAGATTTGAATTCACAGCACAAGACCTGCTCAAGCTCAATCCAGATAGAACCATAATATTTAAGTTTTTAAGTAGAAAGGACTCAAAACCTAACCAAAATAATTTTTTAAAAGTCACATAAAAGAATATTATTATATAATTTCCTTTTTATTTATTTATTTATTTGTTTATTTATTTATATGAATGTACTGTCTGCATGTACGTTTGTGCACCCGTGTCGTGCAATGCCGCGGAGGTCAGAAGAGGGTGTCGGATTCCCCTGGAACTGGATTTCTCCTGGAATTGGAGTTACAGACGGTTCTCAGCCACCATGTGGGTGCTGGGGATCGAACCCGGGTTTTCTGCAAGAGCAGTCGGTGCTCTTAACCGCTAGGCCATCTCTCCAGCCCCTAATTTCTATACATGAATGTTAAAGGTAAGATTTTTTTAATTCACAAAATGGATATTAATCCAGTTAGTGACATTAGAACTCAAAAGATGGATGTAGATATTCCTAAAAAATTCTGGTGAAAAATCACTTTCGTTCTGTAAATTTCCACCCCGGCAAAGTGTCACTCAACACTGTGAATTGAATCAACACATTTGAACCATGTGATAACTAAATAGACGAACACCTCCCTCTGGCCTTCCTTCCAAACTACTACAGCGCGTAATTCATGAGAAATGTCTTGCTAAAGCAGGAAAGGGAAAGAGGGAGGAGGCAGGAAACCCTGTCTTTCTTAGAGGACAGTAAAACTGCATGACTAAAGCAGTCTAATTCTATAACCCTATTCATCTTTTTTTACTGAAGAAACAAACATCCGCAGGAGGCAGGTCTTTAATTAAACAAATGAAACTAGGATGAGATGATTTGGTAAATAAAGGCACTTGTCACCAAGCCTGCCATTCTGAACTTGATACCCAGAACCCACGTTAGGAGGAGGAAACTAACTTCTGTAAGTGGTCCTCAGACCTGCGCAAGCACGTTGTGACAGATGCATCCCCCACACCCCACAAAACAAATTAATTTTAAAAACTGTGAGACAGTTGCCATGTGATTTGGAGTAGCTGAGCCTTTGGAATAGTATTGTCTGCTGCTTGACAGATCTGTGCGAGCATTTGCAAAAAATATATAAATAGCTAAAAACATTTTAAAATGATAGCTATTACTCTTATTATGAAAAGTCATATTATAATGGAAAATAAACAAGTATGAAGTATAGTTTCAACAGTACACAGTATTTATAGTGAAAAAAAATGTACACTAGCTTCTGCTTTGCCACAGATAGAAGGAAGAATGAAGTTAATTAACAGAATCAAAATCTTAGTTATTTGACACAAGGGACCCTAGCACAAATGACAAAATATGTGCACTCCAGGGAGGGGATAGGGAGGCTGTGGGAGGGCGCCAATGAAGAAGTGAGTATAAAGGTGACTAAGACTGTTTGAAAACTTATGTATGAACCACATAAAAATTCAATAAAAATAAATAAAAATCTTAATTACCCTAAATATCTCAGAATACTTCTGGTTACTTTAATATCTCACTATATACCATTATATACCATTGTATTTACACAGCTAACTTTGTTTAGATAGCCCTTGAAAGTCTGGAGAATAATGTTGGGAATCTGTGCTACTACACAGGAGATCCAGGGTTCAGGAAGATCTGTAGGTTCCTTTTTAAAGTTAAATTAATCCAGTATTTATTTTTAGTTTTTTATTGAACTTTTGTGCATTTCAACGGATAAACAAAACTGTACATATTTATTTTGCACAGCATATATTTAAAAATATGTGTACATTAAGTCTAATTAGATAGCCATTGATTACTCCCAAGATAAAAGTGCCACTACCACCTCAGTGTACTTTGCTGTGTCAGTCATTGTTGTGATTATTAGGCCTTAAAGCTGGTGTTGGACCATTGATTGATGTTCTACCTTAGCAGCTTGCTTAGTGTCCTCCAAAACTATGAGAGCTAGCCTTCAAGGAGGTGCCTTCCAGGTCAGTTCCAGCTCCATTGTTCTAAGTCCTACATCTGAAGTATGTCCTCTCTTCAGCAATAGGATCTTACCTTCAAGTTCTGGGAGGCGATCAAGGGCTGTGGCAATAGCCTGTGTCTTATTAGGACTCTCTTGGACTTACCCTGGCCAAAACCTCAAAGGTTAAGCACATGTGTTATGAGGTAGGCTCACATCACTTTTTAGGCTTAAAAAGGCAGAAAACCATAGGTCGCTGTGCTTATTTTAAAGTTTTAACACTTAACTTCAGATATAAAACTTTAGTTCTTAGTAAAAAGACAAAAAAAAAAAAAAGAGAGCATTGCTGTTTGGCTTATCTTCGATTCTTACTGGCAAGTGCATCTACTCTGTGGCTGCCACTGCTTTTGCCATTCTTCAAAGACATGAGACACAGCTTTTTAACCCTCCAATATGGACTGAAGATTCTTGTCTCTCCAAGAATCCTCCAAACCTTCAATGCCAGATGGGGACTACTGAGACACCCAGCTTGTGGACTGAGCAGCTACTGGGATTTCAGCCTCATCACAATATAGACTGACATTGTTGGACTACCCAGGCTGTATCACAGAGACCAGTACAGGAAGATCAAGACAGGATGCTGTGCTTACTGGACCTCATTTCAGGGACCATGGGAGGGAAAGACCCCAATGTGGAGCACAAGGGCAAGATTGATGGTTGTTTGGGCTTGCCAAGGAGGAAACTTCAAACACTTTCTTAAGGAAAACATGATATCTTTTAGAAAAAGAAGAAAATCCTCTAATTCAGGTGATATGTGTATGTATATATGTATATATATATATATATATATATATATATATATATATATATATATGCAAGTTAGAGAGAACAGCAACAAAAGAACTGGAAAAAAAACCTCTGGAAAGACTCAGAAAAAGATGCAAGACATGTATGGCAGAGTGCAGGAACTCAGGTGGGGTGGGGGGCATGGAAAGGGAAGTGACTCTAAATTCCATTGAGAAATGGTGCATGATATATGGAAAAAGGTTAATAAAAAATAAATTTAAAAAAGTTTTAACACTTAGAAAGCCAATCTCAGTCTGCAGAAACAAGATAATCCCATTCTGTTCCTCAATGAGTGTTTTGTGACATGTTGACAGGAACTACTTGGATATAGTTTTAGATATCTGGTCTGAATTAGACTGTGTGACTGAATGAGTACACCTACACAGTGGGAAAGGTTTTCTCATCTCTGACAGATTTTACCACGTCAGGGCTACTGATCTCACAGGTTCATTTTTTTCTGACAATTCATTTACATGTGCTTTCATATCCCCACAATGTAATTATAAAATTAGTGGGTGCTGTTTATACTGTTATTTAATTTTAAAATTTTGTTTTTAGTCTTATAATAGAGTTCCTATGTGTATAGAAGGAAATCTTGCTTTAATCTGTGTGATTGTGGACTGATGTAAACTACAAAAAAATAAAGACAGATATATTTTTTGTGTGAGGTAAGATAGGTATTAGTAGACTGGTAAGCTGTGGTTCACAGGGAAGTTCAACTAACTCTAGCAGTTGAACCCATCTATTTTTTTTTCTAATGCTGTACTAAGATAAATGTGAAGTCTGAGTAGGATTGATCTCAGGGAAAAAAATTATGTATAATATAAAGCTTGGGGCACAGGAACTGACATTTTCCTTGAAATAGAAATTTAATGAGAACCAAATCACAAAAATCCTAGATCTCCTTTTAAGGCCAGGGACAATGAGGCCATTTGGAGAATCACCTCTTCCAGTCCCACTGCATGCAAAGCTGGAGAGCCACCCTTTAGATTCCAACAAAAGAGCAGTCAGATTTTTTCAAAGATGCTACCAATGCTTGCTTTACAATATTATTTTGGTGATTTTGAAAAATAAGTTCAAAGTCACCTGTGTGGCTCCTAAGGAGAGAAACAATGTCGTGAAAGTAAAAAAATCATTCAAAACCTAGATGTTTATAAGTTCTCATACACTGCCCTTCTTGTCCTCTTTGGTGGTATTTCTAAGCTCATGGCAGTAGACCTGCACTGACTTGGCAGTTGAGTAACTTGTTAGGCTTTTAGGATTTTTAGTGAGTTGATTATCTTTTCATACAACTGTCTGTGAAATTAAGCCCGATTCTTGGTTTTGCTTTCTCAGTTGTTGTTTTGTTTTTGTTTACACTTGTCTTTATTCATTTTCTTTCATTTTTATTTTTATTTTTTTATTTTAATTGAGGGGTCTTACTTTGTAGCTCTGGCTGGCCAAGAACTTACCATGTAGACCAGACCAGGCCGGCCTTGAATTCACAGAGAACCATCTGCTGCTGCCTCCCGATGAAAGGCATGCACTGCCACACTTGGCCTCTATTGCATCTTCTTTCATTAGTCGTTGAAGGTCAGCAGTGGGCACACTCTTTGTACACTGGAATGATGATGCTGTGGCAGAACATAACGGGAGCTGGTGACGCCATCCCGTGGCAGCTGCCTGAAGGGGACCCCAGGTGCATTCTCTAGAGTTGGATCAACACTCCCAGCAACTACCCTGCAGGATATCTGTCTTCATAATGTGGACTTTGCCTTTTAGGGGAAAGTGAGCTTCATGGAATTTTTGTAGTACAGCTGTTTTTCCATTCTGAGGCATTCATGTACTTCTTAGGACTGAATTCAGCCCTGTGTAGTCAATAGACTATTAATGCTACAGTGATGGTTGCTACTCCCCGCTTTTCAGTGGTTCACTTTGTCTACCATGTAGTTGGCCCTCTAGCCTTATTACAGTTAATCTTGCTAAGAGCTGGCCTACACGCCTCTATAAGGTCACCACTAGAAAGGTTTCTGCTCTCCATTAACACTGTTGTGTGAACAATGTTTTATGAAATTGTAAGTTATTTTGTCCTGTCATTTGCAATAGCTGTTATGTGGTTAGTATCTCAGCAAGTCTTTTGATTTTGGTTTACCAAAGAAAACCATCTATGACTATCAATCTTCCATACTCTGAATATTATAATGCTGTGGTCATTGTCACAGAAAGACTACTTGCAAGTTTGTGTCTTATAAGTAACTTCTGTCTGTGTGTTTGTGTGAGTTCTGATATCAGACAAACTCTGGAAGCTCAGATGTATCTACATGGGACTGTGTGTCTAGATTATCTGGACAGGCAGAGGGAATCCTCCTCTTAGATGTAGTGGTTGACAACTAGAGGTTTCCAAACTCCACTTGCTGTGTATGTACCACATGTGTTCTCCAGAAAGGGGGACCTACACCACTATGTTTCTCATGGTTGTGCTGTTGTTACTGGTATAAAGTTAAATGCCTTCAATGCTATAGGCTCAGAATTTTTTCTTAAACTGATTTCATGTCCTATGCAAGTGTTTTCTACAACCTACATAACCAGTACTTTGTAAAACTTGTTTATGCTTCAATTGTACATAGTGTTTTTTTAAAGAAAAATATAGTATTTTTATTTAGGTACCTCCGAACTTGAATTTGTCTGTGTGAAGCACTGTAATGATACATTTCTCTTGGAGTACCATTACAGTTGTGCAGAAGTCTTTGCTGGCTCTATTTTTCTACTGTTACTGAGAAGCAAGTAACACTGACTTTATCCTACATATTGTTGGCATTTCAAATAAATGGCTTGTATAGAAAAAAAAGAAAATACTCTCAATTGATTTTGAGAGTTTTGTAAAATCTGTTTCGATCTTAGTCAACCCTTCCCCTGTTTGCTCTCAGGTCCGCCCCCACTTTTATCTTCTCCTTCCTATTCCTTTTTTAAATATACATTTTGTGCATTTCATACATCATTTCTCAATCCAATTTAGACTCATTCCCCTTTCCATGTCCCCCACTCCACCCGAGTTCATGCATTCTGTCATATATGTCTTACTTAAGGCAATTGTGTCCAATTTGTGTTTCCCAGGATTGTGTTTTCCGAGGTCGTTAACCAACTATGTACAAAATAGATCTTTCATACATGTTAAAGAAACCAAATGAATTATGACAGCACCTGAGTTAGCCCAGTAAAAAAAGAAAATATATTCAAAGAGAGTAGGAAAGATAATTTTAAGTCAACCCTCCCTGGGCCCAGCTCAGCATAGGATAGAGAGAGAAGTCTTCCTCCTGTGGGAAGAAGAAGGTGAACCTGTGCCGCTGGCTTATACCCATAACTTCAAGCTCAAAGCCTACAGAGATAGCTCTTTGCAAACTGAGTAACTATCATGCACCATCTTCCTCCAGAGTTGAAACAGTTCATCCAGAACAGAATCCTTAAGCTCGGTAAATTCTAAAGACTCAGGAAATTCCAAATGATGGTTCATTAACACTTAAAAGTAAATATCTCTGAAGTCTTAGGAAGTCCCCAAACCTTATGAGAAGCACAAGGCCCCTTCCTCCTTATGTTTATATAAGCAAGTAGGGACTACTGAGGAGACCCAGATAACAGAGCTGCCTGGAAGAAGCTTAGACCAGCCAAGATCCACAGAAGAGACACCCTCTGACCTGTTGAGATGGCTGCAAGTTGTGCAGTGAGGCCAGGGTCCCAGCTTTCCCAAGTTGTCCCCATGCCAGAGTGGGCTTCAGTGCTGCAACTGCCTTTAGGTGATTCTTTCTCTTGTAAGTAACTTGAATACATTCATTCGTTCACCAATTTGGACTTTGTTGGTGACCTTGTTTTAATCTGTCATTGATTCCCTATCTGGGGTAACAGACATTTGTTCATATTGCCAGGGGAGCTAATAGACTCTGTCCTCAGAATAAATTTGTTCTGTGTAGTAGATGAGTAAGCACTAACAAATGTATTTAACAAAAACCTTATGCACTCCTAATGCTTGTTGATATATGTAGAAGTAATAGGACTTTGAAAGCTTCTACTTGTACTCAAATCATAAAGGCCACCTGGACTCAGTCTCAGGCTGAGATATGAACAGGCAAACAACCACAAAAGCCAGAGTCTGTGAGAACCTTGGAAAAATTATAAGTTTTGCAGTAGTTTTTCAAAAAGCACCTGCTGCCATCTTTCTTATTTGTTAAAATAGCTAAGATTGTATTCCCACCAGCGTATTCCTGGAAAGTAACTTTGTCCCAAAGTTACTTGTCCCAAATAGCTGCTTCTTTGTAAAATGCTGTTTATATTTCTATAATAACCTACGGAGCACATATACTTTGCTTGAAGTCTCATATTTGCCAATATGTTTACTGTCAAAGAATAACAAGAAAAAATCCCAAAACCTATATATGTTTCTTGTTGGGGCCTCACATTGTCTTGTGCAGATTTTGCCCAGTCTGGGGCATGTGCATCATAAAGAATAACTTCCTCCACATCCTGAGTGTGGTTTGAGTCTCCTCAAAGGACCTGCTCAGTCTATGGTAAATTCTAATAACAGTATCTCCTAAGACATAGTATCAGACAACCATTGCATTTGTCAATAGTTTATATTTTCATATAGGTCAGTAGTATTTCATGGAACAGTTTGAGCACAATCTGTTTACTCATGCATCTATTTACAGAACAGTTTACTTTGCAATTTGGGTTATTAATAATATAATTTCTATATATGGTTGTGTAAAAATTCTTCTATAAATATAAGATGGAATCTCTGGATGTTACACCCCAAAGTACAATTGGTAGGTCATTCACTAAATCCATTTTTAGTTGTGACAGAAACTGTCCAATTATTTTACAAATTGGGTTTTTGTACATTTCAATGAACAACATATAAGTAATTTAATTTCTACATCCCCAGGGGAATTTGGCATTTTCAAAATATTTCCCATCAGGATAAATATGTAATTACATCTCACTATAGTTTTAATCTGTATTTCTTTAATTGCTAATTATGTCAACTAAGTTTCATGCATTTATGTATTAATCTGTATATCGTCTTTGGTGACATGTCTGTAAATGCTTTCTGCTCACTTTCTAATTGAAATGCTTTTATTTATCATGATGAATGTTGAGATGTGTATATTCTACATGCAAGGCCTTGGGTGAGAGGTGATTTCTTTTTTATTTTTATTTTTTTGGTATTTTTGATACAGGGTCTCCCTTTAGTCCCAGCTGGCCTGGAACTCACTCTGTAGACCAGGCTGGCCTTGAACTCACAGAGATCCGCCTGCCTCTACCTCCTGAGTGCTGGGATTAAAGGCATGCACCACCATGCCCAGCGAGAGGTGATTTCTAAATATTTTATTTCAATTTTTATCAGGAGCTTTAACCAAAAAAAAAAAAAAAGATTTCTGTCTTCTCTTTCTTTTTCTTTCTTCTTTTTTGTAGCCCCATCTGTCCTAGAAGTCACTATGCAACCTGGCTGGCCACAGTCTCATAGAGATTAACCTGCCTCTGTCTCCTGAGTGCTGGGATTAAAGGTGTATGCCATCATGTTTAGCTACTTTTTTTCTTTTCTTTTTGAGATACTGTTTCACTATATAACAATGGCCAGCCTAGAATTTGCTTTGTGGACCAGGATGGCTTAGAACTTGCAGAAATCTTCCTGCATCTGCCTCCCAAGTGCTGAGTTTATAGGTATATACTACTATGTACTGCTAAATATTAATGAATCACTTTGTCTTGTGTTCATGCTTTTAGTGGTAAATCTGCTACCTCATAGTTCATCTAACATTTTGAAGATTTTTCTTCCATGTTCTTGGAAATTTTCCATTAGCAGTTAGTATCCATGATCTTCTTGAAATAAATTTTCAAAAACTCAACTATAGATTAAGTGTATTGCTTTTCTTTTCTTTTCTTTTTATTTTATTTTTTATTTTTTTATTTTTTGGTCTTTTCGAGACAGGGTCTCCAGCTGTCCTGGAATTTGCTCTGTAGACCAGGCTGGTCTTGAACTCACAAAGATCCACCTGCCTCTGACTCCCAAGTGTTAGGATTAAAGGCATGTGCCACCACATCCAGCTGCTTTTCTAATGAATGTTCAATTGCTCTTAATTAATTTACTGAAAAGACAATCTTTTCACCCTTGAATTTCTTTTTCTTCTTTGTTGAAAAGTAATGTAATGTATTTGTTTTGATGTAATACTGAGGATTCTGTTATTTTCCGTTGAGCTATGTGTCTCTGTCACTATGAAAGCCTGGTTGCTATGCCAATGAATTTTAAAAAGGTTGCTTATCCAGGATTCAGGAGATATTGGAAGTAAAGGCATGCTTGATCTGCTATCTTTTGCTAATAGCTACTTTTCGAATGCCTATTTTATTTAGTAGCTGTGGTAAATTTTTTTTAGTATTTTGTATTTATATCAGTAATCATATTTTAGTTTGCAAGACAGCATAAAATTTAAAATTTTAATATTTGAAAAAGAATGGCCAGGTATAAGAAATGCTAAAATACCCATGTTAGGAATAGGAATGGAATGAGGTGGAGGTAGAAAAAGAAAGTGACCAGATTTCAACATCCAGATTGACCTTTATTATTTGTCATGGTCACAAGAATTCAAGTGGCAGAAGAGTTTAAGTATTTGTGGATAGAGTGATGCAGGTGATACAGCGTGGTATTTGTAAAGACCTGACAAGGGTGGAAGGGCGTGTTTTCAGAGCAGGAATCGTCTTATGTCTGGAGGAGGTATGTTCCTAGGCAATAGTTTCAAAATGAGCTAATGATGCTCTAATAAGGCCTGCCAGCAGGAGTGGTAGTTTATTGTCAGGGGGTTGTCGTATAGCCTCTTTCAACACTCAGTTTTAAAGTAATGTGAAATCAGAGTGAAAAATAATTATCAGCTCCAATATGTGGAGAAGAGGGGAGAATTTAGGAAAAGTTAATAAAAAAAAAGGTGACAACTGAACTGGATTTTCCCATATCTACAAAAGGTGTCCATAAGGGAATTAATGGCTGGTTGGTGTTGTTAATTTCAAACTGTAACTTTGGAAAACTACTTTCTGATCAAGAAAGAATGAAATGAATCAAATTTTCCCACCAGTCTTGGACATTTTAGTGCTGAAAGGCAATGTGAGAAACAATGACACAGAAGAATCAGACATCTGACAGCCAAGGACTGTGATGCTTCAGACTGCTGCTGCCTGGGAGTGGAGACTGAAGGGACGGACATGACGGACATGCAGCCGGAGCCCTGTGATCTCCCTAAAATTCAGGAGCTGCTGTGACACTGGAAGATTAGAGTTTTTAAGGTTAATATCCAGAGAGATGAGAGCTGCAAGGAAAGAAACTTCTAGAAATCTGCCTAGGTTCCTGGTTATAGGCATAACAGTCAACTGATCAGCCCATCAATGAGAGTTCAAGAAAAGTCTAGGAAGCTTAGAAGGAACATGGGGCAAAAAGAGCATCTTTATGAACCAGTAAAGCAGACTAACAATGCTGGAATATTTTCTTGTTTTCTGAAAATATCTCACTAACTTCAGTTCTTTTTTTTTTTTTTTTTTTTTTTGATATTTTTGAGAGAGAGTCTCCCTTTAGTCCCAACTGGCCTGGGCTCACTCTGTAGACCAGGCTGGCCTTGAACTCACAGAGATCTGCCTGCCTCTGCCTCCCAAATGCTAGGATTAAAGGTGTGTGCCACCACGCCCGGCCAAACTTCAGTTCTTATGCAATGAACAAGACTTACACAAAGGATCGCACTGCTTCCATACAATTACATGCAGAACAAAGGTCAAGAATATTCATGAGAATACACATGCCTTGATACAGAAACGTTCAGTTCAGGATATCTAACCCGCCAATTAGAATTGTGAAGCATGCAAGGAAGCATGCAACTGCAAGTTTTAAGGAACAAAATGGATCCACTCCAGCTAGCCCATATAAGGAGGTGCCATTACTTCCTTATCTTTGCAGTGTTCTAAGGTGGCCGGTCATGATTCTCTGCTGCAGGTTAATAAAGCATGCAACAGGAAATCTTGGTCAGATGTAAAATGGAAGCATAGAATTCAGAACAAGCAAAAGCTTAGAATCATTGAGGAGTCTCGAATATTTAGTAGGAGGTTGAGTCTCCTTTCACACAATGAGCAAATGTGTTTAAAATCTTTTTAGCAAATGTGTTAAAATACAGAAGACCTGGCGGGCTTGAGGATCTTTTAAGTAGTACTATTACTAGCAAAAATATCATCTTAGTCTAGGGAGTACTTACATATGGATGGATAAATTGCACTGTGTCTTTCTGCTGATAAGTCCTGGGATGATTTAAGATTATTTGAAAAGCCCTGAGACCCAATCTGGGACCTTACCAATACCAGGACTCTAGGATCTTGTGCCAGCAGGTAGGACATTCAAGTCACTTCCCACCCACCCCCCTTTTCCCCTCTCTTCTCTTTCGTTTAACAGGGAAAAAGATAAATTATATTTTATCTAATCTAGTTCTTGCTCAGAACATGGAAAGGAAAAGCAGAAATAAACCTGTTATTTTGAAATAGATACCCCATTTTCCACAGATACATTTGTTGGAAATGGTTCCAAAATTGGAAAAAAAAAAAAGTCTTGACTACACAGCCCACTGGACATTGCATGGCGTTGACCTTGCTGTGCTCCGTCCTTCCTGGTTTCTTTTGTGTCTAACAGGGCACCGATTATCTAGCTGCCATTTTTCCCCTTGCCTTTGTCCTCCCATCATTGACCTCTCGACAGGATGAAGCCCTCAGATGCCCTGGCAAGAGCCACATGCCTGAAGAGAGATGTTCATCAGCTGTCCCAGAGCCCATTTAGAACCTGCCTAGAAAATCTAGTAAAGAATGCAAAGCAGAGCAAACAAGGTGAAACATAACAGAATCTGAGCGATTCATTTATTATTTATGCAGTACTTACTTAAGAAATTTTTCTTTCACTTTTAATGTTAATTCTGATTTGGGTGAAATTCCAGACTCTATCTTTTGTTTTTATTTTTATTTTTTTTGAAATGTAAATTCTGCCTCTGATAATAAGAAAACGTGCTGCTATTGTGAAGAGCTTATTTAGTTAAGTGAAGTTGAAAGACTGAATTTAATTGATTTCAGCTAAAATGTATTTTAGGGAAGAAGCAAATCTTCCCCTTTCCTAAATAATACCAGAAGGAGTGCTCCACCACACCTGGATTAAGGGGTCAGCTTGCTGGGTCCTTGCTTGAGTACCAATCTTTGTGGACACAGAACAATTATTTTTCCCTGCTGGAGAAAAGTGTATTTATAGACCTACCTCTGTGTGATTATAACATGAGGCTGAAAGCACTATTTTGTTAAGCTTTTTCACATGGGATGGGTACCAACCCAGAGGATGCTGCTGAGAAGCTCGACAAAAGGTAAATACAAAGCTTTTATTTTTCCACACTGTGGGAGCCCAGGGAGGTATATATTGGGAATCTGGGTAGAACTGGCTTATGATAATAAACAAGAAACTAAACTTTCCATCATCCAGGGTCGCAGTTACCATTTTTATATATTATTCAGCCTCACCTTTGAACTCTTGGTAATCAATGTTTAAGGAAAATCAGTATGGAGAAGTGCATCATTCTTTCTGTTTGTTACTTTAACTATTTTAAAGACTACTTTAGCTTTACTCCTGGCTTTCAGAATTTCAGTCAGTGTATCCAGCCTTATGTAACTGAAAAGAGAGAAATATAGATAATAGATGCATGAGTATCTCAGATATAAAACGTAATGCATGTTGAAAAGCCATCAGGACATTTCACCTGTCCTAACATATTTTTTTTAACTTTTATTTATTTATTTATTTATTTATTTATTTATTCATTTATTTATTTTCATATGTGTATGAATGTACTGTCTGCATGCAGGTCTGTGCACCCATGTCGTGCAATGCCACGGAGGTCAGAAGACGGTGTCGGATTCACCTGGAACTGGAGTTAAAGACAGTTCTCAGCCATCATGTGGGTGCTGGGGATCGAACCCAGGTCCTCTGCAAGAGCAGTCGGCACTCTTAACCTCTAGGCCATCTCTCCAGTCCCCTAACATATTTTCTAATCCAACTGATGAGAATCCTCAAGTGTCATTCTTGTATTTTTAGCATATTGTTTAGTAGTTGTTTAAATTTCATCGGAATTAAAACGTACCATCCTTTGGAAAGACTCAGGAATGTAGTGGTTTTAGGAAGTTCTTGATACTTACAAGGTTCACAAGGACCTTGCCAAGGTTGTAAAGCTGTAACTGCCAGGGAGAGTATAATGTGTCTTATATGTAGGAGCTATTTTCATATGCCCTGTCCACAGGATCCTGTGTTAGAATATTTGGACCCTTGCTCATGGTGCTATCTTTAAAGGTTGTCACACCTTTAAAATATGGGGTCTCCGGGCAAATATAGGCCACTATATCTTTGTAGGTTTTCCCCTCTCCATCCCAGTCTGGTTCTGCCTTTCTTGCCAACTATGATGTGAGGACCAGGCTTCTAAAGCCCCTGCTGCCATGGACTCAGTCTCTCCTCCAACCATGATAGAGCCAAAACAGATCTTTCTTCCTGGACCTTATTTCTGTAAGGTATGATGTCACAATGATGAGAAAAACAACTAATACAAATACCAATGAAGACATAATCTGAGCCAGGTTAGTGAAAGAAAGCCTGATCAAGTCACTGTTGTCTTTCACCAGAAAAGTAACATGAGGAAAGATGAGCAATATTGACCTTAACTAAAGCAAGGCAGGAACTTCCTCATGTAAGCAGAGGTCATGCTGCCTTTGTGCCGAAAGAGCTGAATCTGGAAATTACAATCAATGGCTCAGCCCAAACAAAGGAGAAGCTCCACATGAAATACAGAGCTTCACTGAATGAATGCAGGTATCAACCAGAGAGAAGGCTGAAATGTCAAATCTCCTTAATCTGCCAAAGTGATTCTAGAAACCAAAACTCAAAAGACTTAGACCAGGGCAGATGTAGAGGATGTTAAAGTGTGTCTGATTCAATGATCTAACACTAAGCAAACCATTCTTCATCTAGGAACCAACTTCCGTGCTGATTAGTGAGAAGCATGCTACAAACATGCTAATACTTTGTTTCTGAGCAAATGAATATAGTATTTTTACCATTTCACTTTCAAGCTGACAGAAGTTCAGGAAATCCAAGTATTTGTTTCCATTCTTCAGACCTCAAATGGCCAGAGCACTGGGGACTCTGTATGTGCTTTTCTTCCTGAAACAAACGCCTCTGCGCTTTGGGGTTTCATCCTTATCATTTAAGACCAAACAGCTTTTGAAAATGATCACCTTGGAGCTTGTCTGATCTCGGGTTCTCATTGTTGACACCCTCCCCTTCCTGTTTTGCCTCTCCCCAGTTGTAGCCTGAGAAATCGAGCAACCCACAATAAAATTCTGATTGGAGTTCCTTCACATTCATTTGGGCTGTTCCTGTTCCTTCAACATCCTTTGTTGACCGTTTTCATAGAGTTGCAAGTCCTCAACTCTGAGTAAATCTTGTTTAATTTAGAAATAAATACTTCCATATGAGCACCTTAAAATCTCCTCTCATCTGCATTAAAAGTTCTCTCTGCTATTACCCATTTCTCTCCATTCTGCTTCAACTCCCCCTTGGAGAGATCCCTGGCTGCTCCCGGCCACTTTGTTTTCTGGATTCGTTGCTACATCTCTTCACATGACCTCCAGGCCTCTGCTTCCCCTCCACTCAACACCATGGCATATTGTGTGTTTCTTTCTCCAGTTTCCACAAATATGGCTCATTCCCCAGTCTGCTTTCTTCTTTTCCAATATAAATGTCTAAAGTTCCTCCCTCTATTTCTATCTTCCCCATCCCTTATCTCACAGAAATTTTCCTTTTTCCTCCAACAGCTTTGAGAACCCACATGAATGCGAAGGACCTCCCACCAGAATTTGATTTGGTTTCCCAAACTGTAACAATCATTAAGACCTCACTAAACAACAGCTCTACTTTTGACAGGCCTCTGCCTCTTCAATCTATTGCTGCATCTGCATCTTTTGAGGGGACTTTTTTATGTGTATGAATGTATTGCCTGCAGGTCCGTAAGGGCACCCATGTCGTGCACTGCCCTCAGAAGAGGGTGCTAGATCCCTTGGAACTGGAGTAACTCATGGTTGTTAGCAGCCACGTGGGTGCTGGGAATTGAACCCAGGTCCTCTGAGAAAGCAAACAGTGCTCTTGACTATTGAGCTATCTCTCCAGCCCTATAGAGGACACTTTTACAACTTCTGTTATTTGGTGGACTCCTTGGCAGGAATCCTCCTCTGCTGCTTGGGCCATTGTGTCTTTCTTGGTCTCCTTTGTTCTGTTCTCCTAATATAGACCTTTCCAGTCTTGTAACAAGTTTCTCTTCCATGTTGAAACTGTTTCCTTTATAATGTTATCCATGCTTGTGATGTCAATATTTACCCTGGATTTTTTTTTTGAAATTTTGTTTTAATTCAGTTATTTCCACATTTTGATATAAAGTAAGTCAATATAGTATTAAATGTTGAACAATAACATTATTTCCTGAGATCTGGCTTCCATTTTAGTCCATTAGACCTTAAAGAGAAATATAACCGAGTAGCGTAAGTGAAAATGCTAAGTCCAAAAGAAAAGAGACAAGAGGTAGAAAAGACTGTATGACACAAGGGTCAAGGAAGATATATTAAATACAAACGAGAATGGCTTATAGACATACTTAAAAGAGGAAGACAGCATTGTATGTCTCCCATCATCTCATTTAAAATTTAATAATTTCACAAAGAATTCATAACATGAAGTAAAAGTTTTTTGTGATACCACCTAACCAAAAGTTTCAGTAACAATGGTAACGATACACCAACAATAGTGTTTTCCTTAGATGCCATTCATTTGAGAAAAGGTCAGGAATGTGGGTACCCAGATGTGCTCACTAGACAGATGTGTTCCTTTTCAAAGTGTAAATCATCACTAGAAGAAAGGTCCCAGCTTCCCCTGGGTGGTCCTCTGTAGACTGCCTTCTGAGACTTGCCAGAGCAGATTTTTAAATCAGGGGTTTCAAAAGTAAAGTCCTTTGTTGATCTTCCAATTTTAGTTCATTTTATGTCAGATATTCTTCATACTTGATAATCTTTATACAAAAACCAATGAATTTACACATTTACCTGTGACATTTCCACAATCTATTTTTACACTGAGGTAAATAAACAAGTATAACTAAATTCTAGTATTTGACAGTTGTTGACATATTGCATAAATTTCAAAAAGATGTGAATATTTACAAAAATGGTGAATAAATAATTCGTACAAAAATACAAATTATTTATTTTGTGTCGATGAAGGACAAAGGCTTAGGGTGTGCAAAGGTCAGGGGCTTAGGGCTGAGCCCTGCAGCCTGTGCTCTGAGGAGAGGTGGAGACTGCACAGCACAGTTCTTTGTCTTTGTCTCAAGATCTGTGAAACTCTTGACTGAGTTTATACAAACCTCCTAGAAGGCGTGTTTTTTAATTAATTGATTTTGTTTTTACTTATGTATGTGTATGTCTGTGTGTATGTGCACATAAATGTAGGGACCTTGGAGGCCACATGAGGGCACTGGATTCACTGGAGTTTCAAGTTACAGGTGGTTGTGAGCTGTCCAACATGGGGCTGGGACCCAAATTCTCATCTTCTGGAAGAGGGGCAAGTGCTTTTAACTTCTGAGCTCTGTCTAGAGTACCCCTTGACGTCATTAATGTAATAATAGTTTTTGCCCTCAGTGACTGCAGAGAAAGCTCAAGACAAAGCGAGACCCATACATTTGAGGCTTTTTCCAGTTCCTTTGAATTCAAAAGCTGATTTTACATTGCTATATTTAAAGTGGGTGTGGCCTCAATGTACTTCTTCTGATAAGTAGCTACTAAAACAAAGAAGAGGCATGATTAAATATAACTTCTTTTGATAACTAGCTACTAAAACAAAGAAAAAGCACGATTCTGCCATGTCTTTTAATTTCAGAATGCTTTCGAGAGCAAATAAAATTGAGTTCTGAGTTGATACATTTGAATTAAATGAGTATTATAATGGTATTTGTCACAGGAATGGTGTTATTTCTCTTGAAATTATTAAAAGATAGAATGACCATGCAGAAACCACAACTCTTCAGCATGGTGGACATAGTATAATTCAAGTTCAGTGGAAAGGATGAATCTATCTGCTATGATGGCTCTTGAATATTCACCCAAAGTCCCATGTGTTAAAGACTTGAGCCCTAGCTTTCTGAGGTAATAGAACCATTAAGAGATGGGTCTTAAATCCTTGAGGATGTGTTCTAAAAGAAGTCAGTGTCCCCTAGCTCTTTCCTCTTCTCTGTCTTCCCAGCTACAAGGTGAGCAGCTTTGACTTGTGTGCAGGCCCCTATAGTGTGTCACCACCAGCAAAAGCAGCAAGCCAGTGAGCTTGGAGCCTGTGAGCCTAAATGAACCTTCCTTCTTTTTAAGTTGGTCTCAGAAATTTGTTACGGTAATTTAGGCTAATACAACTCTTTAATTTTGCTTTTTAGCTTAGCTTAGCACAGCTGAGCTGTGAGTGTGTGTGTGTGTGTGTGTGTGTGTGTGTGTGTGTGTAAGAACACACATGGAATTCAGACAACATCCTTCAGGAGGTGGTTCTTGGACTTCCACCTTGTTGAGGCAGAGTCTCTTGTTTCTGCCACTGTGCTGAGAGATCCTGGATAAAGGGCTGAGAGCTGAGAGCTGAGAGCCCGTTTTCATTTCTCCACTTCCCATCTTGTTGGGATTACGAATTGAGCCGCCTCATCCAGCTTTGTACATACGTTCTAGGGGTTGAATGCAAGATCATCTGCAACAAGCACTTTTACCTGCTGAGTACTTGTCTGCACAGTTAACTCAATGCTTTCTAGCAAAATGTTAAGAACTATGCTTGTCACGGTAGCTGCAGCACATTCATGGTGTATGATTCCAATGGCCATGTCATATCCAGAAGACAGTGTTCCTGAACCCTTCTCCCCATCTTCTAGCTCCGTGATCTTATTGTCCCCTCTTTAATGTTGTTCCCATGCCTTGGAAGAGGCATTAAAAGATGTTCCATTTAGGTCTGAGGACTCAACCATCACACATTCTTATGTTGCATTTGGCATCATTATCAGTCTAGTGGTATTATTAGGTTCATTTTCCACCCAATTAAATACTTAAAAGGGAGAAAAAGTCACTGATGAGTAGAGAGCAACAGTCAAACTTTAATTGAAGTATAAAGAATTGCATCCATACACGTAAAGAATCACATACACATACATTCATACAAAAATGTGTCCACAAATGGAGAGTAGACTCAGAAACCAAAGTCAAATGGCTGGCCCCATCCCCAGAAGGGCCTAGGTTTTAAGGGTTTTAAAGGATTCCCCTGCCCTAATTTTGGATTGTTCAACTTAAAGAATATGAGGCTGATAGATTGCATTTCCAAACTGAGATATCCAGGTCTAAGTGTATCAGTTGATGGAGTTTAAATAAAAGGCCTTCTCACCAGACCAAGAAGAACCAGGAAGTGTGTCATCTCTATGACTTCTCAGGACCCTGTTTGCTTTATAGGGATTTAGTCCCTTACACTGAGCACTTTGATCAAGTGTCTCTGATCGAGGGTGAGAGCCGGATTAGTCTATGTGTATAAATGCACATTATGTAGAAGGCAATTTGACTTCTACCTGAAAAAGACCTGCACACAAAAATAAACACAGGAAAGGGGGACTAACTGGAAAGAATAAGGAGGATCAATAGGAGTGGGAGGGTGGATTAAGGATGGTGATAGGGTGAATATGATCACAATAAGTTGTATACATTCGTGAAACTGACAAATTTTTATGCTTTTATTGATGTTTTGTGTATTTCAAACATCATTTTTCAGTTCAATTTAGGCATATTACCCTTTCCCTCCCCCCTCCCAGATCATGCATTCTGCCATAACTGTCCTGCATCTTTCTCTCAGTCTTATTTTATGTTTAGGAATTCATATTTTCCTGCATTAATTTTACATTACTCTAAAATATGGATACATACTTTCCACCCATATACAGTAATTACAGAATCTGAAAATAAGCGGTGGGTGGATTTACATTATAACAATGTAGTTACTTTCAGATAAACAGAAACATAAAAATAATGTTGCTCAGCTTGCCTTTCAACTGGAGATTTGGTGTTAGCATCTACAAATGAGGAAAACCATTTGCCAATTGTTTTTCTGGGACTGTCTTACTTCACTTAGCATAATTTCTTCTAGTTCCATCCATTTACCTGGAAAGTTCATGATGTCATCTTTCTTTACTGCTGAATAGTACTCCATTGTGTATATGGACCACATTTTTGTCATCCATTCATCTGTTGAGAGGCATTTGGGTTGGTTCCAGCTCTTTGCTATTATGAAGAGAGCTGCAATAAACATGGATGTGCATGTATCTTTGAGGTAGGATGAGTCTTTTGGGTATATACCCAGGAGTGGTATGACTGGGTCAGGTGGTAGGCTCATTTTGAGTCTTCCAATGGTTCTCCACACTGCTTTCCACAGTGGTTGTACAAGTTTATATTTCCACCAGCAGTGGATGAGTGTTCCCCTTTCTCCACAACCTCTCCAGCATTTGGTGTCTTTTGTTTTCTTAGCCAGCCTTATCAGAATGAGATGATATCTGAGATTGGTTTTAATTTGCATTTTCTTAATTATTAATGATGTTGAACACTTTTTAAAATGTTTCTCAGCCATCTTTAATTCCTCACTGGTGAAGTCTCTGTTCAGCTCTTTACTCCATCTTTTGAGTAGGTCATTTGTTTTCTTCTTTGTTTTTTGAGTAGTTTATATATTCTTGACATTAATGCTCTGTCAGATGTATCACTGGTGAAGATTTCCTCCCACCCTGTAGGCTTATTCTTCACTTCCTTGTTTGTTTCTTTTGTGGTACAAAAGCTCTTGACTTTGATGAGGTCCCATTTGTCAACTGTTGACTGAATTTCCTGTGCAGCTGCTGTCTGATTTAGAAAGTCTTTTCCTAGCTGGGCATGGTGGCACAAGCCTTTAATCCTAGCACTTGGGAGGCAGAAGCAGGTGGATCTTTGTGAGTTCAAGGCCAGCCTGGTCTACAGAGCAAGTTCCCGGACAGCTGGGGCAACAGGGAGACCCTGTCTCGAAAAGACAAAAAAAAAAAAAAAGTCTTTTCCTATGTCTATGTCTTGTAGGTTGTTGCCAACCTTTTCTTCTATTATCTTCACGGTTTCATTCTTCACATTGAGATCCTTGATCCACCTGGAGTTGATTTTTGTACAGGGTGAGAGGTAAGGGTTTAATTTTGTTCTTCTACAAATGGTGATCCAGTTTTTCCAACACCATTTGCTGAAGATGCTATCCTTCCCCCAGTGAGGTATTTTTGCCCCTTTGTTAAATATGAGGGGGCTGAATTTGTATGAGCTGAAGTTTGGATCTTCAATTTTGTCCCATTGGTCAACAGGTCTGTTTTTGTGCCAGCACCAAGCTGTCTTTATGACTATGGCCCTATAATATAGTTTGAAGTCTGGTAGAGCAATCCCCCCTGTATTGCATTTTTCACTCAGGTTTGTTTTAGCTATTCAGGGTCATTTGTTTTTCCATATGAATTTAAGGATTTTTTCCCCAAGTCTGTGAAAAAGCTCATGGGGATTTTGATTGGGATTGCATTGAATCTGAATATCAATTTGCATTAAATGGACATTTTAACTATATTAATTTTCTCAATCCATGAGCATGGGAGACCTTTCCATCTTTTGATGTCATTTTCAATCTCCTCCTTCAGGGGTTTAAAATTTTTGTTGTAAAGTTCTTTGGCATCTTTGGTTAGCTTTGTTCCCAGGCGTTTTATTATTTTTGAGGCTATCGTGAATGGAAAGTTCTTCTTATATTCCTTCTCCACTTGAAACTGACAATTTTTTAATTAAAAAGTGAAATTATTATATTGCTAATGTTTACTGAGTGTTCTAAGCAAAGTTACCTCTCACAATGCTATTTGATAACCAATTAGACTTTTACTAACTGACAGATGGGGAAAATTTCCTGGGGTTCCCACCTCAAAATGAAGAGCTACAGGCAATCGATGGATGCTGAGGGAGAGAGAATCCATTTTCTTCAGGGATCAGCTCCCTGATAGATTATCTACCATCCTATAGATTATCTATCATCCTAAATGGTCAGGGATAAACACATGAGCAGCACTAAATGGACTCAGTGTTTAGACATATGTATATTTGTAAATGCATGTATTTATGTAACAATAATAATCAAAGAAGAGGAAAAGAAATTGTGATGGAGTTGGGGGGCCATGAGAGGAACTGCGGGGGGGGGAGGACTGGAGGAGCGGAAATGAAAAAATACAATACTCACATTTGAAATTCTCAAAACAATATTTTAAAGGGGCTGGAGAGATGGCTCAGCAGTTGCAAGCACCGAATGCTTTTGCAGAGGACCCCGGTTCAATTCCCAGCACCCACATGGCAGCTAAGAACCATCTTTAACTCTAGTCCCAGGGGAATCCAATTCTCTCTTCTGACTTCCGTGGCATTGCACGACATGGGTGCACCAACCTACATGCAGACAGTACACTCATACACATAAAAATATATATTTTAAAATGAAAAAAAGAAAATCAGTACATACAGAGATACAAATGAAGCTAATATAATCAGCTCCCCAATAGTGAAATTCTAGTGCCACCAGAAAAGCATTTTTCCTTCACAAACCCATCTACCAAGAGGAGAGATGATTACCCTCTTCCAGTCATGGGGAATCACCGTCAAAAGGTCAGCTTTTCATAACATTACATAATAGACAGGAACTACTTGAAAGGAAGCAGGAAAAATAAGTGACCACTTCAGGGATGGGTTACTGACAGGAAGTGATCAACTTTAACACATGACTTTAAATCCAGCTGAACCTGTACATGTAAAACAAAGACAGTAGCAGACATTTCTTGTGCATCAAAAATACTGAGTGAACCAGTCAACTGATCAGCAGCCCAATAAACAAGATAAAATCGTGTTAGGAAAAAAAAGGAAAGAATGACACATACTAGAAGAATGTTCAGGAAGGCATTAGTAAAAGTCTGCAGATTTGCCTAGCTTCTTGCAAGACCCAAATAATCTAAATATATCCATTTCTCTGTAAATTTGTTTTCTTCTGGAAATCATGCAACTGCTTACCAGTTCAAATTAAGCCAGAAGGGGTGGTGCGAACTTGGAACTACAGGATTTGGGAAAGGGAAGAATATCATGAATTCCCAGCAAGCCTGAACTACATAACAATACTCTTCAAAAAGTGAAAACAGTATCAAACATCCATGAATAAATGCCTCTTTCCATCTTTTTAAAACTGGAGTCTCAGTCAATCTCTGGAGATAGTTAATTTGGGCCACTTGAAATTTTAATTTAAGTATTTTCTTTTTTATTTTTTTATTTATTATTTTTTATGTGTATGAGTGTACTGTCTGCATGTAGGTTGGTGCACCCGTGTCGTGCAATGCCTCAGAGGTCACAAGAGGGCGTCGAATTCCCTGGAACTGGAGTTAAAGATTGTTCTTAGCTGCCATGTGGTTGCTGGGAATCGAACCCAGGTCTTCTGCAACAGCAGTTGGCGCTCTTAACTTCTGAGCTATCTCTCCAGCCCCTTAAGTATTTTCATGAGAAATTGATAGATACATTTTCAGGGAAAAATTAAGGAAAAAAATTACTATCTTCTGTTAATATTTATAGAGTATAAAAACTTTCAATCCAATATTTTCATTTGTAGGTTAATTGACTGAAAATTTTCTCAAGTTATATAAAAATTAATGAACAAACAACGTTAACTGCAGAAATATTTATATGATAGAAAGATCTCTTCTAATTGGGGCTGGAGAGATAACCTAGCAGTTAAGAGCACTGACAGCTCTTGCAGAGGACCTGGGTTCGATTCCCAGCACCCACATGGTGGCTAAGAACTGTCTGTAACTCCAATTCTAGGAGAACTCCAGTTCCAGGGGAATCTGAGACCCTCTTCTGACCTCCGCGGCATTGCACGGCACGGGTGTACAAACCTACATGCAGATAGTACATTCATACACATACAAAAATAAATTTAAAAAATTAAAAAAAAAGATCTCTTCTAATGAAGAAATCAAGACAAAGAACATTGCAACAGAAAATGTGAGTAAAAGAATCAAACAGGAATCTGTAGTATAAAGCTGAAAACTCCCTGCCCTGTGCTAGAATAACATGGATGTTAAATGTTTGCCTTCCCATTTCCTCTCTGCTTAACACCGAGTCACTAGCATATCATATTCAGGATGTATTCTAAAAATGTTGCTTTTTTTTTTTTAACTTCATCTAGTCTCACAAACTACCTTTAAAGTATAGATGACTATTACACTCACCTTTCAAATGAAATTAAGCAAATTGCTGCAAGTCACAGAGAGAAATAAAGAGAATCCAGAATTCTAACTCAAGTTACTGGAAAGCCTAGATCATATGCCACATTCTATATAACCTGAATTTAGTGCTTCATAGGAGAAACAAGTTTTAATTTTGAATATATTATTTGAATTCTCTCTTAAAAACTAGCTACATTTGTAAAGAAAAATGAAATACTAACATTTGCAGGAAAATGGATGGGACTGAAAATTATTATATTAAGTGAGATAACCGAGACTCAGAAAGACAAATACTGTATGATCTCTTTCAAACGTGGATCACGTACTTTAATTATATGCCCCCCTCCTCTCTTTCTCTGTGTATGGGGGTGGTGCATGTGCGTATATACGTAAGAGGAATGTTAACATTTAACTTGGCTCTCGATTCAAGCTATCTAACATCAAGATATGTAGTTATATTTTGATAAGATTTCCCAGGTATCTTAACTGTTACTGATATTGATTAATAATTTGTGTTAACATTCCTATTATTTTAAAATATTATTCATCAATAATTAAAATCACAATGTATCTTTGAAAAAAATCCAAAATTTGTATTTTGGCCTTCTGTTTCATCTATGAATCTAAAAGTTCAAACTGCTCTATTTGATTATTAGTTATTTAAAAAAATCTTGTAAGCTGTCATTTATTCATTTTCCAAAAATTAGTTCTCACGACAGTAAAATCAAGATTTATTGACATAATTCGAAACTTACTATATAAAATGTACAAGCTAGCTTTACTTCAGCTGAGTGTGGTGGTTCATGCCTTTAATCCCAGGGCTCAGGAGGCAGAAGCAAGGGGATTTCTGGAAGTTTAAGGCCAGCCTGGTCTACATAGCATGTTCCAAGCTTGCTGGGGGTTCAGAGAGACCCTGTTTCAAAAGACAGGAAAAAAAATGTGATAATCACACTTGAGAAGCTGGGAACAGTAGGCGCTCTGTTTTTGAAGCTGGGTGGATGCTTAGGTAGCGGGAGCAGTTCCTCAGTGGCTGTCTCACACTGAGAGGCCCTGAGACCTGGACTTGCTCAGTGCCTATGGTTGGAGTCTCAGCTGCCCTAGTCTGCCACTGAACGCCTGATGGTTTCTGGAGAACTGCTGTTTCTTAGTCATGAATAGAAGCCTGGAAGCACTGGGTGTGACGTCAGTAAAGTGATCAGTAGCAACAGCAGCAACAGCATGAATCAATTTGGTGAAGGTCAAACAAGCAAGGAAAATTCCAGATAGTCCTCCTTCTGCCACGCCCCTTTTTATCTGGGCTGCTCCCAGAAGGTGCTGCCTACCTTTGGGGGTGGGTCCTTCCATGTCAATTAAAGCAAGCAAGACAATTCTTTAGGTGCGACCTCTTACTCAGGTGATCCCAATTTGTGGCAAGTTGTCATTAAAAATAATCTTCATGTAGGGCGTGGTCACCCACGCCTTTTGGGAGGCAGAGGGAGGTGGATCTCTGTGAGTTCAAGGCCGGCCTGATCTATATAGCTATATAGTGATTTCCAGGACAGCTGGAGCTATGTAGAGATCCTGTCTCAAAAAGAAAAAGAAAAAAAAAATCACACAAAAGATATTGTAGCATGCCAGATAATGAAAATAAAATCAGGGTTTATTACTTACATCAGAAAATCCCAAGACTAGTGGGAAATGACTGGGTGGATATATATCTGAATAGAATTGCTACCATGACGATAAAAGATAGAAAATAAATTCTGGGAAAATATGGAATGAACTGACTCATGTGCTGGATATTGAAGGATAAGTGGGAGTCTTGCATTAAATGAAGTATATCTGTTACTAGATAGAGTTACAATTTATGCAGAGCCGAAGAATAAGAAAGAATGGTGAGTTTGAGGAATAGGAAAGGGTTTTGTTGTTGTTGTTGTTGTTGTTAATGACTGTGCTATGGATTGTAAATTTAATGTGACAAGTGACAGATTTGGACACTCTTGAGTCTAGTTGTGAAAAACTGAAAGAAAGAAGCTTGAAACTTGTTCTGGTGACATTCAACGACCTTTGGAGATTGCAGTTGAATGACAAAGTGACATATTTAGCTACAAATAACTCTTTTTTTTTTAACTTTTTTTTTTTATTTCTGTATGTGTA
This sequence comes from Rhizomys pruinosus, assembly GCA_009823505.1. Taxonomy (NCBI): domain Eukaryota; kingdom Metazoa; phylum Chordata; class Mammalia; order Rodentia; family Spalacidae; genus Rhizomys; species Rhizomys pruinosus. The sequence continues at coordinate 1,333,739 of VZQC01001768.1, read as the reverse complement.
TGAATGTACTGTCTGCATGCAGGTCTGTGCACCCGTGTCGTGCAATGCCGCACGGAGGTCAGAAGAGGGTCTCGGATTCCCCTGGAACTGGAGTTCTCCTGGAATTGGAGTTTCAGACGGTTCTCGGCTGCCATGTGGGTGCTGGGGATCAAACCCGGGTCCTCTGTAAGAGCGGTTGGCGCTCTTAACCGCTAGGCTATCTCTCCAGCCCTACAAATAACTCTTATCCTCACTATTTGTTTTTGTCATGAAAGAGTACTTGCTAATCACAAATAGTGAGGATACAAATAACTCTTATCCTCACTATTTGTGATTAGCAAGTACTCTTTCATGACAAAAACACCGAAACTCTGAACACAGAAATATCCTCAACCCAGTAAAGGAAACCTAACGACCTGGACCCTGACTGTGAAATATTACCTCAGATCAGGAAGATGACCAGGCATCCAGTCTCAGCATCTTTTATTCAACATTATGCAGGAAGTTATAGCTGGGGAAATAAACCAAGAAAAAGACAAGTACTTTATACTAATTAAAAAGGAAGAAGTATAACTATGGCTACACATAGCAAGGTCTATCTGAAAATTCTAAGCAGTAAGTAGTAGAAATGACTTTTATAAAATGGACTGAACCTAGACTAAAGGCATTCAATTAAACTTGGAAACACACAGATCCATGGGCTTTTCTGACCTGGACACGGGCCTTTGATTATTGGGAGCCTCAATTTGCTACTCCATCCCAGGACAATGAATGAATGTGGGTTGGCTTGACAATTAGCATATTAAAGCTCCACAGGCAGGAGATCTTCACTGAAAACAATGAAGATTGGAAAGAGTGCTTGACACCATGTTTGAGATGTTTTAGGCCTAGGGATGAAAGGCGCACTTTGTTTGATAAGATAAGGGCTTATCAAAGTTTGTAATTCTCCAAAATTGAAACTGGGGAAACAAATTTTCCATAAAAGCATGGGTGAGGCCTGTCTCTAGGACACAGTTCTGTTCCAGGGCTCAGGTCCTATAGACATTTGGGGCAATAGGTGTTGTGCTGGATAGCTTTAGTGTCAACTTGACACACCTGGGTTGAGGAAGCCTCAGTTGGGGAATTGGCTCCATTGGATTGGCCTGTGGCCACATCTGTGGAGTATTTTCTTGATGGTCGAGCAGTGTGGGAGGGCCCAGCCCACAAGAGTGGTGCCATCCTGGGCAGGTTGTTGTGTACTGTATAAGAAGGTGGGCTGGGCATGAGCCAGGAAGCAAGCCAGTGAACAGCAACTCTCCATGGCCTGTGCTTCAGCTCCTGCCCCCAGGTTCCTGTCCTGAGTTTCTGCCTTGGGCTCCCTGAGTGATGAACTGTGACCCAGGAGATGTAAGCTGAATAAACCCTTTCCTCCCCAAGTTGGTGTTGGTCAGAGTGTTTTGTCACAGCAATGGAAGACAAACTAGAATAGGTGTCCTCCAAGCCCATTCTTAAGAACTAAAGTTAAGACTCAGGCCATTTTATTCAGGTAGTAACTGTTATGTAGCATGGTAACACCTCAGTAAATAAGAACCAGGTAGTAAATTTCACAAGGATTTAGGATGCAATATCAGAGTGATGGTTAATCTTGGTTGTCAACAAGATTAGATCTGGAATCATTAAGAGATTTGCCTCTCAGTGCGTGTGTAAGGATATTCCTGGAAGGATTAACAGAGAGAGAAAAGCCCCTTCCCAAGAATGAGCAACACCTTCTTGCAGAAGTGCAGCTATAAAGAAGCCCAGCCGAAAAGCCAGTCCATTTTGCCTGTCTGTGCTTACTCCTTGCTCATGAGTGCACCCATTGCTTTGCTTCCCCTGCTGCTGTTACTCCTCTGTAAATCAGAACCAGCTTCTCCCAACAGGGATAGGAGATCAATGGCTCTCAAAGAAAGGTACAGACTTTCAGCACCAGGTTAGAACTGCTGAGTCATCCAGCCTCATAAATTCATCTGCTACTGGGCTGTCAGCTACTCCAGTGTAAACACAGGCAAGGTTGGACTACCCAGCCCATCTCATGTGATCCAATCTAATAAATCTCCTTTGTAATATATGTGCATTCTATTAGTACTGTTCTTCTAGATAACCCTGATCAATACAATCAAAATATGGAGATCAATAGTATGCCTCTCTAGGAGGAAAGAGTAGTCTAACAATCAAATTAAGAAAATACATTTATAGAGGCTGGAGAGATGGCCTAGCGGTTAAGAGCACCGAGTACTCTTGCAGAGGACCCAGGTTCAATCCCCAGCACCCACATGGCGGCTGAGAACCGTCTTTAACTCCAGTTCCAGGGGAATCCGACACCCTCTTCTGACCTCTGCAGCATTGCACGACACGGATGCACAGACCCACATGCAGATAGTACATTCATACACATAAAAAATAAATAATTAATTAAAAAAAGAAAATAAATTCATAATATGATCAATATATGAAAATATGTAGGAATATTTTATCAAAGAATTACTAGATTTCTACAGTAAAAATTACAAAAGATCATTTGAAGGAAACTGACCCTAAATAAAAGATATCTCATGTTTCTGGATGGCAAAATTTAATATTGGTAAAATGGCAATAATTCACAAACTGATCTATTGAGTCAATACAAGTTTGTTTTTTTTCAGAATCCAATAACCACTTTTGCAAAAATTGAAAAGGTGTTCATAAAATTTATATGACGGTACAGCAGACTCAGAAGGACCAAGAGACAACTTAAAATGAATAATAAATATGGAGGACTCATAATTCAAGTTACTATCAATCAATAGCAATCAAAACTATATGGTACTAATGTAAGAATAAGCACAGAGATAATCAGAATAGAATGTGAATGCAGAGCAGAAATAAATTTTACTTAATGAATTAGTGAATTTTATTTCACTTGTACATTTTATGTCATATACACATACATAATTTATATTTAAATAAGATCTAGTATCCATAAATGAGAAAAAGACTCTTTGCCTTGATGATGCTTGTTTAAATCACTTAGTACAACACTCTGTAATTCTACAATTTTCCTGAAAATGATAACATTTTATCTTCTAAATTCTCAAAAACTTTACATGTCTATGTATATATCACATTTTCTTTATCCGTTCCTCTGTTGTTGTCTTTTTCAACAATTTAGCTATTGTGCATAGTGCTATAATTAACACTGATGTGTAAGTATGTCTATGGTACACTGACTTGGAGTCCTTTGAGTAAATACCCAGCAGTGGTACAGCTGGTTGATGCAGAAGATCTAATTTAGTATTTGTAAAACCTACACACCAAGGTCCCTAGTGGCTGAACTAGTTTGCATTCCCACCAGTGGTGCATTAAGCTTGTTTTTCCCAGATCCTTTCAGTATTTATTGCTGTTTGTGCTCTTAATGACATTCAATTTGGCAGTGGTGAGATGAAATTCAGTGTACTTCTGATTTGCTTCCATTTGCTGGCTTGTGAAATTGAACATTTTCTCAAATGCTGTTGAGCATTTGTATTTCATCATTTGAAAACTTTTCATTTAAAAGGCAATTTATTGAGTTGCTTGATTTCCTGTTTTTTATATTCTAATTTTTAGTTGTTTTTATATCTAGATATTAATCCTCTCTCAAATATATAGCTTGCAAAGATTTTCTCCTATCGTATACTCTGACTCTTCACATAATTAACTATTTCTTTTGTCATGCAGAAGCTTTTTAATTTCATAAGATTCCATTTGTCAATTATTGGCCTTTTTTTCCTCTAACTAGAGTTATATTCAGAAAGTCCTTTCCTATGTCTGTGTCTTGCTTGAAATATTCTCCCGACCTTCCTTTAACAGTTTCAGAGTCTCAGGTTTTATACTGAAGGTCTTTGATCCATTTGGAGTTTATCCTTTTATGCAAGGCGAGAGGTAGAGATATAGTATAATTATTCAATATGTACATATCCAGTTTTCCCAGCACCATTTGTTGAAGAAACTATCATTACTCCATTGTATATTTTTCATATCTTTGTCAAAAAAGTCAGGTGGCTGTAGTTGTGAGGGTTTGTAATTAGGTTCCATTCCATTCCATTCTACTCCACCCCACTTGTTTCCAGTCCACTCCACTCCACATAACTCCACTCCTTTCCACTCTACTCCACTCATTTCCACTCCTTTTCACTCCACTCCACTCCATTCCTTTCCATGGATCTTTATATCTGAATTTGTGCTACTTTCATGGTGGTTTTGTTACCATGGCCCTGCTGTATAGCTGGAAATCTGGTTTGGTGACAGCTCTAGGAATATTTTTTCAGTCCAGGCTGTCTTGGTGATTTGGAATCTTTTATGCTTCTACATAAATTTTAAGACTGTTTTTTCTTTTTATACATTTGAATGAGAATGTCCTCCAGAGCTCCAAGTATTCAGACATTCTGTCTCCAGTTGGAAACACTGTTGGGGGGTGGGGTCTTAGAAGGTGTGGCCATGCTGGAGGAAGCATGTCATTGGGGGGGCAGGATTAGAGAGTTCTTAAAGCTTTCTCAATCTACGGCTCTGTGCTTCCTGTGCCTGCATGAAGATGTTAACCTTTGCTTTCTACTGCTCTGACACCTCCTTCCAGCATGCCTCCCGCCATGATGGATTCTAATTCCCCTGGAACCATCAACTGTGAGCTCAAATAAGCTCTTCCTTTTATAAGTTCCCTTGGTTGTGGTGGTTCTATCACAGCAACAGAAAAGTCACAAACACATATGATGAATGACATTGGAGTTTTGATAGGGATTTCATTGAATCTGTTGGTTATTTTGCTAAAATAGCCATTTTCTTTTTTTTTTAATTTTTTTAATTTTAATTTTATTTTATTTATTTTTGTATGTGTATGAGTGTACTGTCTGCATATAGGTTTGTGCACCCGTGTCGTGCAATGCCGCGAAGGTCAGAAGAGGGTGTCGGATTCCCCTGGAACTGGAGTTCTCCTGGAATTGGAGTTTCAGACGGTTCTCAGCCGCCATGTGGGTGCTGGGGATTGAACCTGGGACCTCTGTAAGAGCGGTCAGCGCTCTCAACCGCTAGGCCATCTCTCCAGCCCCTAAAATAGCCATTTTCACAATGTTGATTCTTCCAATCCATGAGCATTGGGGGTGACCTTTGTATTTATAATGTCTTCAATTTGTTTCTCTTCAGTGTGTTGAAGTATTCATTATCAAAATGATTCACTTCCTTGGTTAGGTTTATTCCATGATATTTTATTTTCTTTGAGACAGTAATAAATGGAGCTATTTGTCTAAGTTCATTGTCCATATGCTTATTATTGCTGTCTAGGAGGGCTACGGGTTTTTAATACTAATATTTTATCCTGCCATTTTATGGAAACTGTTTTCAGCTGAATCAGTTTTTTAGTGGAGTCTTTAGGGTCTCTTATGTACAGAATCATATCCTCTGCCAATAAGGATACTTTGACTCTTCCCTTTCCTAGTTTATCCATTTTATTTCCCTCTCTTGCCTAATGGCTTTACCTAATTCTTCAAGCCCTATGTCACATAATAGCAAAGGAGAATACCTTACATTTTCACAGATATTATTGAAAAAAAATATTTTCCCAATTTAGTAAAATGCTCGTTATAAGTTTGACATTTATAGCCTTTTATGGGACATATGTTCTGGTTATTCTAGTCATTTTAAGGAATTTATTATGAAGGGATGTTGGATTTAGTCAAAGTTTTTTTACTTAAACTTATTGAAATGATCATAAGTTTTTGTATTCATATGTAATTATTAAATACGATTTATTTATTTATTAGCATATCTTGAAATATCTGTGGGATGTAGCCAAGAGGATCACAGTGAGTAAACTTTTTGATGTATTCTTAACTTTTACAGTATTTTGTTGAGAATTTTTTTTATCTATGTTAACAGCAAAACCAGCCAATGACTTTCATATGTTTTAGTACATATGTATCTGGTTTGGGTATCAGTAATATACTCTTCATAAAAAGAGTGAGATAGCATTCTGTGCTTCTCTATAATATGAAAAAAAAGACTAGCATTGGCATTAATTCTCCTTTAAAGAAAGGTTTTGGAGAATTCAACCATGAATCCATCTGGGCCTGAAGGGTTTTGTGCTGGGAGATTTATTATGATTATTATTATTATTATTATTATCTATGCAAATTAATTGCTATTTTTGGATCTGTTTAAGTTGTTTGTCTTTTCTTGGTTTAGTTTTGATTAGTAATATTGATATAGAAATTGATTCTTCTTTTGATTTTTTTCAATGGAGAGGCACATACAGTTAAGGTATGTCCTGATCAGTTTCTGAATTTCTTTGTGTATTTTTTAAAGTCTACTTTTCATCTCTAATTTTATTAATTTGGCTCTTACATTCTTTTATTTGTTATGTCTGAGTTTGTTACTCTTATCTTTTTAAAATCTAATTTTAATTGAATCTTTATGTTGTTTTATTCATTTCCATTTCATTGATTTCTCCTCCAAATACTTTTTTTTTCTATAGACTGATTTTGGAGTTTGATTGTTTTTGTTTTTTCAAGGCCACAAAGTACACTGTTAAGTTATTATCTGAGATCTCTGATTTTTTTACTAATAATTACTAACATCTCACTTAAGACTGCTTTCAACATATTATGCAACTTTTTATATCTAATGTTTTCATTTTCATTTGACTCTTGAGTTTCTTTTAATTTCCTTTATGATTTCATCAATACTGCATTCATTCAATACTGCATTGTTTAATCCCTATGAGAATGTGTGTGTTCTGGTTTCCAGTGCAATCAGAATAACATGGAGATTACTTCAGTTTTATTGTACTTGTTTTGTTTTTATTTTTTTATGTGTGTGGATGTACTGTCTGAGTGTAGGTTTGTGCACCAGTGTCCTGCAATGCCACGGAGGTCAGAAGAGGGTGTCGGATTCCCCTGAAACTGGAGTTAAAAATGGTTCTCAGCTGCCATGTGGGTGCTGGGGATGGAACCCCAGTCCTCTGCAGGAGCAGTCGGCGCTCTTAACCACTAGGCCATCTCTCCAGCCCCATACTGCACTTGTTAAGCCTTGTGTTGCACCATGTGTTCTATTTCAAAGAAAATTCCATGGGCTCATGAGAAGATAGTATATTTTATGGTATTTGAGTAGAATGTTCTGTAGATGGCTTTTCAATCTATTTTATCTGTGGTGTCATTTTTTGCCTCTGGTGTTTTTATTGAGATTTTGTGCATAATACATCTTAATCAAATTTAAACCCCTTCCTCTCTCCACCCCAAATAGCCCAGATTCCATGCATTCTGTCATATATGTTAAATCCTGTGTGGTCCAGCATTTGTATCCAGGTGTCTCTTTTATCTTGATGTTTCTCTGGTTTTGTTTGCTTGCTTGTTCATTTATTATTTGTTTTATTGTCAGAATGACCTGCCTATTGCTGAAAGTAGGATATTGAAGCCACAGCATTATTGTGTTGTGACTAATCTGTAGGCTTTACATGTAGAAACATTTGTTTTATAAAACTAGGTGTGCCCATGTTTTACATATATATATATATATATATATATATATATACACATATATAAATATATTGCAGCTATTATATTTCAGAACATGAAATATATCATTCTCAACCCTCAAAGCTTTAAATCTTTAAACTCTCACAGTTTACAATCATACTGCTTTCTTGATAGTCTATTCCCATAAACAATATGGAGTGGCTTTCTTTAACGTTTCTCACTTGTTTTTTTGCTATTTGAGCAGCAACATCTGCTTATTTTCTTGAAACAACTTTTTTTCTGTTTGTAATAAGGTAGCATCTGTCATTGGTGGTGAGGGACATTTCTAGGTATAAATAGATCCTGATTTTTTAAGATTTATTTTAAATTTATTTATTTTATCATTTTTGTTGTTGTTTTGTCTTTTTGAGACAAGGTTTCCCTGTAGCCCCAGCTGGCCTGGAACTCAGCACGTAGACCAGGCTGGCCTTGAACTCACAGAGATCCTCCTGCCTCTTCCTCCTGGGTGCTGGGATCAAAGGTGTGTGCCACCACACCGGCTAAGATTTATTTTATCTTTAATTATGTGTGAGAATGTGCACATGTGAGTGCAAATGTCCATGAAGTCCAGAAGAGGACATCAAATCCACGGAGCTGAGTTTACAGACAGACAGACAGTTGTGCAGCACCTGATGTGGGGTCATCTGCATGAGCATTGCCTACTCTTAACTGATGAGCCATCTCTCCAATCCTGACCCTGTTTATTTATGAAACCCGCTAGTCTGTTTCTTTTGATTGGGGGAAACAAAGGACATTTAAAATCAAAAGTATTATTGAAAGGTGTGTGTTGATTCTTGTCATTGTTTTCAGTTTGGAATATTTTGTGTTTTTCTATTCTTTATTTGTTTAACAGAGGTATTATCATGTTTCTGTCATTCCTGTAGTATCATGGATGTGTTTAGATTTTCTTTTCCTCCTGAAGAAATTATCTTAATGTCTTCTGTAGAGCTGCTTAGAGGTTGTGAATTCTTTTAACCTGTTTTCATTGTGGAAAGTTTTTTTTTTCTCCTTTGATTGTGATAGAAAAATTATCGAGTGCAATACCCGGATTTGCAGCTATTATGGTTGAGAACTTGAAATATATCATTCTGAATCCTCACAGCTTAAATGTTTCTGTTTGGAACTCTGCTTGTTTACTCTGCTGGACATGCCTTTATGTATAACTTGATGTTGATCTCCGGCATCGTCTTTCAATATACTCTGCTTATTTAGTGTTTCAACTATAATATGCTGTGGGGATCCTCTTTTCTGGTCTCACTTGTTGGTTTTCTAACTAGCACCCATATCTGGGTGAACATGTCTTTCTCTAGCTTTGGGAAATTCTCTTCTATCATTTTATGGAAAATTTCAGTTTGAATTTTTTTTTATCTTTCCACCTCCTTCTTTCTCCTTTTCTGTACATTGTTGACTTTCATATTTCATTCAACTGTGTTCTCTTGGAGTTTACTTTTGTGTTCTTCATTCTTTTGGGCATATTCGTAATCATCCTTTTGAACTCTTTGACTGGTATTGTGCTTAATTCACTTCCATTGAAACCCATTACTGTGGAATTAGTTATCTTTGGAAGTCATGTTTTCTTGGTTTTTCATGCTTTTGTGTTTTTGCATTGGGATTGAGGGGAGTTTTTTTTTTTTTCTAACTACCCTTTTTATGTCAGTGGAAATGCTTATAATATCCCAGAAGGTCTGAATTACTCAGTTTTCTGTTGCCGTGATAAAACCACCATGTCCAAGGGAACTTATAAAAGGAAGAATTTATTTGAGCCTACAATTGATGGTTCCAGGGAATTAGAGTCCATTATGGCAGGGATGCATAGTGGCCAGGGCTGGAGCAGAAAGCCAAGGTTCATATCTTGCAATGAGCATAGGAAGTTGAGAGAGAGAGAGAGAGAGAGAGAGAGAGAGAGAGAGAGAGAGAGACTGGAGACTGCAAGGCTTGTTGAACTCAATAAGTCCACCCCCGAGTGACATACTTCCTCCAGCATGGCCACACCTTCTAAGATCTCCCAAAGTAGCACCACCAACTGGGGACAAAATGTCTGAATACTTGAAGCCTATGGGGGACATGCTCATTCAAACCACCACAAGGTCTAAATTGTAGTTGGGGTGAAGGGTGGCTTTCATCTGCTATACTGATATTCAGGGCATTAAACACAATCCACAGTATTTCCACGAGCAATCTGTTTGCAAATACTATCACTATCAAAGCCTAGGCCTGCTATGAAAATAAAGTAGCAGTTTATGATTTTAAAAATCCTTCTCTTAAATGCCAGTTATTTTTTAAGAAGTAAAGGGGCAGTAAAGCTACTGTGTATTATAATGTATTAGATGATGTAGGTACTAATAGAAAAGAGTAAGACAAGTAATCAGTATTGGTTTGATAGAGAAAAGGTAGAGGAGTGAGCAGTAGAAACAAAGGGAGCAGGATGAGGCCGTTTGGGCTAGAAGTAGAATAAAGAAATGCAGTCAGGTGATGCAGTTCTAGTTCTCAAGAGGTGGAGGCACAGACACCACAAACCAGGCCAGCGTAGGTTTGGGGGAAAGGAACTTGGAAAGGAAAGAATGGATGGGGATGAGAAGAAATGGAGAGAGGACAAGAACAGAGCCGGACAGAGCTGCTCTGCTAAATTGACTCGGCATTAAGTGAACGAAGCAGCAATGGGAAGAGAGAGCTGGGTGGGCAGAGGGGGAACGCAGTCTGGCCTCATTTCTTCTTTCAGTCTAGAGTCTCATCGGCATTTCTTCCCTGGTTCTCAGAAGAATCAAACCAAAGGTTGGTTCCTTCCCAGTCTCTGATCCAGTTGCTTGCCATACCCCTGGGCAGTCCTTTAGGGATCTTGTTGCAAATACTGTTCTTAAGTTAGGCTTCCCTTTGAGACATCAGATTACACATGCTGGTGTAGTCCCTGAGTTCGGGAATCAAGTTTCAAATGGTGGTTTCGCCCTACCCATGTTCAGTCATGACTTATATTCAGGGCATTGCTTGGAGTCTGTGTCTAAGCCTCCTCCAGACTCCTGCCACTAGGCTTCTACTTCACTGAATATTATACAGTTCTGGTTAAATTTTCTTCTAATAGGGTTGTGCTGGCTGAGTTTCAAACTATAATCCCTTGACACTCTGAATTTCCTAAGACTGCAGTTCACAGGGCTCAAGCCACTGGAACAGCAGGGGTCTTTTAAAGCTGGCATCCTGTGAGTACTCAACTCAGTTTCTGAGTGCCAAAAAGAGAGGGTGCCCCAGCATCACTCCTCCTATGCCAGTGTTGCTACAGATTTTTGGTTTGGTTGGCCCTTTTTAATGTTTTTTAAAATGCCCATCACAGAAAGTGCAGGACAGCTTTTGAGCCTCCCTGTCTTAAGCTGTGGTTCCTACAGTCTGCACTTGATGCTTTCTCTCACTGGAACCAGAGAGCTCCCCAAACAGGGACAGAGTCTGGACTTCCTCTTCTGTTTGGAAAGTTACCTATTTTCTTAAAATATTTTATTTATTATTTTTATGTGTATGAGTGTATGGCCTGCATGAATGTAGGTACACCATGTCATGCAGTGCCCACAGAGGTCAGAAGAGTGGGTCAGATCTCCGAGAACTGAGATATGGATGGTTGTTAGCTACCATGTGGGTCCTCTACAAGAGCAGCCAGTGTTCTTGACCTCTGAACTATCTCACCAATCCCAAAGTTCCCTATTTTATTTACCATTAAAATAAAGATACTTGACATCATTCACCTCTCTTAATACCTACACCCTGGAGATTCTAGCAGACCATTCCTGTGTATACTCTGCCATCTTCTTTCCCCTATTAGTGACTACTGAGGTTTTCATAAGGATGCTGAAGTAATTCAGTGGTATGAAAGTATAGTCTTACTAAATAACTTGTCATGAATGACAAGATAGACACATGAAAGCAGGGAAGCTGGTTCTGACCTCATGTACAGAAAGCAACTTAAGTTGGATTAAAAACCTAAATACAATCCTTGGAAGAAAATAGAGGTGTAAACTTTCATGATATTTGATTTGGCAAATGGTTTCTGAGATAGGATATGGCACTTAAAACAGAATCAACAAAATATTGAATAATGTCAAAATAGAAAACTATGTTCTACAAATGACAGTATCCAGACATTGTAAATACCACTTTCAGAATGAAAAATAGTGGTGTGATTCATAGCTGCAATCATGCCGTGGCATCTGGACTGTATAAAGGACTTTCACAGATGAATAATAAAGATAACAACCAAAAACCCCCCAAGTTGACTGATTGAATATACATTTTGCCAAAAAATTATAAATAGTTGATACGTGTATCGATTGTTAGGACATTGCTTTCCTTGTTAAATATCTTCAAGTTCAAGGACCACTGTCATTTGATGGCACATCACAAATTTTTCTGTCACTATACTTTACTAAAAATCAAAGGAAGGTGAATCGTGCTGCCAAGAGTTGATTGCTATGACCACACACAAACACTCCTGAAAGAGTGGGGATCCACTTAATACCATACAAGTCTCTTAGGGGAACATTATCAAATCTTCTCTTTTTCCAAATTAGCAGCAGGGAGGCAGACCAAAATCACAGCTGATGAGACCAGAGTGGGCTGCGGGATCACAGAATCTCTGCTGCTCTTTCTACCATAGCTTAGCCTAACGGATATGCATCCATTTCTGGAGCCAATGTCCTAAACATGGACAGGAACACCAGAGCACTTTTCCCCTCGCATACACTGCCACTGTTTGAATTGGTTTTATAATACCAGTAGAGTGACATAGACATCAATTAATGAAAGAGGCAGTTCTTCACAGCCAACTGCAGCTTACAAAATAAAATTCTTCTCTCTTTTCCCTATAAACACTTCTAGCTTGACACTAGGCAGGCTTTACACTCCTTGTAATTGTGATCTAGTGTGGCCATAGCTTTAACATGTAGACAGCCTCCTCTGCTGTGCAAACAATATATAAACATTGTATTTCTCATTGTCAAAGCTTTCTAGTATTTTAATATTCTGATAGGACCAAAGTAACCTAGCTATTTCTACAACTTGTCATTGAAGTTGCTCATATATATATATTTTTTTAGTTTTTAAAGAGAGTATTGGAATGAATATATTTTAGAGTTTTCTTTACAATATTTATTTTGTGACTTTAAGTTCAATCCCCAGGCATACAATTCAGCTGATGGCTACTACAGTTTTAATTGACTCATAACATGGGTTCTGAAAAAGACACAGTCAATGTACTGCTAATGATACATGATTTCATTGTATCTTTAACAATCAATGGTGGGATCATTGCTAAAACCCTTCTCAAATTATCCATATCCTGAAATTAATATTTTTGTGCATCATTTAATGCTTGCTGATCAGGTATGCTTCTGTGGACTTATAGATTCATTTATCTTTTTAAATTTTTTTATTAATTAAAAATATTTATTCTTTTTAATTTTCATGTATGAGTATATTGCCCACATTATGCAAAGCCCCTAAAGGTCAGAAGAAGGTTTCAGATGCTCCATAACTGGAGTTAAAGATGCTGTTAGCCACCCTAGAGGTGCTGGGATTCATCCTATGTATGCTGCAACAGCAGTCAGTGTTGTTACCAGCCAAGGCATCTCTCCACCCCCTGATTTAGTTATTTTTATTTTATGTATGTGCATGTTTTGCCTGCATTTATATATGTGCTCTCAGTGCACAGAAGAGGGCATCAGATGTCCTGGAGTTGGAGTTATAAGGAGTTGTTAGCCACCATGTGGGTGCTAGAAACCCAAATCTCTGTGCTCTGGAAGAGAAGCCAGTGTGCTCTTATCTGCTGAGCTGTTTCCCTGGTCTCTGGATCCATTTTCTCTTGAAAAGCATTAGTCTTTTTTATGGTCTAGTAGTAATAATAATAATAGTAATAATAATAATGACAGTGCATGCTCAGGTGATCCAGAACTGCACGGAAAGCCAGTGCCGGAGGCCTGGGTCTCAGGGCCCAGATGGAACACCACTCCCCTCTTGTATGATCAGTGTGGGCAGAGTCACCCAGCTGCTGGCAGGACGCTGGCTCTGGGGCCCAAGGGAGCAACCCCACCCCCACCCAAGCTGGTGGAGCTGTGGCCCAGTGTTAGTGATTCTAGGCTGCACAGCCAATGTAGAGGAGCAGGCCAGCAAAAACCAGAGTGACTGACCAACCAGTCCTCCATATTAAAATTTGAGATTAGTACCAGAATCCAAACAAAATAAACCCAAATGCCAAAGTCGCAACAAAAAAAACCAACAACATGGGAAAAACTCATAGTAAGTCCATACTGAACTCTACCAATCCTATAGAAGATCCCTACAATGAGAGTTCCCTGGAAGGGAACCAAGCCATGAACCTTAGAAGAACAATCATAGACATATTCAAAGAATATAAAGAACAACTCAGAGAATTAAGGGGAGAAAATGCAAAACTCAGGAAGGAACTAGAAGGAAGGAAGGATAAATTCCAGAAAGAACCAGAGGGAGAGAATGACAAACTCCAGAAGGAAGTGGAAACACTTAAAAGATCTCAGGCAGAAATGAACAATGAAACTGGCCAGAGAAGCAAGGAGCTATAAGTAGAGAATGACAAACTCCAAAAGGAAATGGAAATACTAAAGATCACAGGAAGAAATGAAAAAGTAAATTGAATACTTATCAAATCAATAAGATAGGGTGGGAAAAAAAAACTTGGAAGCAGAATGGATGAAGCAGAAAAAAAAATTTATCAGATCTGCAGGATAACACTGAGCAACTAGAATGCTCAAGTAAAGATTATGAAAAAATTTTTAAAAAACACAATAGTGGAACAACCAGGAAATGTAGGACACTATGAAAAGACCAAATCTCCACATCATAGGGAGAGAGGAAGGAAAAGAATCCCAAGACAACAGTATTGAACAGATCTTCAACAGAATAACAGAAGAAAATTTCCCCAAATGGGAAAAAGACTGTGGAGAGCGGGCATTGGCCAAAATGGCGCTTTGGACCCTGGTGAGGTCTTATGATTGCCTGATTGTTGCCTGACTGCCCAGCTCATTCCCCAGCCAATAAGAGAGCGCCAAACCTGAGCCCTCATTAGCATGTCCGCTGATTTCCGTATATTGCGCATACCGCTTACAGACCAATGAGAGACTGCCACGGTGCTCGCACGCAAGCAGGAGGTGGGGTTTAGAGAAGGGTATATTAGTAGGGGATGCTGGAAGGGGGGAGAGAGTTGGTGTATGAGTTGCCTGAATAAACTGCGTCTGGAAGAACAAGAGTGTGTCCTCTCCTTTTTCCTGCCGGCCGGGAACAGAGAGTGACAAGGAGAGCAACAAGAGACCAACCCATACAAATATAAGAAGCACACAGAACACCAAATAGACAAGACCAGAAAAGAAATTCCCCACATAATATCATAGTTAAAATGCTAGATGGTCAAAACAAACACAAAATACTAAAAGCCACAAGAGAAAAACTACAAGTTACATATAAGGGGAAACCCATGAGAATTATAGCTTACTTCTCAGTGCAAACTATGAAAGCCAGAAGAATGTGGACTAAAGTATTCCCAGTGCTAAACAACTTTAGATGACAATCTGGATTACTATACCCAGCAAAAACGTCGATTATACTTGAAAGAGAAAGAAAAATCTTTCATGACATAAACAAAATGAAAGAATACATGTCAAAAAACCTATTCAAGGTAATTCAAGGAACAGAGGAAAGGAGCAACTATCCCCAAGCAACAAAAGAGAGAAATTAATATGTGGCTGGAGAGATAACCTAGCAGTTAAGAGTGCTGACTACTCTCGCAGAGGACCTGGGTTTGATTCCCAGCACCCACATGGCAGCCAAGAACTGTCTATAACTCCAATTCCAGGAGAACTCCGGTTCCAGGGAAATCCAACACCCTCTTCTGACCTCCGCGGCATTGCACGACACAGGTTCACAAACCTACATGCAGATAGTACATTCACACACATAGAAAATAAATAAATAAATAAAAATTATAAAAAGAGAGAAATTAATAAACTCATAACAGCATAAATACAAACATAGTCCAAGAATGCAAACAAAAAATAAGGTAAAAGGAAGCAACATACATGTCTCAATAATAACCTTAAATGTTCATGGTCTAAACTCCCCAATCAAAAGACATAGACTGGGAGAATGAATTAGGAAACAGAATCCATCTATATGCTGTCTATAAGAAACCCATCTCTCAAGGACAGACATCAACTTAAAGTGAAAGGAGGGAAAAAATATTCCAGGCAAACGGTACCAAATAGCAAGCAGGAGTTGCTATTCTAATATCAAACAAAAGAGACCTCAGAGTGAAATCAATCAGAAGAGACAAAGAGGGCCATTACATCCTTATCAAAGGAACAATTAACCAGGAAGATTTCACAGTTCTAAATGTTTATGCACCAAACTCAGGTGCACTGAACTTTATAAACACAATTCTGCAGGACCTCAAGATACAGATGATTCCTAGCACAGTAATAGTGGGGAACTTCAATACCCCACTGAGCTCCTTGGATAGATCAACTGGACAAAAAATAAACAGAGAGATATCAGAACTGAACAATATAGTACAACAAATGGACCTCACAGACATCTACAGAATATTCCAACCAAACACCAGAGAATATACTTTCTCAGCATCCCAGGGAACATTCTCCAAAATCGACCATATACTGGTACACAAAAATAATCTCAACAAATAGAAAAGGATTGAAATTATTTCATGCATTCTATCAGACCACAGTGCAATAAAGCTCAATATTAACACCAGAATAAGCCCAACTAGCTACAAGAATAGATATAGAATAAATAACACAATCCTGAATAATGAATGGGCCAAGGAGAAATAAAGAATCATAAAATTATTCAGGGAACTAAATGAAAAATACAATACAACACAACAAAACCTGTGGTATATTTTAAAACCAGTCCTAAGAGGGAAATTTATAGCCCAAACTACCCAAGACAGAAAGGGAACAAATAAACTATCTAACACTGCAGCTAAAAACTCTTGAGAGACATCAACAAATCAACTTTAAACCAAGAGACAGGAAGAAATAATAAAAATCAGAGCAGAAATCAATGAAATAGAAACAATGAAAAAAATATGAAGGAATCAGTGAATCCACCAGCTGGCTCTTTGAAAAGATAAAGAAGATAGACAGACCTCTAACCTAGTTAACCCAAAGAAAGAAAGAGCCACTCCAAATCAATTGCATTTGTGCTAAAAAGGGAAACATCGAAACAGATTAAAAAAAAATACAAACATCCAGATAGTCATATAAGAATATTTCAAAAACTTGAAACCTATACTCCACTAAATTTGAAAACCTAGGGGAAATGGATGAATATCTGAAATCCTGGGTATCAACAGAGTTTATCCAAGAAGAGATTGACCGTTCAAACTGACCCATAATATTTGAGGAAACAGGATATAATAATAATAAAAAAAAAAACTCCCAACTAAAAAAAGCCCAGGTTCAGATGGTTTCACAGCAGAATTCTATAAAACATTTAAAAAAAGAGGTCTTACATCCATTATTACTCAAACACTTCGGATGGATACAAACAGAATGAAATCTCCCAAATTACTTCTATGAAGCTAGCATCACTCTAATACCAAAACCAGGCAAAGACACAACCAAAAATGAAAACTATAGGCCCATCTCATTAATGAACATAGAAGCAAAATTTCTCAAACAAATACTTGCAAATCGCACACAGACCCACATCAAAAAAGATCATCCATCATGATCAACTTGGATTCATACCAGAGATGCAGGGATGGTTCAGCATAAGTAAATCAATAAATATCATAAAACATATAAATGAACCAAAGACAAAAATCACACAATCATCTTAATTGATACAGAAAAGGCCTTTGACAAGATCCAGCATCCCTTCATATTTAAAGTTCCAGAGGAAATTGGACTGAAGGGAACATTCCACAACATAATCAAAGCTGTATACAACAAACCCACTGCAAACATTATCCTAAATGGAGAAAAATTAGAAGCATTCTCCTTAAAGGTGGCAACACAACAAGGCTGGCCCCTATCGCCACTCCTCTTCAATGTAGTGCTTGAAATGCTTGCTAAGGCAAAAATGCAAGAAAGGGAAATTAGTGGAGTACTAATTGGAAAAGAAGAAGTCAAATTATCCCTGTTTGCAAATGATATGATAGTTTACCAGAGGGATACTAAAATCTCCACCAGAAAACTCCTAGAAACAATTAAGAGTTTCGGTAAAGTAGCAGGATACAAATTAACCTAGAAAAATCAGTCGCCTTTCTTTACACAAACAACAAGCAACTGGAGAAGAAATATGAGACCTTCCCACTCACAATAGCCTCAAAAAAATAAAATAAAATACCTCTGCACAGATTTGGAAAAAAATTCTTAAATTCATATGGAAATGCAAAAGACCCTGGATGCCTAAAGTGACCCTGTATAGGTCACCTTTCTGTTGCTGTGATAAAATCAACATGACCAAGGGAACTTATAAAAGGAAGAGTTTATTTGAGCTTGATGGTTCCAGGGAATTGGGGTCCATTGTGGCGGGGAGGCATGGTGGCCGGGACTGTAGCAGAAAGCCGAGGTTTGCATCTTCCAATGAGCACAGGAAGCCAAGAGAGAGACACTGGAGACTGCAAGGTTTGTTAAACTCACTAGGCCCACCCCCACTGATGTACTTCCTCCAGCATGGCCATACCTTCTAAGATCTCCCAAAAAAATGCCACTAACTGGGCACTAAATATCTAAATACTTGAAGCCCATGGGGGCCAGTCTCATTCAAACCACCATATACCCTAAATGAAAAATGCAATACAGGGGGGATCACTTTACCAGACTTCAAGCTATATTACAGGGTCATAGTCATAAAGATACCTGATACTCAAACAAAAACACATCCATTGATGAACGGATGAAAATAGAAGATCCAAATTTGAGTTCATACAATTTCAGCCGCCTCATTTTCAACAAAGTGGCCAAAAAAGCTCAATGGAGGAAAGATAGCATCTTCAGCAAATGGTGCTGGCAAAACTGGATCACCATTTGTAGAAGAACAAAATTAAATCCCTACCTCTCTCCCTGTATGGAAATAAACTCCAAGTGGATCAAAGACCTCAAACTGAAACTCTGAAGGTGATAGAAAATTTTGGCAGCAACCTATAAGACATAAGTGTAGGAAGACACATTCTAAATCAAACAGCAGCTGCACAGGAAATAAGGTCACCAGTTGACAAGTGGGACCTCATCAAACTCAAAAGCATCTATACAGTAAAAAAAAAAAATAAGTGAAGAGAAAACCCACAGAGTGGGAGGAAACCTTCACCAGTGATACATCAGACAGAGCATTAACATCCAGAACATACAGACTACTCAAAGAAGTAAGAAAACAAATGACCTACTCAAAAGATGGAGTAAAGTGCTGAACAGAGACTTAACCAGTGAGGAAGAAAAGATGGGTGAGAAACATCTTAAAAGTGTTCAACATCACTAATAATTAAGGAAATGAAAATTAAAACCACTTTAAGATTATCATCCCACTCTGATAAGACTGGCTAAGATCAAGAAAACAAAAGACACCAAATGCTGGAGAGGTTGTGGGGAAAGGGGAACACTCATCCACTACTGGTGAGAATGTAAACTTGTACAACCACTATGGAAAGCAGTGTGGAGAACCCTTAAAAGATTCAAAATGCACTTAGGCAAAGTATATTAATGCAGGAGCTCTGACATCAGCAATGGATTGTTCTACCAGGGGGATGTTGGCCAGGGGATCCAAGGCCCCACAAAAGGTAAGGGCTCCTTGCCTCTAAGTTGGGATACCTGCAGGAGGAGAGGCGATAAGACCCTGCTGCCGAAGACCTGACGTTAACATGGGAGGGATGTATTGAGACCGCACATGCAAGTGTACAGATGGCCTCTGGAATGCCAGAGAGTGTTACCAAAGGCCACTAAACAAATAAAGCAAATACAGGTCTCCCTGAGTCAAGCAAGACTCCACCGTCAGCACCAGCTACACCTCACCTGCCTGGAAATACTGTGCAGCAGAGGCAGCCATGTGCCTGTATATCCCAAATCTAATTGGCTATTGGCTCTCTCCTTGGAGGAATAACCCATGGCTGATGCCACAAGCCTACATCCTCTACAGGTTAGGAGATGTTATAAGCCACAGTAAGACCCTGTCACATTTATCAGGGGGTAAAAATGTAATTCATGGATTAACATATCATCCAAACATATGTGTCTATGCCAAAGTAACCTACCATAACTATTAGTGCTGCTTAAATACCTATATATCTAATCACTTGTGCTTCATTAGTAGGATCGAAAAGTTACTCCTGAACAAACTGTCAGCCCATGAAAGGAAATAGCCAGAATTGACCAGAATCCAAGTCAACAGCTCCAGAGAGAGAGGACAGTTTTACTTCTCATCCACCTGTGCCCCTTTTCTAAGCCTAGGGAACAATCTGTGGAAGAGGGGGCGTGGTAGAATGTAAGGGCTGCGATTGGGGTGAATGGTGAAACTACAGCGATGTAGTCTGGACACTCATTTGATCAACTTGATTGAACAAACAACCTGTCACCCCCCACTGGATGGTGGGACTGTGGGGATTTGGGCACAACAGTCTGTAGATTGGTTTTGCACGAAGGATGCTTATACTCATGGATAATCACTTATAGATAAAAATAAAAAAAAAAAAACACAGAGAAAGATGCAGGACAGTTATGGCAGAATACATGATCTGGGATAGGGTGGGGGTGGGGGGGAAGGGAAAGGGAAATATGCCTGATCTGAATTGGAAAATGATGTATGAAATGCACAAACCATCAATAAAAATTAAATTAAAAAAAAATCAAAATGAGCCTACTACCTGATCCAGTCATACCACTCCTAGATATATACCCACAAGCCTCATCCTACTGTAAAGATACATGTGCATCTATGTTTATCGTAGTTCTCTTCACAGTAGCAAAGAGCTGGAACCAACCCAAATGCCCTTCTATAAATAAGTGGATAGAGAAAATGTGGTTCATCTACACAATGGAGTTCTATGTAGTGGTAAAGAAAGATGACATCATGACATTTGCAGGTAAATGGATGGAAATTGAAGCCATTATGCTAAGTGAAGTAACACTCACACACACACACACACACACACACAAACAAACAAATAAACAAACATGGAATAGTTCCCCTCATTTGTGGATGCTAGCACCAAATCCCCCAGCTGAAAGGCAAGCTGAGCAATGTTATTGTTATATTTCTTTTTATCTGAAAGCAACTATGCTGTTATAATGTGAATCTCTTAATGGGCCCTAGAATTAACTTACTGCTTGTTTTCAGACATTGTCATTACTGTATATGGGTGGAAGGTATGTATTCATATTTTAGAGTAATATAAAATTAAAAGAAAAAATGTGAATTCCTAAACATATTTTGGAATTACATACAGTTTATTTCTGGAGGACATAATTTTGGTATATATGTGATGTTTATATAAGCATATTTTGGAGCAATACAAATGGGAGGGAAAAACAACATAAGGACTGGGTCAAAGAACTGACTGATACAGTTAGATTCTGCCCCAAACAATAAATCTTTGCAGAGAAAAACTTTAAAAAAGACTGACAGAAAGATGCAGGACAGGTATGGCAGAATGCATGAGCTGGGGTGGGGAACAGGGAAAGGGGAATATGTCTAAATTTGGCTGAAAAATTATGTTTGAAATATACAAAACATCAGTAAATGTATTTTATTTACAAAATAATAATAATAATAATAATAATTAATATTACTTTAAATTTTCTATAAAAATTTCAGTGACAAATGTTTGCTAAATGCAGGAACATAAAATCGGCCTTATATTGAGTCATGTGTCTTTATAGCCCTTTTTCTCAAAGAGAAAATATTCATTGTGATAAGGAATCAAAACAAGAAAAAGTCATTAGTGCTGCTCAGGGAACCCTGCTCCAGACCAGTGAGCTCAAGTCAGTTTGTCTGGATAACATGCCCCTAAATGTTTTGAAGATCAAGATTCAACAGGACATTTATTTATTTATTTATTTATTTATTTATTTATTTATTTATTTATTGTATTTTATCTTTGGCTTAAGACAGAGTTTATTGAATGGCTGCTGGGAAGCTTATAGAAGCCCCAAAAAGGTGTAGCTTAGAATAAGGGAGGAAAGGAAGCAGCCTACTATTGACCCTGCTGACACCCTGAACATACAACACTATGGCCATCATGTCCAGAGATGTGTACTATCACTGTTGCTGCTCCTGCTGCTGTTATTGCTGACCTTATCAGGATGTCTGCCTTTCCCCTGGTGTAAATGCACAGAGGGAGATTGAAAGACTCCCTGTGATACAGTGAAAATGACCCTCCTACCAAAAGCAATTTACAGAATCAATGCAATCCCAATAAAAATCCCCACGACATTCTTCACAGAAGTGCATCCTAAAATTCATATGGAAATAAAAAAGCCCCCATACAGTCAAAGCAATCCTGAGCACAAAAGGAAATGCTGAGGAATTACTACACCAGACATAAATCTATATTACAAAGCCACAGTCATACAAACAGCATGGCTTAGGCATTGTGGAATAAAATAGAAAACCCAAACCTGAGTGCACACAATTAAAGGCATCTGATGTTTGACAAAGGTTCCAAGAACATACAGTGGAGGAAAGACAAATGGTGCTGGCAAAATTGGATCTCCACTTGCAGAAAAATGAAATTAGATCCGTACCTATCACCTTGCACAAAAGTCAATTCCAAAAATATCAAAGATGTCAATGTGAAACATGAAGCATTGAAACTGTTAGAAGAATACATAGGTAATAACTTACAAGGCATTGATGCAGGAAAAGGATGTGTAAATCCAGCACAAGTAGCTCAGGAATTAAGCTCAAGAATAGACAAATGTAATCTCATTAAAAAAAGCTTCTGTGCAGCCAAGGAAACAACCCATCAAGAGAAGAGGAAGCCTAAAGAGTGGGAAAAAAGCTTTACCAGCTATTCATCCAACAGAAAATTAATATCCAGAATATAAAAAGAATTAAGAAAACAGAGATGATAGAAAACAAATGACCCAATTAAAAAAATGGGCTCTGGATCTGAAAATATGGCTGTCAAAAGAAGAAATAAAAATGGCTAAGAAACACCTTTAAAAGTGTTCACGGGCGTGGTGGTGTATGCCTTTAATCCTAGCACTTGGGAGGCAGAGGCAGGCGGATCTTTGTGAGTTCAAAGTCAGCCTGGTCTACAGAGTGAGTTCTGGGACAGCTGGGGCTACAAGGAGACCCTGTCTCAAAAAGACCAAAAAAAAAAAAGGTGTTCAACACAACTGGGTGTGGTGGCACACGCCTTTAATCCCAGCACTTGGGAGGCAGAGGCAGGCAGATCTCTGTGAGTTCAAGGCCAGCCTGCTCTACAGAATGAGCTCCGGGCCAGCAGGGACTAAAAGGGAGACCCTGTCTCAAACCATACAAAAAAAAAAAAAAAAAAAAAAAAAAGTGTTCAACACGCTTAGTAATTAGTAGAAATTGCAAATCAAAACCATCTTTAAGATTTAATCTTACCCCAGTCAGAACAGCTAAGATTATTCGACATATTTAAATATATATTATATAGATATATATATATATATGCCTATGTCTGTATAGCTAATACGTATGCTAGTGTCTTCAAAGGCCAGAAGGGAATATTGGATCCCTTGGACTAGGGTTACAGGCAGTTGTGAACCATCCAATATCAGTGGGTGCTAAGAACTGAACTTGGGTCCTTTGCAAGATCAGTAAATGCTCTTAACTACTAAACCTTTTTCTTTCCTCTCAAGTTTAACCTTTTTTTCTGTCACTCGGAGTCACTTCAGTGCTAGCATAGAGGTTCCCTGTAAAGTTCTTCTTTTTCATAGGCCAGGGCAAAACAACCAGGTGTGCCGTAACTATGGAAATGAAATCAGATCTCCTTTATGCTAACCATATCTGTTTTCATCTATGTTTAAATGAACCAAATCAAGTAACAGTAAACTAAAAGTGTGTCTATATGGCAGCAAGTGTACAGGAAATTTGACTGGTATTTTGGAGCCACTGTCACATGCTGCCAGAGTAGAGTGGGCTGTTACGTCTTGAGGAGCTTGGTCCCAGTTGCAATTTTATTTCCAAAGTAATAAAATTCAGTGGAAGCTTAATTATTAAACATAAACACCCAGGGGAAAGAATCAGCACAGTTTAATTATTACGTTTCTTTAATATTAAGAAATAGAGAAAAATATAAAACTTCTGGAAAACCATGTTTAATTAAGAATTGGAAACCTTGATAAGTGTGGGAACAGTAGGCATACAATGCCTCTAAATTCATTATTCTGTGATCCTTTGTGCTTTAAAAAGTTTCTGGAATGATATTTTATGAGTAAATGGTTGCAATGCCTTTTTATTTATTTTTTTCCTTGATTCACATTTTTCCATTTTAATTTTATATTACTCTAAAATATGCATACATACCTACCATCATATACCAAAAGTCCAAATTCTGAAAATAAATGGTAGGTTAATTCTAGAACCTGTCTAGAAATTTACAATGTAAGAGCACAATTGTTTTCAGATCACAAGGAATATAACATTAATGTTGCTCAGTTTGCCTTACAACAAGGTACTTGGTGCTAGCATCCACAGATGAGGAATACCATTCATCTTTTGTTTTTCTGGGACTGGGTTACTTCACTTAACATAATATCTTCCAATTACATCCATTTACCTGCAAATTTCATGATGTCATCTTTCTTTTTTTTATTTAATATTTATTCATTTATTTTTTAAGGGATTCACAATATAAGAGCACAATTGTTTTCAGATCACATTAACGTTGCTCAGTTTGCCATACAATTAGGTAATTGGTGCTAGCATCCACAGATGAGGGATACCATTCGTGGTTTGTTTTCCTGGGACTGTGTTACTTCACTTAGAATGGTATCTTATGGCTCCATCCATTTACCTGCAAAGCTCATGATGTTACCTTTCTTTACTGCTGCATAGAACTCCATTGTGCAGATGTACCACATTTTCTTTATCCATTCATCAGTTGAGGGCCACTTGGGATAGCTCCAGGTCTTCACTATTGTGAAGATAACTGCAATAAACATGGCTGTACATGTATTTCTGTGGTAAGATGAGTCTTGTGGATATATACCCAGGAGTGGTATGGCTGGGTCATTTGGTAAGCTCATTTTGAGTCTTTTAAGGGTTCTCCACACTGCTTTCCATAGCGGTTGTATGAGCTCGCATTCCCACCAGAAGTGGATAAGTGTTCCCCTTTCCCCACAACCTCTCCAGCATTTGGTATCATTTGTTTTCTTGATCTTAGCCAGTCATATTGGGGCAAGATAATATCTTAAAGTGGTTCTAATTTGCATTTCCTTAATTATTAGTGATGTTGAACACTTTAAGATGTTTCTCAGCCATCTCTATTTCCTCACTTGTGAAGTCTCTGTTCATCTCTTTATCTTTTGAGTGAGTCATTTGTTTTCTTAATTCTTTTTTTTTTTTTTTGAGTAGTTTATATATTCTGGAAGTTAATACTCTGTCAGATGTATCAGCAGTTAAGGTTTCCTCCCACTCTGTGGGTTTTCTCTTCACTTCCCTGATTGTTTCCTTTGCTGTACAGAAGCTTTTGAGTTTAATAAGTTCCCACTTGTCAATTGTCAACCTTATTTCCCATGCAGCTGCTGTCTTATCTAGAAAGTCTTTTCCTCAGCCTATGTCTTGTAGGTTCCTGCCAACTTTTTATTCTATCATCTTCAGAGTTTTGGGTTTCATTTTGAGGTCTTTGATCCATTTGGAGTTGATTTTTGTACAGGGTGAGAGGTAGGGGTTTAATTTCATTCTTCTACAAGTGGTGATCCAGCTTTGCCAACACCATTTGCTGAAGATGCTGTCTTTCCTCTTTTGAGTCTTTTTGGCCCCCTTGCCAAATATGAGGTGGCTGAAATTGTATGTGCTCAAGTTTAAATCTTCAGTTTTATTCCATTGGTCTACAGGTCTGTTTTTGTGCCAGTACCCGGCTGTTTTTATGACTATAGCCCTGTAGTATACTTTGAAGTCTGGTATAGAGATCCCCCCTATATTGCTCTTTTCACTCAGGGTTGCTTTGGCAATTCGGGGTCTTTTGTTTTTCCATATGAATTGAAGGATTTTTTTTCCTAGCCTGTAAAGAAAGTCTTGGGGATTTTGATTGGGATTGCATTAAATCTGTATATTAATTTGCATAGAATGGACATTTCTACTATATTAATTTTTCCAATCCTTCCATCTTCTGATGTCTTCTTCAATCTCCTTCAGGGGTTTATAATTTTTTGTCGTAGAGCTCTTTGGTGTCTTTTGTTAGGTTTGTTCCTAGGTATTTTATTGTTTGGGGGCACTATTGTGATTGGGAAGGTCTCCTTGTGTTCCTTCTTCAGTTGCTTGTTGTTGCTGTAAAGAAAGGCTATGTGGGAAAATTTAGTTAAGATGGGTACAATTCTAAACCAATGGGACCTACCTGGCCACACCCATGGGGTGGGATATAGTGACTAAAAGGTTTAGGATTTGGCCCTGGGAGTCAAATCATGCTGTCTATATAACCAGATATTTTGGAATAAAAACTCTCTCTACATTTGGACCTTAACATGCATCCATGTGGTATGCTTTCTTGAGTGTGTTTTCCACAAGGATCATCCTGGGACTAAATGGGCACCCCCACAAATCTCGGTGGGACCCTCACAAATGGCACCTGGACATGGTGCAGGAGGAAACCTTAACAACTTAGCTATGTGAGCCTCTAAATCTTGCCTTTTTCTTCTCTTTCTTCTCTCTTTCCTGATATCTATCTTTTGTGGTGGAGCCTTCTTTCCTGCTGGTTTCAGTGGATGGGAGGGTGATCTGGGAACATGTGACCGGGCACACTTGGAGGAAATCAGCCTGGCTCTTATTTGGCTCAGAGAGACCATTTAATTCCCTCCAGACATGTTCCTCATGGCTTGGTCACTCCTGTGGCTATAAAAGCCAGTGACTTCAAGTTTGAGTTTAATATCAAGGCTTAGTAGCCATGCTTGGCCTTGGAACCATTTTTCATAATTTTACAGGTCTGAAAAACTTTCTGGTTTTAACCCCCACCCCCAAAAGAAAAAAAAAAAAAAAACAAAAAAAAAAACCATATCATCCCCTACTGTGAAGAACCAGTTCTTCCAGTTCAGTTCCAACTT
This sequence comes from Rhizomys pruinosus, assembly GCA_009823505.1. Taxonomy (NCBI): domain Eukaryota; kingdom Metazoa; phylum Chordata; class Mammalia; order Rodentia; family Spalacidae; genus Rhizomys; species Rhizomys pruinosus. The sequence continues at coordinate 1,306,972 of VZQC01001768.1, read as the reverse complement.
TAACTTGTTCATATGTAAATTTTCTTCAGGTAGCTCTATGGCTCTGCCAAGGCCAGAGCCCACTTCTTTCTGATGGAAATTAAGGCTTTTCATGGGAACCACCCCACCAAGAGCAGTTTTTCTTCCAGATAATTTTAAGCCGTGGTCGTGGTCACCACTTAATGCCTTTCTCTTAAATTTTGTATACAAAATCTGTTTTTATTTTTTTTTATTTTTTTTTTTAATTTTTATTTATTTCGGTATGTGTATGAATGTACTGTCTGCGTGCAGGTGTGTGCACCCGTGTCGTGCAATGCCGCGGAGGTCAGAAGAGGGTCTCGGATTCCCCTGGAACTGGAGTTCTCCTGGAATTGGAGTTTCAGATGGTTCTCAGCCGCCATGTGGGTGCTGGGGATCGAACCCGGGTCCTCTGTAAGAGCGGTCGGCGCTCTTAACCGCTAGGCCATCTCTCCAGCCCCACAAAATCTGTTTTTAGATAAAAGTTTATTGCTCTCTTGTCTTCCTGTGGGTTTGTTTCATAACTATTTCTAAATCTAATTCTTCCTAACTAAACCTGCTGGCTATTTGTAGATACAAGATTGGGGTTCAGCTAGCTGTATTACTTAAGTAATTCAAATCCAATTCAGCATGCTTAACTTAAAAAGTATATTTTTACTTACCCCGCCAGGTACCCTAGTATCTTTGAGTAAAATAGTGTCACAATTAAAAATTATTGGTAGATTTTAATTTTATCTTGACCTTTTTTAAACAGATTTTTCTTCACAGAATTCTTGATCACAGGCTTGCAACCTTGGTTATGTGCTCTGGCTTCCATCGGCCTGCCTGCTTGTGCCCATAGCACCTTGCCAGACTGAGCACGTGGTATTTAAATCATGCTCTTTAAATTTTGACTTAAAGTAACAGTCTTTTAATTCCGTGTTTTGGAGACAAAATAGATGGTTTTCTAGGAGAGTTTACAGGCTCTGGATTCTAACAAAGGACACTTTCTCTGATAATTATCTTAGTTTTTTAAGAACACTGACCGCTCTTACAGAGACCTGGTTCAGATCCCCAGCACCCACCATGGGCGGCCTAGAACTGTCTGAAACTCCGATTCCAGGTCAGAACTCTAGCTTCCAGGGGACACTCGACACCCTCTTTGCCTCCGCGCTTGCACAAACTTGCATGCAGACAGTACATTGATTACACATACAGAAAAATAATGCCGGAGCGTGGTGTGTGCACTGCCTTTAATCCTAGCACTTGGAGGCAGAGGCACGGGGATCTCGAGTCCGAGGGCCAGGCCTGGTCTACAGAGTGAGTTCCAGGACAGCCAGAGCTATAGGGAGACACTGTTTCAAAAGCCAAAAAAAAAAAAACAAACAAAAAAAAAAAAAAGAACTATTAGTAAAAGACTCTTTAACAACATGAATTGATATTTTGGGTCAATTTAAATGAGAAAAATTTTTTGAAAAAAAACTGTTTTATGTTTCTTTAAGCCCATCTTCAAACTGTGTATGTATGAATGAATACAAGTCCCTGTCTTTAATTCATTATAATCCTACAGGTTTAAATCTAATTAGGAGCCAACTGTAAAACAAAGATAGATTCAACTCATAAAAAATGTTTGTTTTGGGCTGGAGAGATGGCCTAGCGGTTAAGAGCACCGACCGCTCTTACAGAGGACCCGGGTTCAATCCCCAGCACCCACATGGCGGCTGAGAACCATCTGAAGCTCCAATTCCAGGAGAACTCCAGTTCCAGGGGAATCCGAGACCCTCTTCTGACCTCTGCGGCATTGCACGACACGGGTGCACAGACTTGCATGCAGACAGTACATTCATACACATACAAAAAAAAAAATGTTTGTTTTATACCCCTTAGTGTTAACAGTTTTTAATTGGGTTTATAGTATGCATAATATTCAGTTTAATGATGAATTGTTGTTGATTATTGTTGGTGATTGTTATTAATAGCTATAATTATTATTATTAATATAATTACTAATAATAATTCAGTCTAATAATAAATTGTTCATTGTTATTGGCTATTATTATTGACAATTATTATTCATAATAATTATTAATGATGATTATGACTAATAATGGTTAATAATAATTATTGATAATTAATAATTAATAATGGTTATAATTATTGTGATTGTTGTTCTGATTATGGATAATTATTATTCTTCCAAAGTCCTTAATAATAAGACAAGATAAATTGATCCAAGAATGCAACTTTGATCTGTCTACTTTTGGGCACCCTCCTAAATCTTTGGATTTGTAAATAGGATAGGGACAGTTAGACATGGCGTAGGGACAGCCTAGGGATAGTTAACCAGTAGGGACAGAATAGAAAAAGAATAGGCGTAGATTTTAGGGATAGTTCATTGAAGGCAAGTGGTTGGGAATGGGGCTAAGAGGTAGCATATGGATCTCAGCTGTTTGAGTGTTACTAGGACATTTATTCTAATTATGTAAAATAACCCTATGACAAACTATAAAAATTTCATGTTTCTTATTGAACATCAAACAATGTGGCTTTCCTCTCTTGCAGGTCAACTTAACAAACATTTCTTTATTATGTGTGTATATATGTATGTGTGTATGTGTGTATATGTGCACACACGTGTGTATGGATGTTACTTGTGTTCTAAGTATATTTTAATGTTAACAGCTATAATACCGGTAAAAACATTGCCTATGAGTTGGAACGGCTCTTCCTTCTCAAGATGCAGATCTATATCAAACAGCCAACACATAATTCAATTTCAACAAAGGTTATGGGTTATCTATTAAAAATTTTAAAAATTCATTGATCATCTTAATGGATCTACACTGCCCCCTACTGGTTACACCCTTTCAACATCTGAAACAAAGATACAACCAGGTTTTCATTGTATTAAAGTGTTAGTAAGTTTTTGGGTCTTTGGGAATAAAAAAATAAAAAATAAAAATATATAAAAATTAAAAAAAATTGTGAATTCCCATTAACATCATTATGGAATTCCTGGCCGCCATTTTTTAAATTATTGCACGCATACAGGCTAAGACAAGCCTGCATTTTGTTTGGATGGCTGGTGGGTTGGAAAAAGGGTTCCGTGGGGACCACCAATCTGGGTAACTGGTTTTCAGGCCTGCATTTCTTTTGGGTGGCCAGTGGGTTGGAAAAAGGTTCCAGTGTGGACCACCAATCTGGGTAGCTGGTGTTGTAAGTGAAATTCCTGTCCTGGCTCTGGGCAGGTGGAAAGACACAGCCAAGAGTGGGAAACGTGTGTCGTTGTCCCAGGCTAAGGACCTGAGTTGGAAGTACCTCTCAGGTCAGGTTACAGAAGTAACCAACTGACCTCTGTGCTGTGGGGTCAGTTCCCCATAGTGTCCACAAAGTGGGCACTGTGTTCCCCTTCCCTTAGCAAGACCATGCTGTACCTGCTCATGACAAAGGAAGCTTCCTAGAAGCTCCCACAAAAAAACAAAACAAAACAAAAAATCAAGATGGTAATGATGGTAACAAATTCTCATGGGGCATATCTAGCAAGTCTTTAATTAACTAATGGGCATAAGAAATGTAAAAAAAATATTAAGAGCTAGATATTGACAAATCTTTAAAGCAGGTTTTCATGCCAGACCTGGAGAAGGCATCTCCAATAGCTTGGAGGAAGATAGTCATTAAAATCCACTTTGTAAGGTTTGAAATTTAAAATGGTATACTTAAAAATAACATATATTTATACAGAGAGGTATTTCAGTAGAGATTTATACAGAAATACAAAATAAGCATATAAGTTAATGGACTTGATTTCTCTGAAGTCATAGTCTAGTCATATAGTTTTAAAGAATACAGTGTGTATTTGGTTAAAATTTATTTGGCAGGTATTCAACTTTGTCCAAGCTTTGCCCACATATTATAGGATATCTTAAGACTTAGTAAAAATGTTTAGATTAGTTAAATTTGGTTGGTTTTGGTAGAAATGTTAATACATTTGAACTAAATGGGAATATAAAATGTTAATTGTTTTATTTATAATTTGTATTGAACTTCCAACAATAGCTTTGGAGTTAAGCTACACAAATGGTCTCTATATTTTTCTGTATTATACAGTAGCACCTTGTAACATTTTCTTTTATCTGTAGGATAATTTAAAGGAATTAAGTTTACTTCCCAAATAAATAGCATACAGTCAATGATAAATAGTTTGGGTGAATTTGATGAAAACTTATGCCTTGGTTCCTGTTTATGGATATGTGTAATACAACCTAGGCATCTATAGGTCAAAATACAAAAATTTAAAAAACAAAAAGAGGGAGGTGGTAGAGTACTCCCTCTGAGATATAAAAGGAAAACTCTGTATTCCAAACCTTTTGATAAATTTTCAATTTTGAGATCTTGAAACTAACAATGGCAGGAAATTTGTATGTTCCCACAAGTAAAAACACCAACCTAAATGCCTGAAAAAGTGTGACATTTGGCTGTGCAGGATGGACTGGGAAATGCCAACAGAGAGGCTGACCCATTTGAACGTTAAAGGAAGAGGAACCTCAGACTGCCTGAGTCACAGACACTGAGAATCTCTCTGAATTCTATTTGGGATAACTGTTTATAATGTGCCCTAATGAAGTTTACCTTCCAGATGCTGAGAAACCTTCCTACCTCTCTCTCTTTTATAGGAAAAAGAAAAACATGAAGGTAATAAAGTCATTTCCTAACAGTAAATTAGAACCAACTGTTATAGTGGTAATTTCTTATAAAACAGGTATAACTACTGTCTTTAATTGACTGATAGACATAGGAACTGTGAAAGGATAATTCTCTATTCAGAGCAAAATATAATAGTAAAGTCTTTATAAGATGTGTAATTAAGCAAAATATATTAATACAGGAGAGCTCTGACATCAGCAATGGATTATTCTTCCAAGGAGAAGTTGGCTAGGAGATCAAGCCCCCAAAGATAAAGGCTTTTGCCTGTAAGTGGGATACCTGCAAGGAGAGAGGCAGTAAGACCCTGTTGTTGAAGACCTGGTGTAAGCATGGAAAAATGTTTTGAGATGTCACTTGCTAATGTACAGTTGGCCTCTGAAATGCCAGAGAGCATTACCAAAGGCCACTAAATCAATAATACAAATACTGGTCTCATGAGTCAAGAAAGACTCCTCCATCAGGATCAGCTACACCTCCCCTGCTTGAAAATACTGTGCAACAGTGGCAGCCATGTGTCTATATATATCCCAAATCTAATTGGCAATTAGCTCTCTCCTTGGAGGAATAATTCATCGCTGATGCCACAAGCTTACGTCCTCTAGTGGTTAGGAGATGTTATAAGCCACAGTAAGAACTTGTCATCTTTTTACAAAAAGCCACAGTTCATGGATTAGCATACCATCCAAACATCTGTGTCTATGCTCACAGCTTAGCTTGCCATAATAATTAGTACTGTTTAAATGCCTGTACATATAATTGCTTTTGCTTTGTTAGAAGGATTAAAAAGTTACCCCTGGATAAACTGTCAACCCATGAAGGGAAACAACCTGAACAGACTAAAGTCCAAAATGACATCTCCAGAGAAATTAGACTGTTTTGCTTTTCACCCACTTGTGCCCCTTTCCCAAAGCCTAGGGAGCAACCTATGGAAGAGGAGGCATGATAGAATATAATAAGGGCTGCAGAGATTGGGGTGAACTGTGAGACTACAGTAATATAGACTGGACTCTTATTTGATCAACATGCTTGTGCATACAAGCTTCTCCAATTGGACTATGGGAACCTTGATTTGTTCAAATTTGGACATTGGGGCTGGAGAGATGGCCTATCAGTTAAGAGCACCGACCACTCTTGCAGAGGACTTGAATTCGATCCCCAGCACCCACATGGTGGCTGAGAACCATCTTTAACTCCAGTTCCAGGGGAATCCAACACCCTCTTCTGACTTCTGCAGCATTGCATGACACAGGTGCACAAACTTACATGCAGACAGTACATTCATACACATACAAAAATAAATTAAAATTGTTTTTTAATTTTCATCAAAATTCGGACATAGATATTTGCTAATTGCTTTTACATGAATGTTAATTACATTCATTGCTTATGCTTGACAATTGGTTCACATCATGGTTGAGCTTTTTGAATATTAATTAGCCTTAGGGTGAAAATAAAGTTTTGGGTCTGACCTGTCCCCCACTGTCTGGCACTCAAAACAGGCTTGAGCAGCTGGCTATTCAAAACTCAGGCTGCTTTGGGTTGTTGGCTTCGCCAATGGGCTCCCCTGCCTTTCAGAAAAATTAAAAAAATAAAATTTAAAGGGCAAGGTGTGGAAAAATTTAGTTAAGATGGGTAGCATTCTAAGCCAATGGGACCTCCCTGGCCACACCCATGGGGTTGGATATAGTGACAAAAAGGTTTAGGATTTGGCCCTGGGAGTTGAGTCATGCTGTGTATGTAACCAGACATTTTGGAATAAAAACTATCTCTGCATTTGGACCTTAACATGCGTCCATGTGGTATGCTTTTCTGAGCTTATTTTTCACATGGATCGACCTGGGATTAAAGGGGAACCCCTCAAGGCTACTGATTTTTTTCTAGGTTAATTTTGTATCCCACCACTTTACTGAAACTTTTAATCATTTCTAAGGGTTTTCTGGTGGAGTTTTTACCATCCCCTAGGTAATCTATCATATGATCTGCAAAAAGGGATAGTTTGACATCCTCTTTTCCAATTAGTACTTCTTTAATTTCCTTTTCAAGCACTATATTGAAGAGGAGTGGTGACCAGGAGCTGCCTTGCTGAGTTCCTACCTTTAAGGGGAATCCTTCTAACTTTTCTTTATTTAGGATGATGTTGGCTGTGGATTTCTTGTATATGGTTTTGATTATGTTAAGGAATGATGCCTCCAGCCAATTCCTTCTAGGACTTTAAGCATGAAGGGATGCTGGATTTTGTCAAAGGCTTTTTCTTCATCAATTGAGATGATTGTGTGGGTTTTGTCTTTCAGTCCACTTATGTGTTTTACGATATTTACTGATTTTCATGTGTTGAACCATCCATGCATCTCAGATATGAATCCAACTTGGTCATGATGGTTGATCTTTTTGATGTGGGTCTGTATGCAGTTTGCAAGTATTTCATTGAGAATTTTTGCATCTGAGTTCATTAATGAGACAGAGCTATAGTTTTCTCTTTTGGTTGTATCTTTGCCTGGTTTTAGTATAAGAGTGATGCTGGCTTCATAGAAGGAATTGGGAGATTTCCCTCTCCTGTATACTTCTAAATAGTTTGAGTAATAATGGTTGTAAGTCCTCTTTAAATGTTTTATTGAATTCTGCTGTGAAACCATCTGGGCCTGGTTTTTTTTTTTTTTAGGTGGGAGGTTTCTTATTACATTTTCAATTTCTTCATATATTATGAGTCTCTTTAAACTGTCAATCTCTTCTTGGTGTAGCTTTAGTGATTCCTAGGATTTCAGATATGCATCCATTTCTCTTAGGTTTTCAAAATTTAGTAGAATATAGGTTTCTGAAATATTCTCATATGATTGTCTGGACCTTTCATAACAAATTCTATTGATTTGGAGTTGCTTTCTTTGGTTAACTGGGCTAGAGGTCTGTATATCTTGCTTATTCTTGTTTATTCAAAGAACCAACATTTGGATTCATTGATTTTTTTTATTGTTTACTTTGTTTCTATTTCATTGATTTCTGCTCTGATTTTTCTTATTTCTTCCTGTCTTTTGCATTTAGGGTTTATTTTAGTTTGTCTTCCATTGCTGTGACCAAACACTCTGACCAACACCAACTTGGGGAGGAAAGGGTTTATTCAGCTTACATCTCTTGGGTCACAGTTCAACACTCAGGGAGCCCAAGGCAAGAATTCAGGGCAGGAGCCTGGAGGCAGGAGCTGAAGCACAGGCCATGGAGGAGTACTGTTCACTGGCTTGCTCCCCTGACCCATGCCCAGCCTGCCTTCTTATACGGTACACAACAACCTGCACAGGGTGGCACCACTCATTGTGGGCCGGGCCCTCCCACACTGCTCGACCATCAAGACAATACTCCACAGATGTGTCCACAGACCAATCCAATGGAGCCAATTTCCCCAATTGAGGATCCCTCAACCCAGGTGTGTCAAGTTGACACTAAAGCTATGCAGCACAACTGAGCCCTTGTCAACTTGACACACAAAACATATCACTATTAAACTACCACCTTTCCAGTTCTTATCTCTAAAGTATGATGTTAACATTAATCACAACCTAAGACAGTACAACCTTAAAAGCACCACAGTCCTTAAAATGTCCAAACACTTAAAATTTCACAGTCTATTAAAAGTCTCTTAACTGTGGGTTGCTGTAAAATCCAAAACAAGTACTGTCTTATTTCAAAGGGAAGAATCAGGCATTCTCAAACAAAACCTGAGTCCAGCAAAGTAGCTCAAGGCTGGACACCTGGGATTCACTCACAATCTTCTGGGCTCCAAAGGGTTTCAGCAGCTCCCCCTCTCCGACTCTGCTGTCCGTGGCACACACAGTTCATCTCGCAGACCCAGACTGACTCCATTCCACACCTGCCGCTGCTCTTGGTGGTTGTCCCATGGTCCTGGCATCTCCAAAAAGCTGGGGTCGCCACTGAAACTGAGGCAGCATCTTCAACAATGGTCTCTTCTGACCTCTCCTGGTGCAAAGCCTCAGCTTCTCTCCATGACCCCTGCAATCCTGGGGTCTTCACTGCAACTGAGGTGTACTTCCACCAATGGTCTTTCCTGACCTCTCATAGTGCCAAGCCTCGGCTGCTCTCTGTGACCCCCTCAAATTTCAACACTAGAACCATAAAGGAGACTCTTACATTTTACCAAGTCCTGCTTCTGGCTCGAGATGGAGGCTCAGGCCCCTTCTGGATCACAGCTTCTGTGTGCTAACCCTGAAGAAATTCTTCCCAGAAGATTTCACCACAGTGATGCTGGTCTCTTGTTACTTACAGCTGATTTTTCAGCCCCAGCTAACCAGCATCAATTGTCCCAGTACAACAAAGCTTTCACTTCAGGTTCTGGTCTCTTGTTACTTACAGCTGATTTCTTCAGCCTCAGCTGACCAGAACCCACAGATTACACAGTCCTGATGATCTCTGTTCCCCTTTGAAACTAGAAACTTCACAAGGCAGGCCTCCATTATCTACAACTCTTTCAGCAAAACTGTTCCAAGTTCCACAGCCACGATCTTTAGGCATTCAGTGATTTTTCTAGCCCAAAGTTCCAAACGCTTCCACAATCCTTCCCCAAAACACCAAGGTCAGGTCTGTCATAGCAATACCCCACTCTTCTGGTACCAATTTCTGTTCTAGTTTGTCTTCCATTGCTGTGACAAAACACTCTGACCAACACCAACTTGGGGAGGAAAGGATTTATTCAGCTTACATCTTTTGGGTCACAGTTCATCACTCAGGGAGCCCAAGGCAAGAACTCAGGGCAGGAACCTGGAGGCAGGAGCTGAAGCACAGGCCATGGAGGAGTACTGTTCACTGGCTTGCTCCCCTGACCCATGCCCAGCCTGCCTTCTTATACTGTACACAACAACCTGCGCAGGGTGGCATCACTCATTGTGGGCCGGGCCCTCCCACACTGCTCGACCATCAAGACAATACTCCACAGATGTGTCCACAGGCCAATCCAATGGAGCCAATTCCCCAACTAAGGCTCCCTCAGCCCTAGGTGTGTCAAGTTGACACTAAAGCTATCCAGTACAGGGTTCATTTTTTGTTGTCTTTCAAGTGTTTTTATCTGCAGTGTTAGCCCATGTATCTTTACTCTTTACTTTATCTACTCTAATGTAGGCACCCAGGCTATAAACTTCCCTCTTAGAACTTCTTTTAAAATGTCCCATAGGTTTCGTTGTGTTTTACTGTCATTGTCATTTAATTCCAGGAATGCTTTTATTTCTTTATTTCTTCCTTGACCCATTCATTATTCAGGAGTCTGTTGTTTAGTCTTCATATGTTCATGTAGGTAGTAGGGCTTATCCTGGTGTTGATACTGAGCTTTATTAAACTGTGGTCTGATAGAATTCATGAAATTATTTCAACTTTTTTTGTATTTGTTGAGGTTTTTCCTGTGTCCAAGTATGTGGTCAATTTTGGAGAATGTTCCATGGGGTGCTATGTAGAAAGTGTATTCTCTGGTGCTTGGGTGTAATATTTGGCAGATATTTGTGACGTTCATTTGCTGCATCATATTGTTCAGTTCAGATGTCTCTCTGTTTATTCTTTGTCCAGTTGATCTGTCCAAAGGGCTCAGTGGGGTATTGAAGTCCCCTACTATGAGTGTGCTGTGGTTGGTCTGTGCCTTGTGGTCCTGTAGAGTTTTGTTTATAAATTTCAGTGAACTGGAGTTGGGTGCATATATATTCATGATTGTGAAGTTTTCATAGTTAATTTTCCCTTTGATAAGGATATAATGGCCTTCTTTGTCTCTTCTAATTGCTTCTACTTTGAAGTCTATTTTGTCTGATATTAAAATAGCAACTCCTGCTTTCTTTTCGGTACCATTTGCTTGGAATATTTTTTCCATGCTTTCACTTTAAGTTGGCACCTATCCTGGAGAGTGAGATGGGTTTCTTGTAGAAGGCATATAAATGGATTCTGTTTCCTAATCCATTTTCCGAGTCTATGCCTTTTGATTGGGGAGTTTAGTCCATTAATATTTAAGGTTATATCTGAAAGATGTGTGTTGCTTCCTTTCACCTTATTATCCATTTGTATAATTTTGGTCTAGGTTTCTACTTCTGCAGTTAAGCTTTTATTGATTTCTCTTTCAAGATGCCTGGGGATAGTTGCTCCACTCTTCTGTCCTTTGAATTGCTTCAAGCATTCTCCGGAGGGTTGGTTTTTCTGGACATGTATTCCTTCATCTTGTTTATGTCATGGAAGATTTTTCTCTTTCCTTCAGCTAGAATCGACATTTTTGCTGGGTATAGTAACCTGAGTTGGCATCTATAGTCATTAAGCACTGGGAATGCTTTGGTCCACATTCTTCTTGCTTTCATAGTTTGCATTGCTGTAATTATGATAGGTTTCCCTTTATATGTAACTTGTTGTTTTTCTCTTGTGGCTTTCAGAATTTTTTCTTTGTTTTGGACACCTAGCGTTTTAACTATGATATGGTGTGGGGAGTTTCTTTTCTTATCTTGTCTATTTGGTGTTCTATGGCTTCTTGTATTTGTATGGGTTTGTCTTTTTTTAATTTGGGGAAATTTTCATCTATTATTCTGTTTAAGGTCTGATCAATACCATTCTCTTGGGATTCTTCTCCTTCCTCTATCCCTATGATGTTGAGGTTTGATCTTTTCATAGCGTCCCACATTTCCTGATTGTTCTGCTCTTGTGTATTTTTAAATTTTTCATAGACTTTACTTGAGCTTTTTAGTAGTTCTGTGTTATCTTCAAGGTCTGATATTCTTTTTTTCTGTTTCCTCCACTCTGCTTCTGAGGCTTTTTCCCATTCTTTCCTCTTGATTGGATGAGTGCTGATTCCTTTTTCATTCCATCCTGTTATTTCTTTAGTATTTCCACTTCCTTTTGGAGCTTCTCAATCTCTTCTTGTAGCTCCTTGCTTTGCTGGTTGGTTTCCTTTTTCATTTCAGCATGGGATCTTTTCAGTGTTTCCACTTCCTTCTGGAGTTTGTCATTTTCTGCCTCTAGCTCTTTCCAGAGTTTGTCATTTTCTATTTTTTAGTTCTTTCTGAAGTTTGTCATTCTCTCCTGCTAGGTCCTTTCCGAATTTTCATTCTCTCTCCTCAGTTCTATGATTTCTTTGAATATATCTGTGATTGTTCTTCTAGGATTTGTGTTCTGGGCTACCTCCAGGGAGATCCCACAGAAACCTTCACAGGCTTGGTAGAGTTTTGTGTGGAATTATTCTGCACTTTTCCCATATTGTTCTTTCATTGTGCTCTTGGCATGTGGGTTTCCTTTTGCCTGTATTCTGATGTGAATCACAAATGCCTCTTCATTGTGTCAAAGGATGGCTTTCCTTGATTCCTTCAGATGCCTTCATTTTATTCTCCTTGTTTATGGAGTACTGATTTGTCTAGGCTTCAGGCTTTCAATTTTGGTTAAATATTAGAAGGTATAGCTCACTCTTTCCTTTCTGTTATGTAGATTTCCAAGAACTGGATAGGTAACAACCCAGATGACACCCTCTGAGCACTGTACTCCCTCTACTGCCAGCCAGTTCTTCTAGGTTGGTTGTAGGGCTTACTGGACAATCTGGGGAATGGTTTGCTTTGGTACTCTGCATCTCCGCTGGTCTGTTGGAAGCAACCAACCTCTATGCACAGCAGACCAAAAATCCAAACCTCCCATAATACGCCTGGCAGAAGCATGTGGTCCACACCCTGCACCTCCACTGGTCTCGTGGAAGCAACCAACCTCTATCCCAATGCCTTTCTAAAAGCTACTTTAATCTTTTCACATTTATTTTGTTTGTGGTAGTTTGCACACGTGTGTGTGTGTGTGTGTGTGTGCATGCGTTTGTGTGTGGTGTGTGTGTGTGTGTGTGTGTGTGTGTGTGTGTTTACGCAGGTTGGGGACAACTTGCAGGAGTCCATTCTCTCTTTCCACCATATGTGTTCCAGACATTGAATTCAGCTTCTTGGGCTTGACAAGAAACGCTACCTGCTGAGTTATCTTGACAGCCTGGAGTACCTTTACCTGGATTCCTTTACTAAGGGAAATCCTCCACATATAAATATACATTTAAGAGTACAAAGTGAGCCTTTCTTTCTTCCCATATGAGGACACAGCAAAACAGTTATATGTATACCAGAAAGTAGGACCAATCATATGCAAGCCAAAAATTGTGGTCACACCCAAAACTGTATATTGCTAGACCAGGATTATGGATTTCCTTCATTATTTGAGGATATACATTTCTGCTTAAATTTTTTTTATTTACTTGTTCATATTTTATGTGTATGAGTGTTTTGTCTGCATGTATGTAAGTGTACCATATGCTTGCAGTGTCCACAGAGGCCAAAAGCAGGTAACAAATCCCCTGGACTTAAGGACATGTGTGAGCCACCATGTGGGTGCTGGGAACTGAACCCAGGTTGTCTGTGAGAACAGCCAGTGTTCTTAATTGCTGAGTCATGTCTCCAACACCAGCTTTAAAAGTTTTAAGGCCTCTAGGGGATGAAAAGCTTTTAGAAGGCATGATGCATAGTTGCATTTAAATACCATATTTGAAAACAGAATTATAGACTGTTTAAAAACAAAGACAAGGGGTCTGTTGAACTGGCTCGGTGGGTAAGATGGCCGGCTGCAGTGTCCAACAACCTGAGTTCCATCCCTGGAACCCACGTGGTAGAAGGAGAGAACCAACTTCCACAAGTCAACCTTCACATAGGCAACAAATGAATGTAATAAATAAAATTTTAAAAAAGAATAAAATAAGAGAAAAGTAACTGGTACTGTGTGTGGGGCCAGATTCTATGCAAATAGGGTATATTCTATTAAAAGTGTACCACTCCCCAGCCCCATATCAGCTCACAAAACCTCTTTAAAACAGGCTTTTGTATTTATTTATTTTTTTTATGTGTATGAGTGTTTGTGCCTGCATGTGTGTGCATGCACCCATGTCATGCAGTACCTGTGGACAACAGGAGAAGGCATTGGATCCTGTGGAACTGGAGTTATGGACAATTGTTAGTTGCCATGTGGGTGCTGGGATTTAAAGCCAGGTTTTCTGCAAGAACAGCCAGATTTGTTTTGCTTTGTTTTGTTTTTCACCTTTTTGAGACAGGGTCTCCCCATAGCCCCAGCTTTCCTGGAACTGACTATGTAGACCAGGCTAGCCTTGAACTCACAGAGATCCACCTGCCTCTGCTTCCCAAGTGCTAGGATTAAAGGCATGCACCACCACGCCTGGCTTAAGAACAGCCAGTTTTCTTTTAATTTTTAAAAATTTATTGTTTTATATAATTTTTTGTACAAGATTATGTTACAAATAAAATATAGACCTGTGTCCCCCTTCCACCCCCCCACTTCACCCCACCAGATTCACCATTTCAGTCAGTTCTTTGATGCAGTCTTTTCTGTTGTTGGTGTTGTTGATGTTCTTTCCCATATGCATCACTCCCAACAAGAAGTATTTACAACTAGGTACTTGGTGCTACCATCCACAGATGAGGGATACAATTCATCATTTGTTTTTCTGGGACTGTGTTACTTCACTTAACATAATATCTTCTAGTTCCATCCATTTACCTTCAAAGTTCACGATGTTGTCTTTTTTTTTTAATTTTTCATTTTTTTATTGATGCTTTGTGTATTTCATACATCATTTTCCAGTTCAGATCAGGCATATTTCCCTTTCCCTTCCCCCCACCCCACCCCACCCCATCCTAGATCATGCATTCTGCCATAACTGTCCTGCATCTTTCTCTCAGTTAATTTTTCACTTTTTAACAATAAGTGATAATTTATGAGTACAAGCATCCTTCATGTAAAACCAATTTTCAAGCAGTTGTGCCCAAACCCACACAGCCTATGGGTCCCACCATCCAGCAGGGGGGGCTTGTATGTTCAATCAAGTTGATCAATTGAGTGTCCAGCCTATATTGCTGTAGTTTCACCATTCACTCCAATCACAGCCCTTACATTCTACCACGCCCCCTCTTCTGCAGATTGTTCCCTAGGCTTAGAAAAGGGGCACAGGTGGATGAGAAGCAAAACAGTCTACTTTCTCTGGAGCTGTTGTCTTGGTCAATTCTGGCTGTTTCCTTTCATGGGCTGACAGTTTGTCCAGGAATAACCTTTCGATCCTACTAATGAAGCACAAGAAATTAGATATATAGGTATTTAAGCAGCACTAATAGTTATGGTAGGTTACTTTAGCATAGACACATGTTTGGATATGTTAATCCATGAATTACAATTTTCCCCCCTGTTAAATATGACAGGGTCTTACTGTGGCTTATAACATCTCCTAACCATTGGAGGATGTAAGCTTGTGGCATCAGCCGTGGGTTATTCCTTCAAGGAGAGAGCTAATAGCCAATTAGATTTGGGATATACAGGCATATGGCTGCCTCTGCTGCACAGTATTTCCATGCAGGTGAGGTGTAGCTGGTGCTGATGGAGGAGTCTTGCTTGACTCAAGGACACCCATATTTGCTTTATTGGTTTAGTGGCCTTTGGTAGCACTCTCTGGTATTCCAGAGACCATCTGTACACTTGCATGTGTGGTCTCAATACATCTTTCCCATGTTTATGTCAGGTCTTCAACAACAGGGCCTTATTGCCTCTCTTCTTGCAGGTATCCCAATTTAGAGGCAAGGAGCCTTTACCTTTTGTAGGGGCTTGGATCCCCTGGCCAACATCTCCTTGGTAGATTAATCCATTGCTGATGTCAGAGCTCCTGTATAAAACGGGGGATACAGATAGATATGAAACATTTTTGTCAAAAATCTTGCAATTCAAATCTTAAAACTAACTATGGGAAAAGATTTGTATGTTCCAACAGGTCAAAATGTCACCAACTTAATGGTTGAGAAAGAAAAGATACAGCTTTGCATTGAGTAGGATATACCAGAAAGTGCCAACAGAAAGGTTTGGCCCATCTGAACATTGAAAGGAAGAAAAGCCTCAGATTGCTACAAACATCAAACCCTTCTGTGGATCCTACTTGTAACAACTATTTATAATGAGTCCTAACAAAACTTACCTTCTAGGTGCCACAAAGGTTTTAATACGAGAGACTTTCTTACCTCCCCCCATAGAACAAGGAGAAATATGATGATGATGAGGTCGTTCTCCAACTGTAAATTGGAGCCAACTGTTATAGAGGTAATCTCTTATAAAACTGGTAAAACTGCCTTCTTAAATTGACTAATAGACATAGGAACTGTGAAAAGGATTATTCTCTATTCAGAACCAAAGATAATACTAAAGTCTCCTTAAACTATGCACTTAAGCAAAATATATTAATACAGGACAGCCAGTTTTTTAAATGTGTGTGTGTGTGTGTGTGTGTGTGTGTGTGTGTCTATCATGTATGCTGTAACATCATATCCACTGGAGCTGGAGTTACAGGTGGTTGTGATCTGGGATCCTAGGTACTAAACTTTGATTCCCTGGAAGAGCTCTTAACCTCTGAGCCACCTCTCCAGGCCCTCAACACATCTTTCTATTTCATTGTATTTTCACTGTATTTCTCTGTTTATTTTGCTTTTCAAATAGATCACTTCTCTTAAATCTAATTAGTAAAAACACAGATGATGACTTTAACCTTACAACCCTACTGCAGTCTTCCTTTTAGCTTCCCTGTTACTAACATTTTATTTGTCATATGTGCTGTGAGAGTGTGAGAAATGCCAACAGCAACTCTGGGCACCACCATTCTTGCCTTATTTGAAGAGTGGTTTGTACAGTAACACGAGCAGCAACAAATCTGCTCCCTTCCAGCTGGAGCGGTCATACTGAGCTGATCTATTTAATAATTACTGACTAAATATTTACAGTGGTGAGGTGGTTTTGTTTTAAAGCTAAGTCAAGAAATTTAGGAACTATGATGTTTATATCCTGTGTTAATAAGTTTACATTCTTGCCTTTAGGAATAGAAAATGATTCATGGTACAACATTTCATTCATGTTGGTGTTATTCTAAAAGAAATGTCCTAATAGGGTATGGAATATTGGGTTGATGTCAGTTGAAGTTTACCAGAAATTCAGGGATTGTTTTGTTACTAATTTGTTTAATCCTAACCTATGAGCTGTACTCTCTAATACTTGCTGAAGATTATAAAAGTTGAACTAATGAGCTGGCAGCCATATTAATGTAGCAATTGAAGTGTTATCATCCTTTATCATAGTCTGAGTTCATTAGAACATGATTCAATTATTTTCAACTCTACAGAAAAAAATGTGTAACTTTGTCTAATAATGATTTAATTTTCTAAAATAAGGTTTTACACAAATACAGTCAGAGGGATGAGACTACGAAGAATAAAGAGAATGGCATATTCAAAAAAAAATTGCAGGTCAGGTGATTACCTGGCAGAGACTGATCCTTTCACAGGTGATGACACAATTAGGGCAGAGTTACATGAATGGGACTAGTCCCTGTTCTGGCTTCCTTCTGTGGTGCTAAAATATCCTGATTAAAAGTAACCTAGGGAAGAAATGTTGAGCGTCTCCATCATCCCTCACTTGGTGAAGTGCAGCATCTTAACTGGTTATTATGAACCTGCCCTTAGGTTTTTTTTTGTTTATTGTTTGTTTGTTTGTGTGTGTGTGCATCTTTGTTAATTATTATCACCATAGTGGGTGATTACCACAGATGTAAATCTTCTGCTACTGTCCTATTCCCAACTCTTCAATACCTTCTCAGTTATTTAGAATAAATTGTAAAAAATGCCTGCCCAGGTCTGAGTGTCTCTGCAAATGTGGACAGATTAGCGATTCTGTTCTGAAAGTAAAACTAATGTGATGTTCAAGTAGATGCCATATGAAATTGAGAGAGAAATGTACCAAATACCATTCAAAAACACAAGTCAAACTTCCTTAGCTCTATGAAGCTCTGCTCTGTGAAGGAGTCCCCAAACTATCCTAACAATTATGCACTTGATGACAAGCATTTATATTCTATTTCCTAATGCCTTCATAGTTAATACATGAACTCATTGTTATGATATGGATCTTAAGTAAACATCAAAAGCCTGTGGGGTGGGGCTGCAGGGATGGCCTAGTGGTTAAGAGCACCGACTGCTCTTCCAGAGGACCGGGTTCGATCCCCAGCACCCACATGGTGGCTGAGAACCATCTGTAACTCCAATTCTAGGAGAACTCCAGTTCCAGGGGAATCCGAGACCCTCTTCTGACCTCCGCGGCGTTGCACGACACGGGTGCACAGACCTACATGCAGACAGTACATTCATACACATACAAAAATAAAGAATAAAAAATTAAAAAAAAAAAGAAAGAAAAAAAAGTCTGTGGGGTAAGGGCTTAGCCACCGACCTGTGGTGGTAGTAGCAATGGTAGAACCGTTGAGAAGAGGGCTTGGCAAGAGAAAGGTCAGTGGTAGCATGCCCTTAAAAAATGGATATCGAGGGGCTGGAGAGATGGCCTAGCGGTTAAGAGCGCCGACTGCTCTTACAGAGGACCCGGGTTCGATCCCCAGCACCCACATGGCGGCCGAGAACCGTCTGAAACTCCAATTCCAGGAGAACTCCAGTTCCAGGGGAATCTGAGACCCTCTTCTGACCTCCGCGGCACTGCACGACACGGGTGCACAAACTTGCATGCAGACAGTACATTCATACACATACAGAAATAAATAAAATTTAAAAAAAAATGGATATCGGGATCCTGGCTTCTTGCTTCTCTCTCTGTTTTTCAGTCACCATAAAGTGAGCAGCTTTCCTCCTAGCCATGATTTTGTACCTTGCATAGACCCATAGCAATGGGGTTGAGCAACCTGGGTCTGGAACCTATGAAACTTTGAACCAAAACAAATTATTTAATGTTGTCACAAGAACAGACATATAACCAATACTTTCATTAATCATTATAATGACTAAATCTTAACTATTTACCAAGGTCAGGCACTAAATGAAACATCGAACAAACAGTGAAGTTGGCTCTTCAAGTAAGTCTATGACTTTGAAATTCTTTCCTTCTTTTGTACATCTTGTGCAGTGACTTTAACTGTCTTATCAGTGGCTGAGCACAAACAGACTATCTCATAAAATGTTTGCTAATGGGTTGATTGAATGGAACACACCTGCTGTATGTGAGAAAGGAAGAGATTTTAGTCTCTTAGGAACCACCCACCGATTACTCAATGAGGAAAAATTTTGAAATTCTCTTCCTGCTACTTGATAGTTTATCTGTTTTTAACTGTTTATCTAGGCATATTTAAATTTTAAGCCTAAATAACATTTGCTAACTAAAGTATAAGAACGTACCCTGGAATTATCCCCTTGCTATTTTTTTTCTGAATCTGTTTATTTGAACTTTCCTTAGAGAGTAAGTGTAAACTGAACCATGAATGATACAAACCAAAATGCTGTTTCTGCCTGAACTTAAAATTTCAACAGGAAGAACTCAGCAGCAGCAATTAGCACCGAAACGCAGATGGTCAAGTGAGCCAAGCCATCATCTGGCTTTATTAATTTCTTACAGAAGCATTTAATGTTAAGATGGAGTCTTCAGAAATATACCCACATATGTTACCTTTCCAAAAGCTAACCTAATTAATTCTAGCTGGATGAATTTAAACATATTATCATTGTTTACCTAAAGAGAACAAGTACAGTATGTTCTCACATAGCAAAGTGCACACCAAAGACTGAACTGTTAACAGAACTTCAAGAACCAAAAGCTTAAATCATCAGAACAGGGATGGCCCTCTTAGTATAACAATCACAGGCTTGAATTACCTGGTGCAGGTAGGGCTTTGTTACTTACTCGAGGCATGTGTCAATATTCTGATTTAATGTCCACTACTGCCCTTCAGTATCACTATAGTTTATTCATTCTATCCTTATACCAGACACCTTGGTTAATGATTTAAGCATCATGCTGTTTAGTTTTTCTGAATAATTCATGAGTTAGGTGAATTAATTAAGGTTTGAAAGGATAAGCAAGACAAATGAATTTTGACTAACAAGCACAATAAAGAATATATTAAAAGTGAAGACTGGGAATGATATGGCTTAAAAACAAAATATTATTCCCTGAAGGTTAGTGTGTTAAAAGCTTGGTTGCCAGCTGATAATTTTCAAAGACATTGCTTTTTGAAGGGTCTGACCTAATCAATGTGTTAATCCACCAATGGTTTCAAATGTGATGGAGTTGTTGGAAGACAGATGCAGGGAGTTCAGACACAGTTAGACAATATAGTTCACTAGGGATATGCCCTGAAGAATATATCTTATACACAATCCTTTCTTCTTAGTATCTCCCCATCTTCTCTACCATGAGATGAGAAGCTGTGCTTTACCACATGTTCTTATCATAACATTCCCTCTTCATACAGCCCAGAAAAAAATAGAATCCAATGACAAAAGTGTCTGGAACCAACATCCAAAATATCTCTTTCCTTCTTTTATGTTGTTTTGTTGTATATCCTGTCACAGCAGTGAAAACTATCCCTGGAAGGAAGGTGATTTAAAGCACTACCATTGAAACCTAACTGTTCCAGTGTTTTCTGATTTTGTGAGATTCTGTCCCAGGTCTACATTAGAGAATCTTTTTGGTCTGACTGGGATCTGGTATCCATCCCCTTGCCCAGCTGTTTCCATATGGTTAATGCTATGTCTAAGAAAAGAAGGTTTCTATAACCGATTTGATATGTTCATAGACAACATGGCATATCAGATGTCAATGCAAGGAAAAACTCAAAAATTTCATTATACTTTCTAGAATTACAAACTCAGAAGAAATAAAATAGGAGGAAGCCCAGGTTGTCCAGGGAAGATTTAAAGAAAAAAGGTCAAGTAGTTCCCACTGCTTGCAAGTCCCTAAGAATTGGCCTAATCTTAGCAAATCAGTAGAAGCAGAACTTCAGAATGGTGTTCAGCAGGTTTAATTGTAGTGGGTCTCATTGAGAAAAGTTTAGATCATGTGGGCGGCAGCTTCATTAGTGCCTTAATACCCTCTTGTGTACCTATTGAAATGGCTATTCATAGGTGGGGCCTCTTTGGAGGAAGTTGGTCACTGGGGGGCTGGAAGCTGAGAACACTTTCTAGTCATCACCCAGTACTGAAGACAATTGTAATTTGTGTTTGTCCTCCATACGAAGCTGATGTGAGGGACAGGATTAACTTAGGATGGAGACAATGATAATTAGATATGCTGTAGCCATAGCTCCTGCTATAAGAAAATAAATTAGAATTACACTTTTTTATTTATCCTCCTATTCTTTCTATTGAGTCAAGAAATACTTCCCCGGTATTTGCCATGTGTTGGTAACTAATGAAATGCTGGTCATAAAATGAGGAGGTAGAAAGCTTAGCCAATTTGTGCATTCTCAGTACTGATAAAATCATTACAAAGTTCAAATGAATAAGCATATAAATTATCAAAAATAGATCATCAGTAACAACAGAAGCAAAGGAATGAAGTTGTTCAGGGTATAACAGAGTATATCAGAAACTGAGAAAAGAGAATGCACATCTAGTATATGGAAGAGGTTTTCTGCCAGTCACTAATAATAGCAGAATAATTAACAGAAAACCATAACGGAAGTTTGTTCAACTAAGTAATATCTCTGAGGATATTAAAACAAGTAAAGGGCTGGAGAGATGGCCTAGCAGTTAAGAGCACCAACTGCTCTTGCAGAGGACCCAGGTTCGATCCCCAGCTCCCACATGGTGGCTGAGAACCATCTTTAACTCCAGTTCCAGGGGAATCCAACTCCCTCTTCTGACCTCTGCGGCATTGCATGACATGGGTGCACCAACCTACATGCAGACAGTACACTCATACACATTAAAAATAAATAAAATAAAAAACAAGTAAAATACTAAGCTAACTAAATAAAAATTTTAAAACAGATAAGATATGGAGACAGTACAATAGAGTTCTAGAGACAAACCAAGAATAGTTTACCTTCAACATTTTTATTGGCAGAACCAAGTAAAAATAAGACAGCATAAAATTATACATCAATAAAGGAAAAGGATACTATGGTTGGAAAGCAATGGACTTCAATATGTGATATTTTCATGTGATAAAGAGTTTAACCAACAAAACTAGAATTCATTAGGGGAGAAAGTCAAAGGAGCTTGACATGAATTGCTACATAAGACTGCATAGCATAAAATGAGATGCAGACATTTTCATGCAATTAAAATAGCAATTGAATTACTATTTGAAAGAAAGCAGGTGGAAAGCTGCTTCTGGAGAACCTATGACTCAAGAGACAAACTGATTACACAACATACATGACTCATTTTTGTTCCAGCCTATTGAGAGTGGAACAGACAGGTAGTATTCAATGCTCCTAAGAACTGAAAGATTCTTTCACATTACAGTATCATGCAGCTCAGTCAGAGTTAATTACAAACTGTCTCTTGACTGAACTACAATTGCTCTGAACTTCTGCCTTCATAATCCCATAGGCACAGAGCCATCATCCTATGTCCAACTCTTTCTTATTGCGTGCTAACTCACTGCCACTTTTCCCACAGGCATTTGTTTCAATTGGTAACACAGATCCTTTCCAGATTAGTCTGCTACAGATAGAAACGTTCAGAACTGTCCTTGACAGGGAAATACACAGAAAAAAAAAAAATCACGATTGTCCTGGACAAATTGCTCTTGTAGTACAGAAATCCCAGAGGGCAAAGTTCTATTACAACACTAGAGGTTATAAGAAGTTGTCTGAGTCATCAAGAAAATGTCAACCTATGTTCAAATATTCCTGTTGATCAAGATGTGGGTGTGTGCAATAAACTAACTTAAGCTAGAAAGCTTTGTCATTTAAGGGAGGGATCAAGCTCCACTCTCAAAAATAAGCTTGGTTGTAACTTTCATTTCCTTATATAGTTGGTATTGTGCCTTCATCCATAGATACCTGAACAGATGCTCAGATGTAAAGTTTGTATCCCTAAGAAACTAAGAGTATTGGATGAAATCTACAGTGCTCAAGTCCAAAAGACAATATTGAAATTCATGAAAGAAATTTTCCCATGAGTTTAATTTCCCAATGTAGTTAACAATGATAATAGAAGTAATATCAGGTAGTATTTTTAAGTTAAACAATCCATTGATTTCCTTATAGAGATTATCTAACTTACTCTTTCAGCAGCCCTGAGTAGACATGGTTATGAGTCCTGGCTTTCCCACTTTAGACAGACTGTATATATTTGATGTTGGTAGTTTTTTCTGTCATTGTATCAAATATGAGTGTGTTTCTGAAAATACATTTGTTTTTCAAAAATGGCAATGTGTTCTCTTAAAACTAAATTGATTCGGGCTGGAGAGATAGCCTAGCAGTTAAGAGCACTGACTGCTCTTGCAGAGGACCCAGGTTTGATCCCCAGCACCCACATGGCGGCTAAGAACCATCTGTAACTCCAATTCCAGGAGAACTCCAGTTCCAGGGGAATCCGAGACCCTCTTCTGACCTCCACGGCATTGCACTACACAGGTGCACAGACCTACATGCAGACAGTACATTCATACACATACAAAAAAAACCTAAATTGATTCAGGAAATCAAAGTTAAGTTGAATTTCCTGATTAAAAATGTGAGAAATGTAAAAAGCTAGAACAGAAAATTGATCCAAATTTTATAGCATACTATTATCTAATAAAGATCAGCCAACAATATCTTGTTTTATGAATGTCATAGTGTCACCAAAACTATTATAATAATATATGTTTGTAATTGGAAACTATATAAAAATTGCTAGTTGATTGAATTAGAAATAAAAATTAGGCCAAGGATGGTGGTGCATGCTGTTGATCTTAGCACTCAGGAGGCAGCGGTAGGTGAATCTCTGTGAGATGGAGGCCAGCTGATTCACAGAGAGAGTTCCAAGGCAGCTGGGGTTGCTGGGAGACCCTGTCTCAAAAAGGACCAAAAAATAAAAATTAACAAAAAAAGAGTCAAAATTAGAAAATGGGTAAATTATAGGAAAAAACATATTTTCAGATTTATTTTCAAATAAATATAGTACATCTTTACAAATATCAACAAACATAATTGGTAAAGTAATTTATTAAGAGGTTATGAATGAAAGATTCCATGATATAAAGGTCTACATCAAAAATTAGATCCAGCAGTTACTAGAAAGATCAGAAAGTTTAGAAGATATGAAGATTCTAACCAGCAGTTTAACTCCTTTGATGTTTCTATTTCTTTGTTTGGAAAATACACAAAGTTATGTCCAGCACAGATTAACTTATCAAATACTATAAATTAAAGATCCTAAGATTTGTGTGCTATAGACAAAAATATATATATATATATATTATATATATATATATATATATATATATATATAAAACCTCTTTGTGTAATCAACTGTACTGTGCTTGTACTTCTGAATTTCAAAACTATGTCTTTGCAAAGTAAGATGGATCAAAGGCAGAATCCAGAATCATCTGAACATTATGTGTTTATTTGAATGCTCACGAAAATTTCAATGACTGTAATAGCCACAAATTGCACACTGATGATTCAGGCTCCTGTTTAGCTTGGTATTTTCAGGAAAACGCAGTTACCTTAGCAACTAGCACATCACATGGGACATGCTGCTGCATGTAGAATGTGTCAAAGTCAAAAGCTTTTCCCTCTGGAAGAAATCATACGACAAAACAGGAAAGTAAATAAGCCAACATCATTCGCATAATGAATTGTGTTACTTAGCTGCTTGTCAGATAGAAAATAATTGTGTCTACTAAGTTTTCTCTGCTGCTTTCCTGATAAAATGGTCACATGCATATTACACAAATTAAAAAATAACTACACACCCTAAGTATGAAAGTAAACAGATCTTTAATTGAATGCCTGTTATACATTAACTGACTTGAAAACCTATAAGAACATATAATATTTTGGTGCATATTACAGGAAAAATAGTCTTACATTTTTAAATGGGGGATTATTATCATTAAACACCAAGAAGCAGAAATATTGTTATCCTACTGACAGTAGTTCTAAAATTGCAAAATAATCGTGTAATAATTTGAAACTATCTTTTGCAAGTTAACTGTGCCATCCAACTGCCATGTCAGAGACAAAACTTAGTAACTTCAAGAACAATGCATTCTTAAATTTGCTCATTTGTTTTCTTACTGTTTGAGACAACTCTTGTTACAGGGCCCAGACCTGCCTCAGATTGGGTCTGAAGCCCAGGAGGACCTTGAATTCCAGATCTTGCCCCAGCCTCCTGAGGGCTGAAGTTACCAGTATATATCACCATAGCTGGCTCTTAAAAATCCTTTATGTATGTGATGTGAGAAAAACAAATATTCACCGCCAGCTCCCCAAGTATAAGATCTTTTTAGTATCATGGGGAAAAGTTACTATTTTGCATAGTTTATGGTCTGGTGGAGAGAGAAAATACAGTACAAAGAGGCATGAAATAAACAAGGTCGTTTACCTTGTAGTAAGTGCCATGAAGATTATGAAACAATATATTTCTACCTCTTCCTTTTCCCTTTTCGTCTGGATATCTTGGAACAGTGAGGCCAGGCAGAAGTTCTGCCACTTGGCCAGAGATAGTCCTGCAGCAGGAGTGATAGAGAGACGAGAGAGGGTCACAATCAGGCCTCTTCATAGGAGAAAAGGTGCTGAGGACAGCAGAAGCCAGACTTCTCACCCTTGAAAAGGGAATATACTGATTCAGGAAATGAGCAACCTAGACTGAATCTCATAGGTTTGAACTGAGATGGAAAACATGTATCTCAGTATACATGTATACAAGCACAGAAATACATGCATATGTACAAATGTGCCTGATGTATGTAAACATATAGCTGTATATACTGAGGTATATTATGTGGTAAACAATTATACATATTTTCCCTCTGGCTCTTTCTAAATTTAAAGATTCATGACAAATAAATGTCACATGACTTACTGCAATAGGAAAAAACATTAAATTAATAGCTAAAAATGTGAATAATAAATATACTTTAATTAGTAATAATAGTTCATATTATCCCATTAGCTATAGATGTACAGATGTACTCTACTGATGTAAGATGTTGATAAGAAAAAGTTGGGTACCACCTTTTTACTTATTCCACAAATTGAAAATTTTTTCTACTGGAATAAGTATCTTCAAAATTAAAAAGAAGAACAAAGTTGAGGATGTACACTACTTGACTTCAAGATTTATTATTCAATTACAGTAAATTAGAGAGCATGAATTGCTATAGAATTGTGATAGTAATCATTACAGATGTATTAAGAGGACAAACACATGTCTACATGTAAAAAACAACTGACTTATTGTTTTATAAAGCTATCAATGTTAGGAGACAAGAGTTTATTTTCAGAGGTCATAATTTTGGTATTCGTGTGAAGTACATATAGGTGTATTTTGGAATAATACAAATGGGAGGGAACAAGGACAAAAGGCTTGGGTCAAAGACCTGACTGAAACAGTTAACTTCTGCCCAAACAATAAACCTCTGCAGAGAGAAACTTTAAAAAGACTGAGAAAAAGATGCAAGACGTGTGTGTATGGCAGAATGCATACAAGGGGTGGGGGACATGGAAAAGGGAATGTGTCTAAATTGGTCTGAGAAATTATGTATGAAATACAAAAAAAAATCAATAAAAGTATTTTCTTTTAAAAAACAGTGCTTTGGGGATGGAGAGACAGCTCAGTGGTTAAGAGCACTGACTGCTCTTGCAGAGGACCTGGGTTCTATTTCCAGCATCTACATGGTGACTAACAAGTGTCTGTAACTCCAGTTCCAGAGAATCGGATGGGATGCCCTCTTCTGACTTCCATGGGCATTGCACGACATGGGTACACTTACACACATTCAGGCAATATGAAAATACAAATAAAATAAACACAATAAATAATAATATTTTTAAATGGTGCTGGAACAACTGAACACCCTTATCAGAAAAACTTAATCATTGCCTTTCATCATATGCAAGTTAAAATAAAAATGGATCATAGATCTAAAGTAAAAGTAAAAAATATCTTCTAAAGAAAAAACTGGAAAAATTTGTTACAGAAAAAAGTTTTCTGAAGGCAGAAAAGCATCAACTAGGCAAAAAATAGTATAATTAACTCCACTCAAGTTAAAACATTTTGATCTCTAAAAGAACATTTAGAAAACCGGGCTGGAGAGATGGCCTAGCGGTTAAGAGCGCTGACTGCTCTTTCAGAGGACCCTGGTTCGATCCCCAGCACCCACATGGCGGCTGAGAATCATCTTAACTCCAGTTCCTGGGGAATCCAACACCTTCTTCTGACCGCGACAGTGCACGACACGGGTGCACAAACCTGCATGTACACAGTACATTCATACACATACAAAATAAATAAAAATTAAAAAAAAAAATAGAAAAAGAACATTTAGAAAATGAGAAAGCAAAGGCCAGGCCCAGGGCCACTGGACTTGTGGCTGCCTGTGCCCAGCCAGGGCCTGGAATGCACTTGTTGAAGGTGGGCTGCTTGTGTACAAACAGGGCTGGGGGGTAGGCCACATTTGTTGAAGGTGGGCTGCTTGTGTACAGACAAGGCTCCCACGTGTTGAGTGGGCTCCCAGTGCTACATGAGTCTTCCTGCTCTTGCGTGCCAGTGGAAGCCACTGTAGTATTTTCTGCTTGTCTCCTGTGCCTTTTGACACACCTTCTAGTCAGGTTGCTCATGATTATTAATTTTAACACTTCTTTTCTTTCTGGTAACACAAAACACTCCAGGATCATCTAGAATGTTCCTTGTTCAGGTCAAAAGCTCATTATTTCTCCAAGAAGGTCTAGGTGAATTAAAAATCAAGATTTGGATGGAACTGTGCTTTTTTTTTTTACAAAATTATTTTCAAGTTTTTTTTTTTTTTTAATAGATCCTTTGAGTTTTGAGCTCATACTAAATGTCTCTGGGTTTTAGCAAGCAGTGGAAAGATTATGACATCTTTTACTGTATTTGGAGAATATGAGATAGACTTAGATGGACATGGACAATCCAAACTTGTCTTGTAGACACTGCTGAAATCCTTGTCCAACCTTCGTGCTTTCAGAGCAAAAAGATTGTTGATGCATATGAGATAATGGCATGAGTTACATAATTAAAGAATGGCTTAACATCTGCTCTGAAAATACCCCAATCATTAGCCTGACATTATAAATTTATTTATTTATTTATTTATTTATTTATTTATTTATTTAATTTATTTTGGTCTTTTTGAGACAGGGTCTCCCTGTATCCCCAGGTGGCCTGGAACTCACTCTGTAGACCAGGCTGGCCTTGAACTCACAGAGATCGACCTGCCTCTCCCTCCCGAGTGCTAGGATTAAAGGCATGTGCCACCACACCCAGCTAAATATGTTTATTTATATAAATATCTTACTCATGGGCTGGAGAGATGGCCTAGCAGTTAAGAGCGCCGACCGCTCTTACAGAGGACCCGGGTTCGATCCCCAGCACCCACATGGCGGCCGAGAACCGTCTGAAACTCCAGTTCCAGGAGAACTCCAGTTCCAGGGGAATCTGAGACCCTCTTCTGACCTCCGCGGCATTGCACGACACGGGTGCACACACCTGCATGCAGACAGTACATTCATACACATACCGAAATAAATAAATAAAAAAAAAAATTAAAAAAAAATATCTTACTCATTTACCGATACAGCAATATTCAGGATTTTTGACATAACTACACCTATTTCCATGGAGCTATATTGAGATTTCAGAAAAGTAAAGGAATCTGAACTTTCTTAAGCATCTATCACATTTTTTTTTCTTTTTGGTCTTTTCGAGACAGGGTCTCCCTATAGCCCCAGCTGGCCTGGAACTCACTCTGTAGACAAGGCTGGCCTTGAACTCACAGAGATCCACCTGCCTTTGCCTCCTGAGTGCTAGGATTAAAGGCCCTGCTTAAAGACGGTTCTTAGCGGCCATGTGGGTGCTGGGAATTGAACCCGGGTCCACTGCAAGAGCTCTTAACCGCCGAGCCATCTCTCCAGCTCGGTCTATCGCATTTTAAATTCCATCCAATGTTTTTTGTA
Organism: Rhizomys pruinosus; assembly: GCA_009823505.1. Lineage (NCBI taxonomy): Eukaryota > Metazoa > Chordata > Mammalia > Rodentia > Spalacidae > Rhizomys > Rhizomys pruinosus. The sequence goes on along the minus strand of VZQC01001768.1, from coordinate 1,278,297 downwards.
CACAGTATGCATTCCGAGACCTACGAGAGCCTGAGAAGTGGCTGTTATCTTCCTCAGTGGGTAACTGTGAACACTGAGGTCTGAGAAAAGGGTAATTTCTCAAAATTACATAGGAAAAATAATTTAAATATAAGTTTGCAACTGCATGGATCACGACTGAAAAATTATCCATTGTTTATCTGAATGAATTTCAGTGTAACATGGCATCATATAAACATATATACATACACATTTTTTCCCTAAATCTGGCAGCCCTCATCATGAGCCATATGGCCCCACAGGCTCTGACCTTTTTGCCTCACAAGGTCTAAATTTCAGAGAAGTCTCTCCCCATGCTCTGTTATTTAAGCTACTTTTGTTGTCAGGTATGTAAGAAAATGTCTTGCAGATGACACTGAAAAATGCTATTATATGTCTGATGATAAGAAGAGGAATCGTTTGCTTCTCATTTGATTTTGGTTGAACTTGTTATTGTTTTTGTTTGGGGGAGGCAGACAGCTACATGAGCTTTTAATAAAATTAACCTTTCGCTTCAATCAGCTGTCATCAAATTGGGGATTTTTCTAACCCAGTAATTCCATTACGTGTTTAAACCATTCTGCAGCATTTCAAAAAGCAATCTGAAATCCAAGGAAGGGAACAGATAATATCTTGTCATGTTTGATGATTTTACTCTCTAATTAAAGATACCATAGGAGTAAGACTGCTGATGACATTTTCTCTCTCAGAAGAACAGCCTCTCAGTAAACTTGAATAATTACATCCTTATTCACCACCAGCACTCCGTGTACACTGTAATTCTTCACTTTATAGCCTCATGTTTTTTAAAATTATGATTTTGTATTTTAGCCTGTCCCCTGGTCTTGATGTTGATGAATAAATATATTCTTATTTCCTTACTCAGAGCTGCATATGCCTTTATTTTGGAAATAAAAGAAACAATTTTTTTAAATTACACAAATGTTTTTTTTTTAATTTAATTAATTTATTTATTTTTGTGTGTATGAATGTACTGTCTGCATGTAGGTTTGTGCACCCGTGTCATGCAATGCTGCGGAGGTCAGAAGAGGGTGTCGGATTCTCCTGGAACTGAAGTTGAAGACGGTTCTCGGCCGCCATGTGGGTACTGGGGATGGAACCCGGGTCCTCTGCAAGAGCAGTCAGCACTCTTCAGCACGAGGCCATCCCTCCAGTCTCAAATTACCCAAATCTTTTTATGAGCTTGGTATGTTGAGCACCTGGTTTTTTTTTTTTTTTTTTTTTTTTTTTTGGTCTTTTCAAGACGGGGTCTCCCTGTAGCCCCAGCTGTCCTGGAACTCACTCTGTAGACCAGGTTGGCCTTGAACTCACAAACATCTGCCTGCCTCTGCCTCCCAAGTGCTAGGATTAAAGGCGTGCACCACCACACCCGGCTGTTGAGCACCTGTTTAAGGCCAGCACCTAGGATGCTGATGCAAGAGATTCTGAACTCAAGGCCAGCAAGTCCTGCACAGGGAATCCCATCTAAAAAAGATTCTATGACCTTGAATAATAAGTTAAACTTTCTAAACATAATATGAACATTTAAAACATATATAAATATATAAATAGTAAAATATACATATAAACATAAATATGTATAGATTAAGATTGATATATTTATGAGTCAGTTACAAAATTAAAAGTAAAATGCAAATTGCTCAAATGTTTGTATATAAGTAACATACTGTCCCAAATAATTTGCTTAATTTAGACTTCAGTTTCATTTATTTTATTTTAGGCTTTTTTTTTTGAGACTGTCTCACTGTGTAGCACTGGCTCACCTGTAGACCAGAGTGGCCTCAAATACAGAGATTCACCTGCCTTTGCCTTGTGACTGCTGAGGCTAAAGTTTTGTACAACCATAACAAGCCAATTTTTTAAAATAAAAAAATATATGCTTACTGATATTATTATCGAGATGATGTAACATCTTCTGCACTTTTGGTTATTTATTATATTAAAGCATTCCATAATTGATTGTTTTTTTGTGATACATCATTTACTATTTATTTTATAAGAGTCATTGTTGGCCATTGTTTTGGCGTATCTCTACTTCAGTCTAACTCCAGAATGAAAGCTAACTGTGCAGAGATTCCAGCTGTTCTTAGATTGTAACTAATTGTTGCTTCAGACAAATTTTGTCTTTTCTCTATATTTTAATGTTGTTTTTACCTTTGATATTGTATAGTTTTGTTCTAATATATTTATTTTTATACATATGCATATATACATCCAGTACAAGTTTTAACTTAAATCTTAGAAAACACATGTCATTTTTAATCTGCATATGGAAATACTGAAACATGTGGAAGTCAGGATATTTGACCTACAATAGACCCAAATTCAGAAACCATGTCATTTTGTGTGGCTGCCAAAATCCTGTGAAAGCAACGATGCAGAAGCAGACACACTGTGATCATCAAAGAGAGGAAAGAGCTGTAAGTCCTCTGGCCTAGACTCTGGCCTTTCATATAACTCTTCTCAGAGAGAAATCCAGTTTCAGTAGCAGTAGTTCAGGAAGGCAAGGTGGCCTTGGGCACATTTGAGACTGTGGAAACTATGGAGAGATCAGTGGCAAGAATGGTAGAGGCTACTGCCTGCTGGAAGGAACACAGAGCAAATGAAAGCAGCACTCAGAGCCCCTGCCCCTCTGTCCCTCTAGACAGTCGCTTGAGCCTGGAGGGTGATATGGGTGTATTACCTTGCTGACTTTCATTCATACTTTTCCAGCTCCTTGTATGGTAAGATTAGTCCATGTTGTACACAATTTTAAGTGAAATCTTGCATCAAGCTTCCCAGTTGGCAAGCAAGGACCCTAGAGGGATAAGAATGAAACTTAGAATGGAAGCAATCTCTACATTCTGCAGAAGGCAAAAGAGAGAAGTAAGGGTGTCCCAATAAAGATAGGCTTGCCTAGCCATTGTGAAAAGTGAGGGTGTCCCAGTAAAGATAGGCTTGCCTAGCCATTGTGAAAAGATGAAAATTACGGCCTGGTAGATAGGTTTTGTAGATGGAGATATTGAGAGGAGTTTAATGTTCTTTGTGGGAATTCAGAATTTACTATTATGAGATTGTGACCACCATGACATCTCTACATAGTGCGTCACTCATCTTGTGTGCTATGACAAACTAACAAAGACTAGGTGATTTAAATATCAGACATTTATTTTCCCAGAGTTCTGGAGAGCAGAAGTCTGTAGTCAGGGTGCCTGCACAGTCAGGCTCTGGACAGGATACTCTTCCATGCTTGCAGAGGACTGATTTCTCCTGTGTGTTTGCACAGCCTCTTCTTGAGGAGTTGTCTTTGAGTGAGCCAGTTCTCTGGCACCTCTTCTTACTAGACACTAATCCTGTTCCTTAGTACAACCTACTCTCAAGACCTTATCTGAATCTAAATGCCTTCCCAGTGCTCCACCTCCACATACCATCACCGTAGAGATTAGGGCGACAGTGCATGAATTCCTGGGGGCATTCACTAAACCACCATGCTTTTACTGCCAGAGAAGCCTACTTCTGGTTCTTCACTGAACTGTAATAACAAAAGCTGTGCTTCATCAGCTTCAGTCTCATAGTTACTTTTATGAGCTTTGAATAGGAAGGAATGAGGGTCTTATGCAAGTTCCGTTTTTCCAAGACAGGAAGACAGATGTCCTGATGCTTGGAAGAGACAAATGAGAAAGGGCAGAGTGGAGGGAATGGAGAGGCAAGAAGAAAGGCAGGAAGGAAATCAGACTGCTTTAACTGCATACTCCCTGGAAGTACAGGAGAGAAGGATTTCTAGACAAGCAGTCTTGTGCTCTTTTGATATTGTTCCTTTGAGTCAGTACTGCTTCCAATATGCCCTGAATCATAGAAACGAAGACAGTTGTGAGGGCTCAGTCAGAGAGTGCCTGGATCTGCAGCTCGTTCTCCAGACATGTCCGTGTTTGTTTGTGAGGTGCCATGACTGCCACAGTCCCATGCAAAGTGAAATGAAAATAATAAGGGGCCTGAGGACCAAAAGAGGCAAATCCAGACAAGAAACTGGCAGAAGTCAGGATTTTGTGCTTGAGTTAAATACAGGAGATCATGCTCATTAGAGATAATAGCTGCTAGGAGAACAGAATTGGAAGTTACCTTAGGGATGTGTGTTGAAAGCAAGGCTGTATTTAGTTACCATATTTTTTATGCTTTAATATCTGAGATCTTGGAGAATCAGGGCCTTCACAAGCTAGTCAAATTTTGGAGATGGCAAAGGACTCTAATTGCCAGCAAATGTGTCCTTCATGTAAAAACAAGTAATCCGCAGCCTGTCTCCAACCTCCTCCACTGAGATATTACATTCAAGGCACTAATTGCTCCATGTCAGACACCTAGAATTAGAACTATCTCCATGGCCCATGCTTATCACACTGCCCACCCTGCTCTTTATCACAGAAAAGCAAAATAAAGACTCTTGCCATCCTTTTTCTCTAGATCCCTTTATCTTCTGAACCTCTTGTTTAACTGTGCAGCTGTCCATAATGTGGTAGAGACTTTTTCTCTTGAGAAATATAACAGGTAATCCATTCACTGACAACCGTGTTAGTCCACCTGAACCTCTATCCATTGCATCTCATTAACAACAAAGCCCAGATTTGATTTGATTTGATTTGATTTGATTTGATTTTTTTGCTCTTTTTGAGACAGGGTTTCCCTGTAGCTCCAGCTGGCCTGGAACTCACTCTGTAGACCAGGCTAGCCTTGAACTCACAGAGATTCACCTGCCTTTGCCTCCCAAGTGCTAGAATTAAAGGCCTGTACCACACACTCAGCAAAGATTTTAAAACAGAGTCCAATACCCAGAAACCAATGGAACAAGACAGTATGTCTATAGGCCAAAGTGGCAGGACAGAACCCTTCTGCCTGGCAATATCATCTTCCATCTCTATCCTGAAAGCATCTGGAGAAAGAATGAAGACAGAGGGACAAACTTAGGATGGGAAAAACTGTCATAATTTCAGACTGACACATATTTAATAAAATAAATTTAGTAAACAATACATTTATTCATATGACTACTAAGTTGTTATTGCTCAAAACAGTCAACTTCCTCATGGAGAATATTGAGAAAGACTAAGAGATGAAAAACATGTTTGGCAGAATGCATGAGCTCTGGCGGGGTGGGGGAATGGGCGGGAACACGGGTTAGATTTGTTAAAAAAATAAAAATAAATTTATGTGAAAAAAATTAAATTGTCTATGCAGATATTGTCTACTTTTTTAGGATATTTCCCTTTCCTACTCATTTCTAAATGTTATCTCTATAGTAAGAATTACTGACCTTGTTTTTCACATGAACATATCTTATAACTTATCTGTCTTAACATCACCTTCAGACTTTGTTCTTACAGATTCTATATATGAAATACTGAACTGGATTTTCTCATCACACTTAATTTTAAATCACAATTTATTCATATAACAAAGAGGCTGTGCCCTATTGGCAGGGAGCCAAGAGGACTCTAGTTGGTTGAGAGACAAGTCTAAACAAACATGCTCACTCAGGCTGCCTAATAAGAGTGACTATTCTCAGCCCATACAGCTTTCTTTTGGGCTTCAGGGACTCAGGACTACTGAGATACTCAGCTGGTGGACTAAACAGCTAAGGGGATGTCAGCCTTGTCAGAATATAGACTGCCATTGTTGGACTACCTGGGCTGTATCATGGAGGCCAGTACAGGGGGATCAAGACAGGTCATGTGCTTACCGGACTTCATTTGGGGGACCATGGGAGGGGAAAACCTCAATGTGGAGCAAAAGTGCAGGATTGATGGCTTTTTGGGGATGCCATAGAGGAAACTTCAAGCACTTCCTTAAGGAAAACATGACATCTTTTAGGAAAAAAATCCTCCAATTCAAGGGATATGTGTATGTATGTATATATTTATGTATATATATACTGTAGCAATACAAGTGGGAGAGAACAACAACAAAAGAACTGAAAAAAACCTCTGGTAAGACTCAGAAAAAGATGCAGGACATGTATGGCAGAGTGCAGGGACTCAGATGGGGTGGGGGCATGGAAAGGGAAGTGACCCTAGATTCAGTTGAGAAATGATGTATGACTTATGGAAAAAGCTTAATAACAATAAAAAAATTGAATAAAAGAGTGACTATTCTCAACCCATACAGTTTTCTTTTGGATTTCAGGGACTCTTGGTCTCTAAGATGTCCTGCCCCCTTGTCCCCAAGAGAACAGGAAATATAATTATCAGTATCTAGGGACATAGAGTTCTTTTGGAGAATCTCATATAACTTTAATGATATCAATTTTATCTCAGTAAGAAATGAGTTTAATGACTTGCGCAGCCCAGCAAGATAGCAGGTGGGAAGCCGTGACTAGTGTCTAACACGTGTGACTTTCACAGCCCAGCAAGGTTGCGGGTGGGAAGCCGTGACTAGTGTCTAACACATGTGACTTGCGCAGCCCAGCAATGTGGCGGGTGGGAAGCCATGACTAGTGTCTAACACATGTGACTTGCGCAGCCCAGCAAGGTGTCAGGTGGGAAGCTGTGACTAGTGTCTAACACATGTGGCTTGCACAGTCCAGCAAGGTGGCAGGTGGGAAGCCGTGACTAGTGTCTAACACATGTGACTTGCACAGCCCAGCAAGGTGGCAGGTGGGAAGCTGTGACTAGTGTCTAACACATGTGGCTTGCACAGCCCAGCAAGGTGGCGGGTGGGAAGCTGTGACTAGTGTCTAACACATGTGGCTTGCACAGTCCAGCAAGGTGGCAGATGGGAAGCCGTGACTAGTGTCTAACCCATGTGACTTGCACAGCCCAGCAAGGTGGCGGGTGGGAAGCCGTGACACATGACTTGCGCAGTCCAGCAAGGTGGCGGGCGGGAAGCCGTGACTAGTGTTTTACACATGTGAATTTCTCCTTTCCTTGACTCCTTGCTTTTGTTACAGTGTTACTTTCCCAATGACAAATGATTTTTTTCTTTTTTGTAAATATTTTATTGCATTGTTGTGTATTTCGCACAGAACATCTTAATCATCTTACAGCACCTTTCTCATTGGCACCCTCCCATTGCCTGCCCCACTGGAATTCACACACTGTCATTTGCGTTAAAGCCTATCACGTCACGTTAGTGTCCCCAGATGTCCTTCTATGCAAGTCCAATCCACTGGGGTAAAGTCAGTGTGTCTAGAGTCCCTCCCTTTAAGAAGATCAGCTTTCTCTCACCCAGAGGTAATCGGCTTCCAATAGTTCTTTGACTGAGATTGGGGCCTGCTTCCCCTTTCCACAGTTCTCTCCTGGGAGAGTGCTTATTCGTGCAGACAGGGTTGCTGTAGATTCATGTGAGCAAGGTCCCAGGAGCCTGTAGGACTCTATTTCCATATGGTTGTGCACCTCCTCCCTGGCTCTTGCAACCACCCACTTCCTCTTCTGCAGTGGTCCCTGAACAGTGGCTGGGTTGAGTTTAGTATAGGAGTCCAGTCTGAGGACACACGTACTGTAGACTCTTACTCTCTGTGCTTTGGAAATTTGTGACCCTTTATGTTCCTGGCCTTCTGTGGTATGAGGAAACTTCATTGATGAGGATTAAGAGATCCACTGGTGTTCTCTCTACCCCTTTGTCTATGTTCTGTGAGCCTTTTGTGCAGGTGTTGTATTGTGGATGTGCCATTTAGGCTTGGGCGATTCACAGAAAATCTGTGTGTGGCCAGTTGTGGAACTCTGTAGTAATCTTTGTCTGTTGCAAAAAGAGGCTTCTATGATGAATGATGACTGGGATACTTGTCTGTAAATATAAGGATCCATATTTTTCACATAGTAAAAAAATTACATTGGCCTTGAACTCACAAAGATCCACCTGCCTCTGCCTCCCAAGTGCTAGGATTAAAGGCGTGCGCCACCATGCCTGGCGTAAAAAATTACATTTAATGACAAAAGATTTTAAGTGCTTGAAAATCTATTTCTTTAGGTCATCAAACATGATTGAGAAGTAGAAGCATAAATTCTGGTGTGAATATGAAATGTGAAAGTTGACATCAATTGGATCTGTATTAACTGGCAGTGTTATTGTCAAGTGTATGCTTGATTGTAAAAGTACAGCCATCTCTCAACTCTCACCAGAGAAGCTTCCTCTTGCAATAAATAACAATTATACAGAAATCCACAGCTGGTCAATGTGCAGAAAATAAAAGAATGTGGACTGTTCAGCCTAAGCTTGTGCCCAAGCCAGAAAAATCCTAGCATGCACTGGGGATGTGAGCAAGTACCCCCAGCACTACCTTAGGAACTATTGGTAACTGATGGGTAGCTGCTGGGAGACAGAAAATAAGTTTTGTTTAAGGCATAATTTTTGATAGGTTTACTGGGATCCAGAGGATGGAACCACACCCAAGAGAATTTGGAGAACACAAATTAGACTCAATAGACCTTAAAGTGGCAGTAATAGAGACAGGAGAGGTAGTTCAGTCATTAAGAGCACTGACTGCTCTTGCAGAGGACCAGGGTTTGGTTCCCAGCATCCACATGGCGGCTAACAACCATCCATAACTCCAGTTCCAGGGGATCCAACACCCTCTTCTGACCTCTGAATGCATTACACAACATGGGTGCACTTACACACATGTAGGCAATATACTCATACACATAAAACAAAAATGAAAAAATATTTTAAAAAATGATAATAATAGAGGACATGAAGTTAGGGGGATGGTAAGGCAGGAATGGAGATGGGGGAGAGGTCTGAATATGATCAAAACACATTATATGAAATTCTCTAAGAATCAATGCATTTTTAAGAGTTATTATTTTTATTTATGTGTCTGTGTCTGTGTGGTGTCTGCATGTGTGGGGGGAATACCTGTAGAGGGTGAAGGAAAGCTTTGGATCACATGGATCTGCAAGGGATTGTGACCTGCCCAATACGGATGCTAGAATCTGAACTCAGCCCCTCTGGAAAAGCAGAGAACAATCTTAACTGCTGAGCCATGTTGCCAGCACACGTCTTCCTGCTTTCTAAGATAGACTTCCATGTAGCCCAAGCCGGAATGGAACTTGTTTTATAGTCTAGGATGGCTTGAGCGCTAGGATTGTAGGCTTGCACTGCTGAGCACACAGGACTAGCTCCCTAGCTCAAGCCACTTTTAAAAAATTGTTGAGCTTTTGTATATTTCATGCAACAATTCTTAATCAAATTTAGACTCCCTGCCCCATCCACACCTCCTAACCCCCCATCAAAGCCTCGTGTACTCTTCATTGCACGCTAAGCCCTATCCAGTGAAGCTTTTTTACCCAAATGTCCTTCAGTTCAGATTCACCTACTGGAGTCTGGTCAGCCTATCTAGAGAGCATAAGGCCTCCTCTCTCTCACCCAGTAGTAATTCGTGGTGTCCAATAGTTCCCAGACGAGGATTGGTCCATCACCCATTTTTCTTGCTCCTCTGTGGGCCTTGGTCCGATTGAGTTGGTATCCATGCAGCGACTGATGGCACCGTTTTCTCAAGTTCACATATGCAAGCTTCCTGTAGCCTGAAGGCCTGTGCTTCCCTATGTTCAGTCAGCCAGCCCTGACTCTTAAAATCTTTCCATCTCCTTTTCTACAGTGGCCCCTGAGCCATAGGTAGAACAGTTTTAAAATAAGAGTCCTATTGAGAGACACATTCTGCGGAGACTATTATTTAAAACAGGAGTCCTATTGAGAGACACATACTCTGCAGAGGCTATTCTTTAAAATGTGGCGTTCTGTGTGCCTCACACTCTGTCGTATAAGGAAGCTTCACTGGTGAGAGTGGAGGGATGCACTAGATTTCTCTGTACCCCTCATTGTGCTGTTTCATGAATCTTAGGTGTGTAGATGTGTCACATAGGACTGGGCATCTCTCAGATATTATTTTCTCTGTGTCTGACCAGTTGTGGGAATCTGCACTAGTCTCCATCTGTTACAAAAAGAAGTTTCTTTGTTAAGTGCTGTATGGTGTACTTATCTGTAAATAAAATAATCCATGTTTAGCATATGGTAGGAAATTTCATTTGTCTAGAGATATGACAGATGTAGGGTTTTTCTCTAAGATCTATGACATCTCCAGGTATGTGTATTAAGCTGTGTTTACAATGGCATACATGAGGCCACTCCCACTGAGAAGGCTTTAAGTCCAATTAGGTATCTGTTGATTACCCACCCCACCCCCCAAATAATAGTGCCACTACTGAACCAATAGTAGTGGTTTCCTGTGCCAGCTGTTATGGTTATTAGGTTTTAGGACTGGGCTGGACCACGGATTGGTGTTTCTCCCTTAGCAGCTTGAATATTATCATCTAGAGTTATGAGAACTAAACTTCAGGTAGAAGGCTTTCAGGTCAGGTCCTGCTCCACTGAGCCAAGACTTATGTCCAAAGTATGTCTTGTCTTCAACGGTAGAGTCTTATCTTCCAGTTCTGTGTTATTTTGTAGTGTCTTTGACCATCTCACCTACCACTCAAGGGAGATTTCTCCTGTCTGGCACTGTGTTCAGTGCCATACAGTCCTAAGGTATATATATAGGCAACCATGTTCTGACACTACAAATGTGTATTTCTCAGGGGTTTCGGAGGTAACACATCACCCTCTGTCTTCCCTAGACCTCCCATATCCATTCATGTACACTCTCCCTCCCTCCCATCCAACCTCCCTCTTCTCATTCCAATCACCCCTATGATTCCTACCCTCTCTCCAATAACACCTACCCTCCACCAACATCCCTTTCCCGAGTTTACTCCTCCCCTGCTTTGCTCCCTTTATGTCCCTCCCTCCTCCCCTCTCTGCTGAACACTCCTACTTTCCCCTCATGGCATCTGTTCCCTACAATCCCCTTCTTTTCTGTTCCTTCTTTTCCATTTTCCTGGTCCCTAGTGTTACATCAGGATATGTACTCACATACAGGGATTGATGCTACAATATGCAAATACTGAAAACATATTTCACTTGCTTTTCTGCATTTGTGTTACTTAGTATAACAAATTCTAGTTCCATCCATTTAACTGCAAATTTCATAACTTCATCTTTTCTTACTCCATTATGTAAATATATCACATTTTCATTATCCATTGTTCAGTTGAAGAATATTTAGGTTTTTTTTTTTTTCCATTTCTTAGCTCTTATGAAGAAAGCAGCGACAAACATGGATGTACAGGCATCTCTACAGTAGGATGAATCCTTTGGGTATATGCTAAGGAATGGTATAACCAGTACATATGGTAGATTCATTTTTAGTGCTTTGAGAGTTCTCCACACTGCTTTCCGTAGTGATTGCACAGCTTTGCATTCCCACCAGCAGTGGATGAGCATTCCCCTTTCTCCACATGCTCAAGAGCATTCTCTTGACCTTAGCCAGTCTGACTGGGGTAAGATATAATCTTAAAGTGTTTTGTACCTGCATTTCTCTATTTACTAAGGATACTGAGCACTTTTTAAGGTGATTCTTAGCCATTTTTATTTCTTCATTTGAGAACTCTCTCTTCAGATCTATAGCCCATCTTCTTATTGGATTATTTTCTTGCTTCTTTGGTTTTTGAGTTCTTTGTATATTCCGGCTATTAATATTCTGTTGTAGGTGTCACTGGTAAAGATTTTCTCCCACTCAGTGGGTTTTCTCTTCCCTTCCTCAGTTGTTTCTTTTGCTGTCCAGAAGATGTGTAGCTTAATGAGGTCCCACTTATCGATTGTTGACTTTAATGCCTGAGCAGTTGATGTCTGATTTAGTAAGTCCTTTCCTATGCCTATATCATGGAGGGTACTGTATATGTTTTCTTCCAGCAGTTTTAGAGTTTTTAGATTTTAAACGGAGGTCTTTGATATATTTGAAACTGACTTTTGTGAAGTGTGAAAGATAAGGGTTCAATTTCATTATTCTAAAGGTGGAGATTCAGTTTTTTTAGCACCATTTGTTGAAGATGCTGTCTTTTCTTCACTGTGTGTTCTTGGCACCCTTGTCAACTATCACGTGGCTGAAATTGCAGGTACTTGTATCATGGGTCTTCTATTGGGTTCCATTGAACCAGATGTCTATTTTTGCACCAGGACCAAGCTGCTTTTTTGAATACATCTCTGTAATATAATCTGAGATCTGGTATGGTGATAACCCTGAATTGTTCATTTTGTCCAAGATTGTTTTGTCTATCCAGGGTCTTTTGTAATTCCATATGAATTTGGGGTTGATTTTTTTCTAGCTCTTTGAATAATGCATTTTGATTGGCATTGCATTGAATCTATAGATTGTGTTTGGTAAATGGTAATTTTTACAATATTGATTCTACCAATCCATGAGCATGGTAGGTCTTTCCATCTCCTAATATCTCCCTCTATCTCTTTCTTTATAATTTTAAATTTTCATAGTAAAGCTTTTTAATGTTTTTGGTTAGGTTTATTCCTAAATATTTTTGAGGTTATTGTGAATGGGAGGGTTTCCTTGAATGCTTTTTCTGGTTGCTTGTTACTGGTATATAGAATGGCTACTGATTTCTGTAAGTTGATTTTGTAACCTGTCACTTTCCTGAAAGTATTAATCATTTCTAGTAGTTTTCTGCTAGAATTTTTAAACTCTCTTACATATAATATCATATCATCTACCAGTAGTGATAATTATACCTCTTCTTTTCCAATTAGTACTCCTTTAATTTCCTTTTCATGTCTTATTGTTCTGGAACGGCAAGAACAAACCGACCCCAAACCTAATAGATGAGAAGAAATAACAAAAATCTGTGCAGAAATTTATGAAATAGAAACAAAGAAAACAAAACAAAAATCAATGACTCTAAGAACTGGTTCTTTGGAACTTTAAACAAGATAATGAGACCCTTATCTCATTTAACCAAAAGAAAGAAAGAGCAAATCCAAATTAACAAATCAGAGAGGAAAGGGAAAACATCACCACAGTCACCAAAAAAAAAAAAAAAAATCCAGAATATTTTAAGGGAATACTTAAAAATTTATACTCCATTTAATTCAAAAATATAAAAGAAATGGGTGAATTTCTAAAGTCATGGACCAAAGTTAAAGTAAGAAGAGATCAACAGCTTAAAAAGACCCATAAGAAATACGGAAATTGAAACAGAAATACAAAACTTCTTGACTAGAAAAAGCCCAGGCCCAGACTGATTCACAGCAGATTTTTACCAGACATTCAAAGAAGATCTACAACCAAAACTCCTTAAATTATTCAAAAAGAAACAGAGGGAAACTTCCCTCCCCAAAAGAAAAACAGGTAAAGACACTGCAGAAAAAGAAAACCATAAGCTCATATCCTTAATAAACATAGATGTAAAGGTACTTAACAAAATACTCGCAAATAGCATACAGACACCCATCAAAAAGCTCATTCACTACAATCAAGTCAACTTTATTACAGAGATGTAAGAGTGGTTCAATAAGCCTAATAAAACATGTAAATGGACTTAAACACAAAAATCACGTGGTCATTCCTATAGATACAGAAAAGGCCTTTAATAAAATCCAACACGCATTCATGTTAAAAGAGTCTTAGAAGGAACTGGTCTGGAAGGAATATACTTCAATGTAATTAAAGATATATACAACAAACCCATATAATAAAAATGTTAAAGTATACACTCCAGAATTTCCTCAATATTAAAATACACGTGTCCTCAAGTCCTTTATGTGAAATGATGAAATACTTGCATGTACCTCATCCACATCTTCCCATGTACTTTGAATAATCTCTAGATTATCTGTAATACTTAATACAATGTGAATGCTGTATAAACAGTTGCTAGACTATATTGATTAAGAAACAATGACAAGAAAAATATGTATTATATACATGTTCGCTAAAGACCTAGTTTTACTTTTTATCTATATTTGGTTGAATTCATGGATACTGAGGGTCCTTTAAGTCTTAAATGAAAAAAAAAATGAGTGATATACTTCATTCTAGAACACAAATGAAAGGAGTTGAAGTTTATGATTCTTTCTAATCTTAGAACCTCCACAACAGAAGGAGGTCATTGGTTTGTCTAGGTACAGGAACAACAAGAAGCAATCAACCAGGTATATGGTAGTTAAGAGTTCCCTTACCCCTGACTAAGGGAATGCTTCTGAACTCAGTTCCTCTCAAGCTCCCAGTGCTGCCCTTTTCCTGCATAACATTTAATACCTCTCACAAATTATCCATTTATTTGCTTACTTGTTAATCATCTATGCCCAACCATTAAAGAAAGTGTTACAACACTTTTGAAGCATCTGTTTAATCATCAAACTACAGTTAGTCCCTAAAGAAATGGCATCATACATAATAGAGTAGCAACATAGTAACTTTAGAAAACAAAGTATTTCTTTGAACATTCTGTATTTATCATACAGAATGAGATTTCTGTTGAAGAACTGAAACCACAGGACAGTGACTTCTAGAAGAAATATGCTTATTTCTCTCTTATGTAAAAGATGAGTCTAACAATCTAGTGGTTCTAAAGAATCCAATTCCACAAAATTTTCAGATGTATGGACTCTATCGTGTTGCCACTTTGTTATGTGACTTCTAATCCCCAAGCTCTCTACTTCTCAAAATAGCTGTCCCAAACCCAGCTTTGTGCTGCACTCTGCCATGGAAGCAGGAGAAAGAGCCAAAGACGCTGAGACGAAAGATGCATGATGATTGTCTACTAACGAAGGTCCAAGGCTGCCCTGGGACAATTCTGTTACAACCCATTGGCCAAAGGTAAATATGACCTCCTCAGCCTGTTGAAGTTTGGCAGATAAAATGTAGGCTTGCATTCTATGCCTGCAACTCCAGCTACCTGTGGGGCTGAGATTAGGAGTGCAAGTTCAGGACCAGAGTGTGCAATTTAATGAGACCCTGTCTCAAAATAAAAAGAAGGCCAGGGATATATCTTATCAATAGTGTCTTATCAATATATCTTATCAAATAGCACTATCAATAGTGCTTTTGCCTACCATGTTCAAGGCCCTGAGTTCAGCTCCCACCTGGTCATATAACCAGGTAAAAATCAGGGATTCAACAACCATGTAAGAAAGGAACATGGGGGCTGGAGAGATGGCCTAGCGGTTAAGGGCACCGACTGCTCTTACAGAGGACCCGGGTTCGATCCCCAGCACCCACATGGCGGCCGAGAGCCGTCTGAAACTCCAATTCCAGGAGAACTCCAGTTCCAGGGGAGTCCGAGACCCTCTTCT
This sequence comes from Rhizomys pruinosus, assembly GCA_009823505.1. Taxonomy (NCBI): domain Eukaryota; kingdom Metazoa; phylum Chordata; class Mammalia; order Rodentia; family Spalacidae; genus Rhizomys; species Rhizomys pruinosus. The sequence goes on along the minus strand of VZQC01001768.1, from coordinate 1,263,111 downwards.
GACCTCCGCGGCATTGCACGACACGGGTGCACAGACCTGCATGCAGACAGTACATTCATACACATACAGAAATAAATAAAAAAATTAAAAAAAATAAAAAATAAAATAAAAAAAATAAAATAAAATAAAAAAAGAAAGGAACATGGATATATAAGACAACTAATATTTTCTTCAAAGTGTCCACTAGAGTGCTTTCCTGTCCATAATAATCATGCTGGGTCCGATTCCAAGGTGTCATGCCCCTCTTTTAGAGTTGCTTTCAGAGCCTATAACACACTGTGATGTTAACACAGAGCATCAAAGTCAAATATTCAGTTTGTTTATTGTTTATTTATATATTATTTTTGTGTATGAGTGTTTTGCCTGCAAGTGTGAACTCGCAATGCCCACAGAGGTCAGAAGATGGTGCTGTAACTTGGTAACAGCCATGTGGGTGCTGGCCACTGAACCCCTGTCCTTGACAAGACCAGCCAGTGCTTGTAACCACTAAGCCCCCAAAACATTCAGTCTTTAAGAGTTTATTTTATTTTCGAGACATTAAAAAAGTCATTTTCATGGGGTATGGTAGCATATGCCATTAATCGGAGCATTCTGGAGGCAGAAACAGGCTGATCTCTGTGACATGAAAGACAGTGGAGTCCAGTCTGGTATACACAGATAGTGAGTTCCAGGCCAGTTGGGGCTATGGCAAGACCCTGTCTAAAAAAAAAAAAAAAAAGAAATCATTTCAGGTAACATTTTAAAAGTTAGGCACATCATCAAACTTAAAAATTTGTCTCTGAAAGCATTCAAACTGTCCTTACACTCTCCATGCCTAGGCCACTATTCCCTCTCCATTTCACTGTCACTCTGCACACCCAGTAGTAAGGTTGGAAACTCACTTATTAAGATAGTGTCTCACATATGTAACATTCTTCTTTGAAACCCTTCTTTCAAATATATCCTTCACTTGCAACTTTCAGACACATACCTGCTAAGAATATGCTCTGGTAACAGATAGTATATATCCTATATAAAAATTTTTTATTACACTCAATATCATTTTCCAGAATGTAGAAAAACCCAGTTGCAAAATTTATATAAATCTACTCCAAACTTAGGATTTTTATATTATAAAAGCTCCTTGAAGCTGATTGTAAAATGCTGGTTGACATTGTGCTTCTAATTAGCAGATGATATCACCCTCTGGAGGCAAATGCTCATTATGTAATATGTGGAATCTGATGTCTAAAAACTTTATAGGAAAAATAAAATTATTGATTAGAAGTAATTTTCTAGAATTTCATATGAATATTTTCCCACTTTAAAATTTTTATTGATTGCTCCTAACAGGGAAGGTAGTTGCTTGAACTTTTTTTGTATTTGTATGTGTCTGCCATGGAAGCAGGAGAAAGAGCCAAAGAAGCTAAGATGAAAGATGCATGATGATTGTCTACTAATGAAGGTTGAGGATCTGGTCCTCAGGGGTCTCTTGGGGATTTTTGGGGGGGGGGGGGAGGGTGGGAGCACATTGCTTCTTTCAGCTCCTCATCCACCACCTCCATCCACAAGGAGGTGTTCTGCCCACATGACCTTATAACACCCCACTGTGTTGTTATCTTACTTGCCAACTCTTTTCTTGCTTGACCATTGCTTCCCTTAAGGTCAAAGCTAGAACTAATCCTTCCTGTTTTCCACAATCTGCCTGGAATTCTTCAGGCCTTGAATGATTTTGATTGCTTTGGAAACTCCTATTTAATTTCCATAGAAGCGTGGATATTTACTTTAACATGCCCTGTGAGTCAAATTTCACTGCAAGTTGTTTGGTATTTATTGTAATGAGTTGTCCTAGTATCTGAATTTCCTAATCATGGTATATTGTTAAAGAAGAAGAGGGAAAAGAAAAGTGGATTAAGAAAATATAGAGAAGGGACATAGACAGCAGTTGTCTTAAAGGTGATTTTTCAAACTCAATACAGTTTTTTTTTTCAAGCCTCACAATGTTTATTGATAGATACAAGTATATAAAACCAGGGCATGAACATGACTTGATAAATTAAGTAGACTTAATTTCAATACTATAATAAGGGACCAATTCAAATTCTCACCATTTGTTTCACACCATCAAAAACCACTTCAAGGGCATTAACAATCTCTCAAATCTGATCAGTTTTGTGCAAGTAAATCATGTTTCTTTTTAAAAAGGCTTGTGCACTTGCTCAGGCTCAAGGATATTGAAATCTAGCACATAAAGCCCATTACTAGAGGTAGAAATACAGGCAATATACTATTACAGCAGCAACCATCAATTACAGTTAAGAATTTTCTGTAATAACCAAATGGATAATCAAATATTGCAACGACTCAAGTATTACTGAGCAAAGTGCATTTCTACAGCATTCAGTGTTGCTATTCAGTTTTCTAACTTTAAACAGCCTATGATAACTGGCAGCAAAGAAGATCCTTGCAATAGACTGCCTCTGCTTGAGAATTCATGATGTAATTATTGCATGCTGCTAATATACTATCTAAACATTAAAGATACTCCTAAAATATTTGATGGTAGACTATGATTAAGACATTACACTACAAAAAAACCTCATGCAGAAGGAAACCCTTACTGATGTGCTTCTGCTTTAAATATTGTGCCCCCAAATGAAGTCCAGTAAGCACAAGTCCTGTCTTCATCCCCCGGCATTGGCCTCCATGATACTGCCGAGGAAATCCAACAATGGTAGTCCATATTCTGAGGAGGCTGAATTACCATTAGCTGCTTAGTCCACAAGCTGGGTATCTCAGCAGTCTTCAGTCCACAATGGAAGGCTAAAAAGTAAAAAAAAAAGAAGCTGTATCTCATGTCTTCGAGGAGTGCCAAAAGCAGTGGCATCCACAGAGCATATGTGCCTGCCTGTAAGAATAGAAGACAAGCTAAATTATGGTGATTTCTCTTTTTTTTTTCTTTCTGTCTTTTTACTAAGATCTCAAGTTTTGTGTCTGCATTACAGTGTCTCTGGTCTTATTGATTATTTATGTCTGGTTATACTTTCCTTCTGGATGCTTAAGGCCATAGAGATAGCCCAGATTAACCAAGATTTTGTTTTGTTGAGGTCAGTTGAGGATCTGATCCTCAGGGTTCTCTTGGGGTTTTTTTGGGGGGGGGGGGGAGCCTCTTGCTCCTTTCAGCTCCTCATCCACCAGTTCCATCCATGAGGACAAAATCAGACTGTGCTAGATCAGGCTTCCTTTTCTGAAGGATGAGCAACTTTACTCTTTATAGACTGTACACTGGCTGAATCCCCTTAGTGGACTCTCCAAGACCATCCTGAACAGGAAAATGGTGACCCACCTCTGCAGGACTTTTCAAGAGATGCCCCACATTATCCCCTAAGACTTGGTTGACTTCTGAGTGCAAGGAACAAAGTTGTCCCCCAGATCCCTCGGCCAAATTGGTAGGGATTTCAGGTGGTCGTTAACACCCTAGAAAGCTAGTTGCACCAGCCTGTGACATGCACTATATTAACATTATATCCTTTGGGAAAATGCTAATAATAAGGAAATGCAAATTAAAACCAATTTAAGATATTTTCCCACCCTGATAAGGTTGGCTAGGATCAAGAAAACAAATGATACCAAATGCTAGAGAGGGTATGGGGAAAGGGGCACACTCATCCACTGCTAGTGGGAATGCAAACTTGTTTTTTTTTTTTTAATTGTATTTATTTATTTATTTTTAACAAATCTAGACCCGTGTTCCCGCTCATTCCCCCCACCCCGTCAAAGCTCGCGCATTCTCCAAACATGCTTTCCATCTCTTAGTCTTTCTCAATATTTTCCATGGGGACGTTGACTGTTTTGAGCAGAAGTTCACTGTTTCAGTCAGTTCTTTGAGCAGTATTTTTTTCTTTGTTGTTGTTGTTTCCAAATGCATTATGTCCAACTGCTTTGTACAGAAGCTCAGGGGGCCCTACACAAGAAATACTTACAACTGGGTAATTGGCACTAGCATCCACAGATGAGGGATACCATTCGTCGTTTGTTTTTCTGGGACTGTGTTACTTCACTCAGCATGATGTCCTCTAGCTCCAGCCATTTTCCTGCAAAGCTCGTGATGTCGTCTTTCTTTACTGCTGCATAGAACTCCATTGTGTAGATGTACCACATTTTCTCTATCCATTCGTCAGTTGAGGGGCATTTAGGTTGGTTCCAGCTCTTTGCTATTGTGAAGAGAGCTGAAATAAACATGGCCGTGAATGTATCTCTGTGGTGGCGTAAGTCTTGAGGGTACATGCCCAGGAGTGGTATGGCTGGGTCGGGTGGCAAGTTCATTCCAAGGGAATGCAAACTTGTACAACCACTATGGAAAGCAGTATGGAGAACCCTTAAAAGACTCAAAATGAGCCTACCACCTGACCCAGCCATACCACTTCTGGGTATATATCTACCAGACTCTTCCTACAGCAAAGACACATGTATAGCCATGTTTATTGCAGCTCTCTTCACAATAGCAAAGAGCTGAAACCAACCCAGATGCCCCTCAATGATGAGTAGATACAGAAAATGTGGTACATCTACACAATGGAGTTCTATGCAGTGGTAAAGAAAGATGACATCATGAAATATGCAGGTAAATGGATGGAGCTAGATTTTATGCTAAGTGAAGTAACACAGTCCCAGAAAAAAAAAAAAGACAAATGGTATCCCTCATCTGTGGATGCTAGTACCAAGTACCTAGGTGTAAGACAAAATGAGCAACGTTAATATTATATTCATCATGATCTAAAGACAACTGTGCTTTTGTATTGGGAATCCCCACACAGGTTCTATAGCTGACCTAACACATATTTTCAGACCTTGGACTTTTAGTATATGATGGAGGGTATGTGTGCATCTTTTAGAGTAATATGGGATTAAAATGGAAAGATGTAAATCAAGAAATATTCTATGGAAATAACATACATTTTTTTTTCTTGACAATATGACCTTGAAGAAGACATCTGACAATAATGAGATGTCAACCAAGGTCTTCTAGAAACTCTGCTAAGCAGAGGCATGCTAGCAAGCAAGAAGAAAACCTAAGCGAGGCTCTATATGATCCTACCACCTAATGTGATTAAATTCAAACTCAGGACTTGATGAACATCTTTGATAGACTAAAAACAGACAGTTCAAATAATAATTACTATTTTGCTCTTATATATGTCAAGCCAAAAGTTAGCATGAAAGCTTCATGGTAAAACCACTGAAGGAGGGATCACACAATATGACAATAGACACCAGTCCCTTCATAATGTTCACCCATTCGTCCACTGTTCTGCAAGTGTAAAAAATAGACAAATAAATAGGCTGGATTACAAAAAAAATCACATAAAATGTTATATTCTACACACAAAAAGACTAGCTAAGTGCAAAGTAAGATGAAAAGGTTAGCATGCTTAGAATAATACTCAGGGTTACATGTGAATAAGAACTTTGCCTACTCTAGAAGTAGCTGTCAAGATGTACAGGCAAGTATCTTCATATACCTTGGGAATGTTAGGATGAGATCAGCTGGGGGCTGTTCTCTGAAAGTCAGCTAGCATCAGAGACTTCTGGCATTCCAGAGAACCCAAGGGAAGAAAAAATAATTAAATCATCATATGGAACAAAGTAGCATGAATTCAGACTCACTAGATCACTAGTAGAAAACTAAGATATTTGTTGGGAATGAATGGACACCAATGATCAAAATGGGAGACTGTACCTGACTTAAAAGTTTCCAGAAACACCCACCAGGCCTGAGAACGCTTTCTCAGCATAACTATTCTCTCCAGTCTATTGGAGAGCTTGTTCCTGCTTTTCTTGTAGTTCCTGCTTTTCTTGTAGTCCCTGCTATGAAGCTTGTATCATCAACTCGCCCATAAACCTGCAACTATAATAAGATCCCGCATGTCTCAGGACCACAAAAAACAATTATATCCTTTAAAAAATCATTGAAGGGCTGGAGAGATGGATCAGTGGTTAGGAGCACCTACTGCTCTTGCAGAGGACCCGAGTTTGATATGTATTCCCACATTTCCCTGAGCTTTGGTCCATCCACTGGAGCTCTGTGAACATACCAAGAGTCTTCTCTCTGTGAGAAACTGTCTCTCCCCTCCTTGTAGTCATCAGTTGACAAAAATTCCATAGGGGGCTGGAGAGATGGCCTTGAGGTTAAGAGCGCCGACCGCTCTTACAGAGGACCTGGGTTCGATCCCCAGCACCCACATGGCGGCTGAGAACCATGTGAAACTCCAATTCCAGGAGAACTCCAGTTCCAGGGGAATCCGAGACCCTCTTCTGACCTCCATGGCATTGCACGACACGGGTGCACAGACTTGCATGCAGACAGTACATTCATACACATACAGAAATAAATAAAAAAAAAATTCCATAGGTTAGGTTAGGGTTTCTTACCCACTTATCTATTTTTGTCTGGTTTGATAGTTCATCATGAGACTTTGCATGCTGCCACTATTGCTATGAGTCCATATGTGTAAGTGACCAGTTGCCTGGAAAACCACCATTGCTATGAGTCCATATGTGTAAGTGACCAGTTGCCTGGAAAGCCACAATTGCTGTGAACCCATATGTGTAAGTGACCAGTTGCCTGGAAAGCCACAATTGCTGTGAACCCATATGTGTAAGTGACAAGTTGCCTGGAAAGCCACAATTGCGGTGAGCCCATATGTGTAAGTGACCAGTTGCCTGGAAAACTATGTTTCCTTGTGGTCACCCACCCCTTCTGTCTGGCTCTTACAATATTTCTGCCCCCTGTTCCACAAAGATCCCTGAGCCTTAGGAAGGAGGCAGAAGTTTGATTCAAGTGTGCTATTCAGGGATAAGCACTCTGCAGCCTCTTGTTCTCTGCACAATGGCCAGTTGTGGGTTTCTATTAATCATCATGTGCTGCATATGGAAAGCTTTCTGGTGAGACTGGAGAGATGTGTTCATCTATGTGTAAAGGATGCATCACTTAGGGCTCAGCATCTCACAGGTTCTTATTCTGTGCCCTTGACCAGTTATGGAACTCTGGATTGGTCTCCATCTGTTGTGAAAAGAAGCTTCTTTGATGAGTACTGAACACTCCTCATAAAAAGGGGGATGCTGCATATTTAGAATACAGCAAGAAATTATGTCAGTCTAGGGATGGTAGCAAAAGTAGTTTTTTCTCTAAGATCTATGACTTCTCCAGCCATGTATTTGGCTATGTTTACAGTACCATGCATAAGTTCCCTTCTATTGAGAAGGACTTAATTCCAATTAAACAGTTGTTGATTGTCCACAAGATAAAAGTGCCGCTAGTACACCAATACCAATAGCTTGCTGGGTCAGCCATTTGTTATTTATTAGGTTTTTCAGCTGGATAGGATCATTGATTGGTTTTCTCCCTTGGAAGTTTGCATAGAAGAATCAGATGCCGTGAGAACTGGTCTTCAGGGAAGATGATTCCAGGTCAGTTCCCTTTGAGTTCTAGGTCCTGGGTCCAAAAATGTGGGCTGTCTTCAGCAATAGGGTCTTGGCTTCAAGTTCTGGAAGACAATCAAGAGCTGTAACAATGGCCTGCATTATTTGGGGAGTATCTTGTACTACGATGACCAACAACTCAAAGGGAAGTTTCTGACTCTTGTCTGACACTGTTTATTTTGTTATATAGCCTTCAGCTTCACATACTCTTTACAAGTGTGTGTGTGTGTATGTGTGTGTGTGTGTGTGTGTGTGTGTGTGTGTGTGTGTGTGTAGTATGTGTATTTTTCTGTATGGCTTCAGGCTACTATATTCTCCTCTGATTTTCAGGCTGTCTGAGCAGTATTTATCTCTCCTCTCACTCTCCCTGGATGATCCTCCCCGATTAAAATACCTCCCCTTTCTCCATCCCCCCCCATAACACCTGCCACCTACTATTCTCCTCTCTCAAGCTCCTTCCTCTAATGTATCCCAACAGTTCCTTTCCATTGTACTGGCTCTTGTATATACTCAGATACAAGGATTTGGAGGTAAGATCTACATATGAGAGAGAACATACATCACTTGTTTTTCTGAATCTGTGTTGCTTCACTTAATATAACAATAGCCAGTTCCACCAATTTATCTGCAAATTTCATTTTTTTTCTTTATAGTGGAGTTAAAACTCCATTGTGTAAATGCACCACATTTTCATTAGACATTCATCAGTTGAGGGACATTTAGTTTGCTTCCGTTTCTTAGCTACTGAGAAAAGAGCAGTAACAAGAATGGCTGTACAGGTGTCTCTCTAGTAGGATGAATCATTTGAGTATGTGCCAAGGAGTGGTATAAGCAGATCACTTGTATACTTATTTTTAGTTTTTGAAAAGTTGTCTATACTTATTTCCAGTGGTTGTACCGGTTTGTGATTCTACCAATAGTGAATGAGGGTTCCCTTTTCCCCACATCCACACCAGCATTTGATGTCATTTTTTTCTCTGATTTTAGCCAGTCTGAGTGGGGTGAGATAAAATCTTAACATAGTTTTGATTTCCATTTCCTTGGTTACTAAGGATGTTGCACAACTTTTAAGGTCTTTCTTAGCCATTTTTATTTCTTCTTTTGAGAGCTCTCTGTTCAGATCCATAGTCCATATTTTTTGTTTGTTTTTTGAGCTCTTTATATATTATGGAAATTTATCCTCTGTCAGTTGTGTAGCTGGTGAGGATTTTCCCTCAATCTGTGGACTTCCTCTTCATTCCCCTATTTGTTTCCTTTGCTGTACAGAATCTTTTTAGTTTAATGAGCCAGGTTTTTAGATTGTTGACCTTAATTCTTCAGTGACTGATGTCCAATTTAGAAGGTTTTTTCCTGCACCCATATCTTGTAGGTACTGCTGATGTTTTCTTCTAACAGATTCAGCATTTTTTGCTTCATTGAGGTCTTTGATCCATTTGGAGTTGATTTTTGTGCAGGACAATAGTTATGGCTCTAACGTTATTCTTTTTGGGTAGTAATCCAGTCTTGCCAGAATTGTTTGTTGAAGATGCTGCCTTTCCTCTAGTGTGTGGTCTTGGCACTTTTGTCAAATATCTGGTGGCCGTGATTATGTACACTCATGCTTAAGTCTTCTATTTTCTTCCATGGACCTATATGTCTGTTTTGTGTCAATACCATGCCATTCTTATGACTATAGTTCTGTAATATAGATTGAGGTCTGGTCTATTAACCCCCCTGGTGTTGCTCTTTGTGTTTGGGATTGCTTTGGCTACCCAGGTTATTAATTATATCTTAAGAGAGACAGTTTACTAGTAAAAGAATTACAAAATATTTGAAATTTTTCCTTGGCAAAAATAAAGGGAGCATAATAGAATACAATAGAACATAAAACCACAAAAATTCTAAAGTAGCTAATATAAAATTGGACATCAGATAGGATTATCTATATGTGTAAAGTACTTTGAAACTTGGGATTCATCATGCCAGATCGAGTGGCAGTGATGTTCAGTTGAATGACAACTGTATCAACCACAGTAGATGCAAAATGAAGCTGGTGTGAAAGCAGCCCTTAGAACATCACAGCGGAAGACAGTTCTAGATGACTGTATATCACAAGCCCACTCCCAATGGGTGTCCCACTTCCTATGGATTCCCAAATGGGTTTTCAGAAACTCATGTCTTCATGACAAATACAGATGGGGAAGTCACCACAGTGTTTCAGAAGTATAAAGTGATTGGCTGCCAGGGGTGATGGAATGCAGTGTGATTGCCACAGAAGCTTCAGAGCCAGAGTGGCCCTCACGTGGGCTTACCGTGAGGCCATTGGTGGTAGCTAATTGACCACAGGGTTTTCTGAGTCACCAAAACCTTCTTTATGCCATATGACTCATCTAGGGAGCAGAAGACTGATTTGAGCCACAGTAATAATCCTTGTGGCCTGAGAGGACTACTCCTGTGGCAATTCTTAGATTCTGAATTCAATGAATGAAGAAGTCTACACACTTTTGGGGGAAAAGCCAAAAGCAGCATCTGTAGTATATTCTGTAAATATTTCCTTTGCCCATCTCAAAAAACAAATACTAAGTATATAAAGAAATATTAAGGTTGTAAGGATAGTTTGCTAGCCCCAAATGAGAGCATTAGCCAGAGAACCTTTGCAAAGTGACTGACAAATGGGTTTAGATTGGTGGCCCAATTGCAAAGTGTGAACAGTAGGTGGCTGTGTCCATCCAGTGTCCACTCTCTAACTTTACAGGACACTACAAAAGTCTGTATGTTGTAAGATGCCACATTAGTGCCACATTGTACATGTACTTGTGCTGCGTGTGTTCATTTGTTTAACAGTCTCAACAGTCTATAAATTAGTGTCTATTATGTCCTGACTCGCAGATCTGAGGCTAAGAGGCAGGATGAAGAAGTAATTTGTTCGAGAACATGTGCTAAGACCATGGAACTGATGAAAATGGGATTTGAACTTGGGCCATCAGGTCCCCAAACTTGTATCATTGCACTAAACTGCAAAATAAACTCAAAACACATACACATGCATAGATACACATTAGTGTGGAAGATCCAGTTTGAATTAGGGGTTAGTTCTCAGCTAGCAACCTTCAGGGCACCATGTGGAAGTCATGGGACTCCTCTGACCCCTCCCCAAGAGGGAGCAGGCAGCATGGCCCAGGCACATGATGCTAGGAGGAGCAGCAGTGTGCAGTGGCGTGGAACCGGGGGTCTGTGATTGGCTCTGGGAGATGATGTCATTTTGCTTATAAAAGCGAGTTGTAGCAGCCAATAAATTGAATTCTCCATTACCATCATTACACAGAATTCCCGGCCATTATTTCTGCATGCATAGAGGCCTAAGCAGGCCTGAATTTGGAGCATTGTGGCCAGTGGGTTGGACCTTGGTCCATCAGACCACCAACCTGGCAAGCTGGTGTGGGACTGGAAGGAGATCTATCAGATCACCAGCTGTGAAGTGAATTGTGAGTGGGTGTAGGCTGAAGATAGGCCGTCAGCCATCAGTCTGAAATTCCCGTCCAGGGACCAGCAGTCTTTGGGTGAGTGGGAAAGCACGGCCAGATGGGAAACATTCTGTTTTCCCAGACTATGGGCCTGAGTTGGACTTCTCAGGTTGGGTTATGGAAGTAACCCACTGACCTCTGCACTGAGGGGTCAGTTCCCTACATTGGGTGCAGGCAGGCACTGTGCTCCCTTCCCTTAGCAGGACCGTGCTGTACCTGCTCATAGCAAGAGGAACTCCCACACATTAGGAAAATATATGAAGGATAGATGACACTGGGTACTTTATTTTATTTCTCTTTTACTGTTGAGGATTTCATACATGAATATTGTATTTGCATTACTTACATCCTCTTGATCCCTGTATAACTTCCCCCATGTGCTCCCCAGACACTGGGTACTTTTGAGAAGGGGGATGGAGTAAGTAAAGGATTTAAATGTTTCACAAATCATAGATGCTTGTATTCCTACATTTTCTTGGATGGGGATACTTTACTTCTGCTTAAAGTGGGTAGACACATAGTTTAAGATGTAGGAAAAGGCTTTGAGTTTGCTTTGAGAAGCAGGAAGATATTTTCATGATTGATACATATAGATGGCTCCAGAGGAGGGACACCACTAGGCTGGAAAGGAAAACATCTCTTGTAGGCCATTACAACTCTTTTGGATATGATCCTAAGTGATGGGATGTCACTTAGAGTATTAAGCATGGGAGTAACATGATCAGATCAAAGTTTTTAAAAATGATCACGAGGTCAATACTGTACATCACAGATTTGGAGAAGGATAAAAGCAGATGGTAGGGTTCATTTTTTTATTTTTTTATTTTTTTTATTAATTATATTTATTTCTGTATGTGTATGAATGTACTGTCTGCATGCAAGTTTGTGCACCCGTGTCGTGCAATGCCGCGGAGGTCAGAGGAGGGTGTCGGATTCCCCTGGAACTGGAGTTCTCCTGGAATTGGAGTTTCAGACGGCTCTCGGCCGTCATGTGGGTGCTGGGGATCGAACCCAGGTCCTCTGCAAGAGCGTCGGCGCTCCTAACCGCTAGGCTATCTCTCCAGCCCGGTAGGGTTCATTTATAAGAGTATGAAAGCCATACATAAAGCACACGATGCTGACTGAAAGTGAGACAGCAGTGGAGAAAAAAGTGGGTGGAACCCACAGCTACTGGATAGGTCCCAGGGACAGGGAAGTGAGTACATTGATTTCCAGTACTTTGGCTTGCTTAACCTGTGTATAACTTGTCATTTACAGTTAGAAAGAAAGACATTAGAGAAGAAAACGTGTTAAGTTTAGAGTTGTTTCGTAGATGGCAGTTAGAAAATCAAGTGAGGGTATTGAGAAGAACACGGTTGTAAGGTTTGGGAGCTCATAGGTGAGATCCTTATTGGATATAATTCGGGTACCATGGGATTGAACAAGAATATCCAGAAGCAAATGTGAGTAGAGAGACTGACACACAGAAAGTTCTCAAGAAATAACTATTAAAGGAACTGAATAACTATTTATTAATATTTATATATATATTTATATATATTTTTTATATATAACTATTTATTTTTAATATTTTTATATATAATATAAAATATAAAATATTATATATAATATAAAATATAAAATATAATAATATTTTTATATATAACTATTTATTATTAATAACTATAAATAGTTATTAATAATAACTATTAAAGTGAATGAGTGAATGAAGGCTTCAAGAAGACAAAGAGCATTTACCATGAAAAAAGAAAGCTATAATTCCTTTAAGAAAAGCTAATGCATTTATTAAAATGATGCTGAGAAACAAGTATCGTTAATGTGATTTGATAATCAGTTTATTTCAAAAGAATTGCAACCCTAGACAAAAATAATTTCTTATTTTTTGCCAAATATATATCCTTATATTTGCAGACAAGTATACCAGTCACTACTCATCAAAGAAGCTTCTTTTTGTGACATAAGAAGACTATTATAGAATTCTACAACTGGTCACACAAGGAGAATAAGTGTATGGGAGATGCTCAGCCTTAAGGGACACATCTACAGTGGAACCTCTATACTTAAGGCACACAGAACATAGTGGAACAGGGGATAGAGAAAATACTAATGCATCTCTCATATTCACCAGCTAAGCTTCCTCATGTAACAGAGGACAATGAACACAGAAGTCCACAACTGGCAAAAGTGTAGAGAATAAAAGACTGCAGAGTGTGTGTCCTAGATAGAACTCACTTGCCCAGGACTCAGGGACCACTGTGGAAGAGGGGGAGGAAAGATTATAAGATCCAGGGATGATTCATTACCATAGGAAACAGTCCTCCAGGCTTCTAGGACCTTGCTCATATGAATTTTCAGCAACGGTAAGGCATGCACAAGACACATGCAAACACAATTAGACAAAAACCAGCCCAGAGCTAGGGAAATGGGCAGCAGACCCCAACCATAACGGAGAAACTATTAGTAGCTGATCACTGCTGGGTGAGGGAGAGTTGACTTTTAAGGGAGTGATACTGACCAGGCTGCAGTGGATGAACTCATACTGAGGGACATCTCATTTGCAAACTTGGCACAGTTAGACTTAACATATATGACAGAATGCATGAAATCCTGCAGATGGGCTCTGGTGGGGGGGGGAATCTATTGTATGAAATGGAAAAAAAATTTTAAATAGCCTCAGCTATAAAGTAAAAGCCCATCTCTGCCAGGCGTGGTGGCACACACCTTTAATCCTAGCACTCGGGAGGCAGAGGCAGGCGGATCTTTGTGAGTTCAAGGGCAGCCTCTACAGAGTGAGTTCCAGGACAGCTGGGGCTACAGGGACACCCTGTTTCGAAAAGACCAAAAAATAAATAAAAAGCCCATATCAAGGAAAACAACAATCTAAACCAGGCACGATGGCATGCACCTATAATCCAAGCACTTAGGATACAGAGGCAGGAGGATCATTGTGACTATGAGACCAGCTGATAGATAGATGATAGATAGATAGATAGATAGATAGATAGATAGATAGATAGACAGATAGATAGATAGAAAATTCTGGCCAACCAAGGCCACATAGTGAGACTCTGTCTCAAATTTAAAAAAAAGGGGGGGGGATTTCCCGGGACCACCTGAAGCACAGGAGTGTCCAAGTAGATTCTTTGGAGAACCTTCAGAACAGAAAGGGAAGAGTTGGTTAGACTTCCAATAGAAAGCCTAAAACTTAGACAGGTCAACACTCCATAAGCAAGGAGAAAAGGAAAAAAGTAAATCAATCAAACAAACAATGAAGGCATCTGAAGGAGGCAAGCAAAGCAAGCCTTCAACACAGTGAAGACGCCTTTGGGATTCGCATTGGAATATAGGCAAAGAGAAACCCACATGCCAGGGACACGAAGAAAAGACAACATGGGAAAGGTGCAGGATAATTCCACACCAAGCTCTACCAACCCTGTGGAAGATTCCTACAGTGGGATCTCCCGGGGGATGGCCCAGGACACAGATATTAGAAGAACAATTATGAACATACTCAAAGAAATAAAAAACTATAAAGAGCAAGTCAGAGAACTAAAAAATGAGAATGAAAAACTCAAGGACCTAGAGAGAGAATAACAGACTCTGGAAGGAAGTGGAAACACTGAAAAGATTCCATGTTGAAAAAGATAAGGAAACCAACCAGTGAAACAAAGAGCTACAAGAAGAGATTGAGAAGCTCCAAAAGGAAGTGGAAATACTAAAGAAATCAGAAGACTAAATGAAAAAAGGAAATCAAACACTCATCCAATCAAGAGGAAAGGAATGGAAAAAGCCTCAGAAGTAGAATGGAGGAAGCAGAACAAAGAATATCAGACTCGGAACAACTAAAAACCTCAAGTAAAGACTATGAAAATTTTAAAAATGCACAAAAGTGGAACAACCAGGAACTGTGAGAAACTATGAAAAGATCAAACCTCTGCATCATAGGAATAGAGGAAGGAGAAGAATCCCAAGAGAATGATATTGATCAGATCTCCAACAGAATAATGAATGAAAATTTCCCCAAATTAAAAAAAGACAAACCAATACAAATACAAGAAGCACATAGAACTCCAAACAGACAAGATCAGAAAAGAAACTCTACATGCCATATTATAGGTAAAACGTTAGACACCCAAAACAAAGACAAAATTCTGAAAGCCACAAGAGAAAAAGAACAAGTTACTAATAAGGGGAAACCTATCAGAATTATAATTGACTTAGTGCAAATTATGAAAGCAAGAACATGGAGCAAAGCATTCCCAGTGTTAAAGAACTATAGATGCCAACCCAGGTTACGATACCCAGCAAAAATGTCAATTATAGTTGAAGGAGAGAGAAAAATGTTCCAAGACATAAACAAGATGGCCTAGTGGATAAGAGTGCCAACTTCTCTTGCAGAGGACCCGGGTTTGATCCGCAGCACCCACATGGTGGCTGAGAACCGTTTTTAACTCCAGTTCCAGGGGAATCTGATGCCCTCTTCTGACCTCTGCAGCATTGCACAACATAGGTGCACAAACTTGCATGCAGACAGTACATTTATACACAAAAATAAATAAATAAATAAATAAATAAAATTTAAAAAACAAGATGAAAGAATAAATGTCCAGAAAACCAACCCTTCAGAGGATACTTGAAGCAATTCAAAGGACAGAAGAAAGGAGCAACCATCCCCAGGCACCTAGAAAGAGTAATCAATAAAAGCATAACTGCAGAGGTAGAAACCTAAACCAAAAAGGCAAATGGATAATAAGGTGAAAGGAAGTAACACAAATCTATCAGTTATATATTAATGGACTTAAATATTAATGGACTACTCTCCAATCAAAAGACATAGACTGGGAGATGAGATTGGATTAGGAAACAGAACCCATCAATATGCTGTCTACAAGAAATGCATCTTACCTTCAAGGATAAGCACCACCTTAAAGTGAAAGGATGGAAAAAATATTCCAAGCAAATGGTACCAAAAAGAAAGCAGGAATTGCTATTTTAATATCAGAAAAAATAGACATCAAAGTAAAAGAAATTAGAAGAGAAAAAGAAGGCCATTACATTTTTATCAAAGGAACCAATTCACCAAGAAGATTTCACAATTATGAATATATATGTATCAAACTCTGGTGCACCAAATTTTATAAAGACAATTCTCCAGGACCACAAGGCACAGAATAACCCCAGTACACTCATAGTAGGGGACTTCAATACCTCACTGAGCCCTTTGGACAGGTCAACTGGACAAAGAATAAACAGAGATATCTGAACTGAATGATACGATACACCAAATGGACTTCACAGACATCTACAGAATATTCCACCCTAATGCCAGAGAATTCACTTTCTACTCAGTGCCCCATGGAACATTCTCCAAAATTGACCACATACTGGACACAGAAGAAACCTCCACAAATACAAAAGGATTGAAATCATTTCATGCATTCTATCAGACCACAACGCAATAAAGCTCACTATCAACACCAGGATAAGCCCTATTATATACAAGTATACATGGAGACTAAACAACACACTCCTGAATAATGAATAGGTCAAGGAAGAGATAAAGAAAGAAATAAAAGCATTCCTGGAACTGAATAACAGTGATAATACAACACAACAAAACCTATGGGAAACTTAAAGCAGTCCTAAGAGGTAAGTGTATAGCCCTGGGTGCCTATATTAGAAAAACAGAAAGAGCACAAGTGAACAATCTAACACTGCAGCTAAAAGCACTTGAGAGACAGCAACAGATGAACCCTAAATACAAGGGACAGGAAGAAATAACAAAAATCATGGCAGAAATCAATGAAATAGAAACAAAGAAAACAATACAAAAAAAAAAAATCAATGAACCCAAAACTTGGTTCTTTGAAACAATAAACAAGATAGACAAACCTCTAGCCCAGTTAACCAAAAGAAAGAAGGAACAACTCCAAATTAATACAATCCTTGAGGAAAGGGGAAATATCTCAACAGACAAAAGATCCAGAAAATCATAGGGGAATACTTCAAAAACCTTTACTATACTAGGTTTGAAAACCTAGAAGAAATGGATGACTATCTGAAATCATGGGAATCACCAAAGCTCAACCAAGAAGAAATCAACAGATTAAACAGACCCATAATATGTGAAGAAATTGAAGATGTAATAAGAAACCTCCCAACTAAAAATAGCCCAGGCCCAGATGTTTTCATGGCAGAATTCTATAAACCATTTCAAAAATACTTACAATCATTATTACTCAAATTATTTAGAAGGATACAAACAGGGGGAATTTTCCCTAAATCCTTCTATGAAGCCAGCATCACTCTAATACCAAAACCAGGCAAAGATACACCCAAAAAGGAGAACTACAGACCCATCTCATTAATGAACACAGATGCCAAAATTCTAAACAGGATACTGGAAAATCACATACGGACTCACATCAAGAAGATCATCCATCATGACCAAGTTGGATTCATACCAGAGATGCAGGGATGGTTCAACATACGAAAATCAATAAACATCATCAAACACATAAACGGAATCAAAGATAAAAACCACACCATCATCTCAATTGATGTTGAAAAAGCCTTTGACAAAATCCAGCATCCCTTCATGCTTAAAGTCCTAGAAGGAATTGGATTGGAGGGATCATTCCTCAATGTAATCAAAGCCATATACAGGAAACCCACAGCCAATATCATCCTAAATGGGGAAACGACAGAAACATTCCCCTTAAGGGTAGGAACTCGGCAAGGTTGTCCCCTGTCACCACTCCTTTTCAACATAGTGCTTGAATCCCTTGCTAGGGTAATAAGGCAAGAAAAGGAAATTAAAGGAGTTCTAATAGGAAAAGAGGAAGTCAAGCTATCCCTTTTTGCTGATGATATGATTGTTTACTTAAAGGATGCTAAAACCTCCACCAGAAAACTCCTACAAATGATTAAGAGTTTCAGTAAAGTGGCAAGATACAAAATTAACCTGGAAAAATCAGTAGCCTCTCTTTACAACAACAAGCAACTAAAGAAGGAATTCAAGGAGACCTTCCCACTCACAATAGCCTCAAAAACAATAAAATACCTAGGAACAAACCTAACCAAAGACACCAAAGATCTCTATAACAAAAGTTTTAAACCCCTGAAGAAGAAACTTGAAGATGACATCAGAAGATGGAAAAACCTCCCATGCTCATGGATTGGGAAAATTAATATAGTAAAAATGTCCATTCTACCCAAACTCTTGTAAAGATTTAATGCAATCCCAATTAAAATCCCCAAGAGATTCTTCACAGGCATAGGAAAAAAAGCTTAATTTCATTTGGAAAAACAAAAGATCCCAAATATCCAAAACAACCCTGAGTGAAAAGAGCAATACAGGGGGGAACTCTATACCAGACTTCAAGCTATACTACAGGGTTATAGTCATAAAAACAGCTTGGTACTGGCACAAAAACAGACCTGTTGACCAAGGGAACAAAATTGAAGATCCAAACTTGAGCACATACAATTTCAGTCATCTCATATTTGACAAGGGGGCCAAGAAAACACAATGGAGGAAAAACAGCATCTTCAGCAAGTGGTGTTGGCAAAATTGGATCACCACTTGTAGAAGAATGAAATTAAACTCCTACCTCTTGCCCTGTACAAAAGTCAACTCCAGATGGATTAAAGACCTCAACACGAAACCCCAAACTCTGAAGGTGATAGAAGAAAAAGTTGGCAGCAGACTATGAGACATAGGCATAGGAAAAGACTTCCTAAATCAGACAGCAGCTGGGCAAGAATTAAGGTCGACAATTGACAAGTGGCACCTCATTAAACTCAAAAGCTTCTCTACATCAAAAGAAACAATCAAGGAAGTGAAGAGAAATCCCATAGAATGGGAGGAAACCTTCACCGCAGAAACATCTGACAAAGCATGGATTTCCAGAATATATAAGCTACTCAAAAAACAAAGAAGAAAGAAAAGAAATGACCCACTCAATAGATGGAGCAAAGAGCTGAACAGAGACTTCACAAGTGAGGAATTAGAGATGGCTGAGAAACATCTTAAGAAGTGTTCAGTGTCATTAATAATTAAGGAAATGCAAATTAAAATCACTCTAAGATATCAACTCACTCCAATAAGACTGGCTAGGATCAAGAAAACAAATGATATAAAGTGCTGGAGAGGTTTTGGGGAAAGGGGAACACTTATTCACTGCTGGTGGGAATGTAAACTCATACAGCCACTACGGAAAGCAGTGTGGAGAACCCTTGGAAGACTTGGAATGAACTTGCCACCTGACCCGGCCATACCACTCCTGGGCATGTACCCTCAAGACTCATCTTACCACAGAGATACATGTACAGTAATGTTTATTCACAATAGCAAGGATCTGGAACCAACCCAAGTGCCCCTCGACTGACTAGTGGATAGAGAAAATGTAGTACATCTACACAAGGGAGTTCTATGCAGCGATAAAGAAAGATGACATCATGAACTTTGCAGGAAAATGGCTGGAGCTAGATGATATCATGCTGAGTGAAGTAACACAGTCCCAGAAAACAAACGATGAATGGTATCCTTCATCTGTGGATGCTAGCACCAACTACCTAATTGTATGGCAAACTGAGCAACATTAATGTGATCTGAAAACAACTGTGCTCTTATATTGTGAATCCCTTAAAAATTAATAATAAAAAAAAGAAAAAAGAAAAGAAAAAGCTGAGAGCAGGGGACAAGCCATGACTCAGTGGGCAGAGGTGCCTGCCACCAAGCCGAGCCTCCAGAGCTCCATCCCTGGGAACCATATGGGGAAATGGGAGAGAACACTTGTTCAAATTGTCCTTTGGGCTCCACATTTGTGTCTACACATATATACATGCAATAAATAAATATGATTTAAGGACTAAGGAGGAGTCCTTCCAGAGGGCAGAAGAACTAGGGATCCAGGTACCAGGCCAGAGAGATAAGTTCATCAAAGGAACAGAAACAAAGGAACCTTCCTTGGGGGACAAATGGCTGCAGCTACTGGGAAGGAAGAGTCATAAGCCTAGTGTTCAGGCAGCAGCATGCTGTTGCCAGCCCCAGGGTGAGCTAGGTGAGTTAGAGCAGTCATGGTCCTGAACTGGTCAAACCTGTAACTGACAGAGACCTTGATGAGCAAGCTGTGACTGAGATCCCTGGGGAGAAGTAAGACCAATATCTCAGGAAGGTGCAGCTTGTCGAAGTTGTTTCACCAATGCAGACAGACTGATGGAAGGCCAAGTGCTCAGTAGATTCACCAATATAGCCATAAAAGGAGGAAAGCCCTGTCTGGCTTCCCCACACAGACCCTGGGAGCTATGAAGAGGAATAACTTTCAGACTGTGCACTGCAGAGATTCAGACAACTGCCATCACAGTCCTATACCAGTTCTATCACGCATGGCCAGCCTTTGATTTAACCAGTACCCATCCTCCAGGGTGACCATTTCTACCAGGTTCCTGTGAGTGTAGGTGTGAGAGGTAATAAGTTCATCACTGCATGGTGAGAGAATAAGCAGACCCTGCCACGTGAGCTTCTACAGGCTTTTTCCAGCCAGGTCACTATACCCCACACAGTGTGGGTTACAGAAGGCAGCCAACGTCAACGGAACTCCAGCCCACCACCACCAAGAATTAAAATAAAAGTAGAGGTTCCAGGAAAAAGAAAAGTAGCAGTCTTAATATCAGAAAGATTTATTTGAAAGTTCTTCCTCCGAACTGATGTAAAACGGAACAACCACTCACAAAACTGACTTGAGAAAAAAAAAAAAAAGGAAAGCAGAAGAAATCATTTGATGAAGTGGATGAAGTTTGTTTGAGAAGTGGAATGTATACATGAGAAGCCAGCTCCCCCTTCTTGATCTCGGACTCTGCTCAAGTGGAATTCCCAGTTGGTATCATTATCCTGAGGTTAACAGCTGGGGCTGCATCAAGTCAGGCTGAGAGGCCCTTCTGCTTGCACTTCCTGGAACGCCTCAGTGGAATCGGGGATCCAATACCCACTCGTCCTTATGACTCTTGAGAGTAGTTTTCAGTATCTAATGCACCTCTCCATCACTTCACCAACCCTGTGATGTAGGTGTCCAGCATTCCAGTCACATTATAGGTAAGGAAACCAAAGCTTACCAATGTAATGAACTTGCCTATCCTTGGATGGCAGGGAAGGCTGTGGAGCAAAAGGGGAGCATTAATCCTCCAAGTTCTTTACAAGTGTTCTTTGTACTGTAGCACATTCCCTCCTCAGATAAGATAAACTATTCTTCCTGCTTCAACTTCCGCTTTTACCAATAGACACTAATAAAAATGTGGACATCAGAACACAGGCAGTAGTCCCCACTGCAAATCAGGACTTTTATCACAGATCACTGATTCCCACTCCATTCTAAGCAATGAATAAATTTAAGTCAAAGAATTCTCTGATGGGAGCCCTGGCACAGCTCCCCAGGAGCCTCTACAGGCACAGGCCTAGATTCCATAAACCTGGTCACTGCACTACAGAGGGACCCCCAACCCCTCAGCTTCCTGTGGATGACTGCTGCTCCATCCAGCATACATCTCTCCTGCACAAGGGCCCTGCAATGCCTGTGTGATTGGGTTGTTGAGAGGTAACCTGAAGGGTATGCATGAAAACACATTGTTCTGGCATATATGATAAAGCTAATTTTATTATTTTATTTTATTTTATTTTATTTTGTTCCTTTCAAGATAGGGTCTCCCTGTAGCCCCAGCTGTCCTGGAGCTCACTCTGTAGACCAGGCTGGCCTTGAACTCACAAAGATCCACCTGCCTCTGCCTCCCAAGTGCTAGGATTAAAGGCATGAGCCACCACACCCGGCTGCTAATTTTATTTTTACTTTAATTTTTTTGGTCTTTTAAAGACAGGGTCTCCCTTTAGTCTCAGCTGGCCTGGAGCTCCCTCTGTAGACCAGGCTGGCCTTGAACTCATAGAGATCTGCCTGCCTCTGCCTCCCGAGTGCTGGGATTAAAGGCATGCATCACCATGCCCAGACTTGACTTTAATTTTTAATATTATAAAAGATCATATAGAGGAAGTAAAGTGAAATACTTCATAATTACTGAACATGAGTCGAAGTCAGGGAAGCCTAGCCCAGAAATATTGACTGTAACCTGGAGATGGAAAAAGACTTGAGTTTTATGTAGATGGTGTTATATCTTGAAAATGAAATGCTGGTACGTGTTCATGGGCTGATTGCTTGATCACCAGCTAATGGTGCTAGTTTGGAAGCTTCTGGAAACTTTAGGATGAAGGATTTACAGGGAGGAAGTCATTCACTAAGGGCCTGGAAGGTTGACGTTGGTCTAGGGTCCTTCCTTCACTCTCTGCTTCCTGTCCACCTTAACATGAGCAGTCTCTGCTCCGTAGCAAAACCATGATGTTCTACCTCATCTTGGGCTCAGAATCAAGAGAGACAAGGACTGTGGACTGAGGCCAGCAAAACTGAGTCAAATAACTCCTCCACCGAAGTTGTTCTGTCAGGTATTTTGTCACAGTGACAGAAGAAGCTACCAATGAGTATTGATTGCACATACACACATATGTTGACTTGTTTTCTTCACTAGAAACCAAGTCTCTGTGTGGACAATACAGTTAAGGGGGACAAGACTTGGAGAGAAGCAGAAGAGCTCAGAGAATAATTCAGGAAATTTAGAAAAGAAAAACAATGTAAATTGGAGGGCACGCAGATAGATTTGGAGTGGAAACTATCTTTCTGCATACCTTCCCGTCTCTGATTTTTCTGATGGAGCCAATTTCTCCACTTCCTGATTCTATCCCTGCCCCACTACCAGGCAGCAGTTGTGATGTTGATGGGAGCTGCTGAATACACAGTTGAAAAGAGTCTTTTCCCTCCCCCACGATCTTCTACTTGTGCCACAGTCATGTAACCAAACTCTAGAGACATGACATCCATAAGGCCAAGAAAAATAATGTCTGGGTGTGGGTATGCCAAAAGGATTCTTTCTTCTCTTAACAAAGCTATGACTATACAATTGCAAAGAAAGATACAGCCAGCAAGAAGAAGGAATAATTGTGGGAAGCTACAAGAGACAGAACAAGAGATTCAGAGACACCCAATGGCATTAATTCTTTTATTCCGAAACCGTGTTTTCTGCCAGTAAATGTGGCAAAAGTCTGTACAGCTTCCCTTTTGCCTAAGGGATATTGGTGTTGAATTTCACTGTAGTCACTTGGACTCCATGCTGCTATCATTTGTAAGGGACTTTTTTATAAGGGTAGTATTTAGGAAATGAAATTCTATGAGAATCTATGCAACACAGAGATGAGGAAACACACAAAGAAGAATGCCAGCATTTTGGTGTTTTGGTGAGAAAAGTAGGTTCTGTTAAGTTAGATACAATACACAACCCCCTGCTGGTTAATCAAGTTGGGGAGGGGGTGCGGTGAGCAGTTGAGCTTTCACTCTTGTGAAAGGTAGAATGCCTATCAGCCATTCAGAAGGCATTCAACTCACATATGTCTGTACTTGAGACTTAACACACTTTGTCTAGCACTGGAGGGTACAGGCCATAACTGTCACATAAACATGATAGTTGAAATCCTTATAAATGATATAGAGTGGGAAAATATTTAGGATACGAATGAAAATCTGGAGAATACCAATAGTTAAGGGCTCAATCCAGAAAAGTTCACTAAATATAAAGAAATACTAAAATAAAATACAAAAGAAGCAAGGATGTTCAATGTCACAGAAACTAACTGGTGACATTGAAGGAATAACTGACTTAAAATCTACAAGGACTTTGAACAAGGCAGTGTTTAAGAAAGCCATTGCAAGTGAAGGTTATTATGGGACTCAGAGAAAACTTCAGCTATAGAACCATCAAGAAACGCAAGCTTCAAGTAGGCTGGGCGAATCACCTGAGGTGAGTTACCACAGTGCAGTTCTTTAAGTTTGGTAAACACAAGACAGAAAGTTAGACCACAGTTAGAGAAGCATACAGGCAAAATGTTAATAGATGTAAGGGAAATGGGGAAACTAGACCTGGTGAGGTGGCTCAGTGCATAAAAGTCCTTGCTGTGCAGATGTGGAGACCTGACTTGATTCATGGAACCTATCTATGGAAAGGTGGATAGAGAGACCTGACTCCACGAAGTTGTCCTCTGACCTCACGTGCTGTACGACACACAGATATGCAATCATGTACACACACACACACACGCACACATACACACAGAAGCAGAAGGAAATCACACACACAATAATAACAATTAGCAATAATAATAAAATATTTCAAGGAAAAGCACAGAATACTACACACAATAAAGTATATACATATATGTATTTATGTTTATTTATCTCCATATAAGTATACTCAGACTATATTTATACATGTGTATATAGTCTGAACACATGCACATACTCTAAATATTCTGGAAACAATCACTGGTTTTAAATCTTTATAAAAATTACATTATTACTGTGCATGTGTGTGTATGATATGTGTGTGTCATGTGTCAGTACAGGTGTGCACATGCCACTACCTGTGTGTGAACATCAGAAGACAACTTTCAAGAGTCAGTGTTCTCCTTCCACTGGGAGTTTGGTTCCAGTGCCTGACAGGACTTTCGACTGCCTGACAGGACATTAAGTATTCATTTTCTGGCTTTCCTTGTCAGAGTTCTTTCCTCATAACTTATTCATTTTCTTCTAAACTCCAAGCCCTCAAGTGTGTATTTTATCCAATCCCTGGAATGTGTACTTTACCGTGGTGCTCCAGGAAGATTGGCCTCATTCCACAGAAGGACAGCCACTCCATTCCTCATTCCACAGAAGGACACCACTCCATTCCTCATTACACAGAAGGACAGCCACTCCATTCCTCAGGCAGCCATGACTGGAGCTTCTGCCCAAGACCACAGATCTACAATGCATCTAAACTCATGTCAATAAATGGATGCAGACTCTATTTGATGGGCAGTGATTTACAATTTATGAAGAATTATTATGGATAAAATGCTTGCAATATGCTGTAACAAAAACCAAAATGTAAAAAAACCTTCTGTACTTGAGTCAACTGTAAAGATATGTGCAGGTGTGTGGTCACACTCTGCTTGAAATTATAGATTGGAATTTAAGACATCAGCATTTTAAAATTATAGTCCCGAATGGTATGGCTGTTATTTTCTCTGTGTTTTTCCAAATATTTTCAAAGGTCTTTTGTTACTCCGCAATTAAAAGAAACATTGTATTTTGTGGGGCTGGATATTACCTGCATTCAAATCCTGTCTCCTGCTGGGTGGAGTGGCCCATGCTGTTTCATAATCCTAACACTCTGGGAGGCAGAGGCAGGAAGAGCTCTGTGTCTGAGGCTAGTCTGGAATACACAGCAAGTTCCAGCCTATCCAGGGCTACACAGTGAGACTGTGTCTCAAACCCCAAAACAAAACCTATATGAAACCTTCTTCCTCTGTCCTGATCCCCACCATGTCCACAAGTGATGTTAATGTTCTCAGAGTAAAAATTCTTAATAGAATTTTTACTTATATCCTAAGTAATTTAAGTGGTTTTGTTCATTTCTTAACATATTCTTACAGTGTTTCCCATTTGGGGTTTTAACATTCTTTCATCCTTCAAACATTTGTGTCCCTATTACAGGCTAGGTTTTATTCCCTGCAAGCTGAACAGGGGTAATACAAGCTTACACCACAGGGCAAAGCTAACTGAATGACCGCGTGATTGGACACTTATCTCTTAACCAAGGATGGTTACCGTGATACTGAGGAACACTCCTCCCCGTGTCATGTCTGTCACATGCTGTGCCAACCTCTGACCATCCAACTAGTGTTTTCACCCCATAGTTGACCCTGTAATGACCTACTCTCTAACCACCTGCCTTTCACAACCCACAATCCTCTGAGTTCCCTCTGACTCTAACTAGCTGCATGGGTGTTTGTGCAATGGTGAGGTGTGTCTTAGGATGAGGAAAGGGATTGGTGGTGTTCAGGTATATTTGTTCTTTCATAGCATCCTGACAGTCTAACAGAAATGGGGACAAGTGCTTCTTCTAAATGAGAACACAAGTTTGGCAAAGTTAAATCATCCTGACTTTCACCAGGCTAATAATAAGTGGCAGAGCTGGAACTGAACCCATGGCTAACTTACTCCCAGTCCTGTGTCTCTCACTGCACCAGGCAGTGCTGTACCAGGTTCATGTGCCAGGTAAAGAAGGAACAGACTGGGGCTGGAGAGATGACCTCACGGTTAAGAGCACCGACCACTCTTACAGAGGACCCGAGTTCGATCAGCATCCACATGGTGGCCGAGAACTGTCTGAAAACTCCAATTCCAGGAGAACTCTAGTTCCAGGGGAATCCAACACCCTCTTCTGACCTCCGCAGCATTGCACAACACGGGTGCACAAACTTGTATGCAGGCAGCACATTCATACACATACAGAAATAAATAAAATAAAAATAAATAAAAAAGAAGGAACAGACTAGGAGACATGAACAAAACTCTTCCATATAAAATATCTCTTAGTTCATCATTGATGCAATTTCAATCATTTGTCATCTATTAGTTTTCATTTATTAAACTTCTTCTTGTTACCTAGAAGAGGTAATATCTCTTAGTTCATCATTGATGCAATTTCAATCATTTGTCATCTATTAGTTCTCACTTATTAAACTTCTTGTTACCTAGAACAGGTACCTTTCCATGCCATGCCTGTGCACTTGGAAAATGCTTTCTAGTGAAGAGCAAAAAGAAAGGAGACAACCAACGAGGGTAATGTGTTCTAGCACAGAAAGTGACCTTGCTATCAACTACTCAGCTACCTCTCCTTTCTTCCTCTCCCTTCCCCTCTCTCTTTCTGTCTCTCTTATCTTCTTGCTATCCTTCCGTACTTATCTATGCATTGATCCATTAACTAACCCTGCGCATTATTTATGGCCTGCTTAATTGTGGAAGATGAACTGGTAAGTGAGAATAAATCACAAGCTGAAAAACTTCAGCGTTTTGTGGAGAGAAGACTAGAGCCAGTTTTAAACACTAAGTTCTGCCTAAGGAGCACATGGGGTTCCAGGAAATCCATCTCCCAGCCATGAAGAGCAGGTGGGTGTCAGATTCAGAAAGGGAACATTTCTAGGACATTATTCAACTCCTCATGTTTTGTAAGGACTCTTGTCTCCAATGTTATTCACTTTTCCAAAATTACCTTTCATTTCAAAACAGTAATATTGAAGTATACTTTGATCAAGAAACAGTAAAACGCATTTTAAGTGTACGGTCAGAAAAGTTTGACAAGTATGTTCTTGTGTACACAAGTCCCCAGTAAAAACATATGGCAATTCCTTCAGCACAGAATACTTGCTCCTGCCCGGTACATCTCATGCCCATAATTCAGGGATGATTTTCCCAGGCCTGCTTTTAATCAGCCCCTAGGTGCAAACTATCTATGGTGACTGGAATGCTATGGATTTGCCCAGGTGCCTGGTTGCCCCCTGCTTTACATAAATAATTATGAAACTCAGTTGTAGCTGCAAAAACCACTGTCCACATGCATTTACAGACCTGATAACCCCAGAGACAGAGACCTCATAGATGCTGATTCCAGAGAGACCTTTGCTCTGCATTCCTGGCTTCCAGGAATCCGTCTGAGGGATTGAGCAGTCTCCTTCCCTTTGGTTGCAAGGAAAAGGATACTGACAGGGGCGCCAGGAAGAATTCCGGTGCATCTGGCATTCTGCTGGATGCCAGGTGCTTGTTTAACTTCCTTGTAAGAATTTAGGGAACATTTTAAAGTATTTTTAACATTTAGAAAATTTATCTCAGTGATTTACTGTTCCAGGGGTACCATTACTAGAATCCTGAAAATATTTGTAATTATTATAGAAAATACATTTGCTATTAAAAAACAGAAGTTCTTGTTCTTGCTAGCTTTTTTTCTAGATGATAACAACAAAGTGTACACATTTATCAATTGGTAATAGGAATATCAGGTATTCTTAACACAATTCCCTGCTCTATAAAATGTTTATGATTCATATGTCTGCCTTATCTAATATTCTCCTTATGGGAACTTAGCCAGACACTCATCTATCTTCTAAGATAAATTAAACATAAATTATATCAAGCTCAACAGATTATATTACTTCTATTCAGCACTCAAAACTACTACTTTATAGAATTACCAGAACAATTACAAAACAGGAGACTAAGATACAGTTTAATCTTAGCACACATGCCTTCCCTGTGCAGTTCAATACACAACATCATGAAGAAAATAACTAAATTAAAATTTTAAGAAATAAAATAATCCTGGACATGTTTTGCTGTTCTGGCTCAATTAGGAATGCTGTTAACAAAATCTGACTCTGACTTTTACTCATATGGAAAACAATGAATTCTTGCTCTCAAAAGCTAGCTAATAATTTAAGACTATATTCTGATGATAAAATTAAAATAATAAGGAAGTTAGGGTGTTAAGAATTATGTATCTGATTTGAAAGAGGACCAAGGATCTCTGTTCCAGCACGAACTTGAAAAGAGCACCCAAAATTACAAATATAATAAAAAAAAAGAATAAAATAAATAAAAATAAAATAATCAAGAAAAAAAGAATAAAATAAAACAAGAGAAAAAGACAAATGCCATCAAGAAATTTCCAGTACTCTGGAATCCAATGCTCTGCTTTCTAAGGCAAAGTAGAATCCTTAGGAACTTAGAGCACTTTAAACCAGGCAGAAGGCAACATTCCCTTCCTGGTCCACGTGTCACCTCAGCCTTCCATTTTGATTTGGCTCTATGTTTTTCCTTATAGGATTTTTCTTTATTTTTCATCTAGCTTGTTAAAATTGAATAGCCAAAGTGTTGTGTTTTATTCACTAAGGTCTATTATTCACTGGGTCTATTATTCACTAAGGATGTTAAATCTTTAACCCCAGCTCTCAGGAGGCAGTGCCAGGCAGATCTCTCTAACACATAGGCCAGTTCGTAGACAAAGTAAGTTGTTCCAGGTCAGTTGGGGTTACAAGGAGACACTCTCTCAACAAACAAATGAACAAACCAAATAAAAGCAAGATGATGCCCTTGTACATTTTACGTGATATAAGAAAAAGATATCATTTTAGTTCTTAGTATATAATGCATGTGGTGGTTTGAATGAGACTGTCCCCCATAGGCTTTAAGTATTCAGGCATTTTGTCACCAGTTGGTGGCGCTGTTTGGGGATCTTAGAAGGTGCGGCCATGCTGGAGGAAGCAGGTCACTGGGGACAGGCTTAGAGAGCTTAACAAGCCTTGCTAGTCTCCAGAGGCTCTCTCTCTTGACTTCCTATACTCATTGTGAGATGTGAACCTCTGCTTTCTGCTCCAGCCCCAGCCACCATACCTCCTGTCACAATGGACTCTAATTCCCTGGAACCATCAGTAGTAAGTTCGAATAAACTCTTCCTTTATAAGTTCCCTTGGTCATGGTGGTTTTATCACAGCAACAGAAAAGTGACTAATACAGTTATTTGGTACCAGAGAGTGGGTTGTTGGCTGTGGAGAACCTTACCATGTGGGTGTTTGGAGAAATGTAGAAGACTTTGGAACTTTGGGCTACAAAAGCTGTTGACTACTGTAAGCAGACCTTAATGGGCCATTCTAGTAGAAGCCTGGAAGAAGGCATTGCTGCAAAGAAATGTAGTTCCAGAGGAAAATAAAGACATAGGCAACCACTGGGATATTTTGATAAAGAGTCTGGCAGCAGTTTGCCCACAGCCAAAATGTTTGCTTGATGCTAAGTTGAAAAGCAATAGACTAATGTCTTTGGTGGTAGATATTTCAAGACAGCCTAATGTAGAAATGGTGGCATAGCTATTAATAGTGAATATTGTGCAGATCTGCAGTGAAAAAGAGCAGATAGGACAGAAAGAAGTGCAGAATGTACAGTTTGGCTCTGAAAAGTGCACTAGGAAGATTAAAGGTGGGGCCAAGGCATGTGAAGGAGAGGCTCCCTTTGATAAGGAGATTAAAGTGATTAAGGAGAGGCCTAGCTCTTTACAAGTAAACAATGGAAAAGTGAGATTAAAGTGATTAAGGGGAGGCCTCAAGTAAACAACAGAAGCAGTACCTTCAGGGAAAGACCACACCCAACCCTCCAACTTTTGAAAAGAAAATACTGAAAGGGTTTTCTGCTCCAACAAGTCCAGGGCAGAGAAAAGTTGCAAATGTGGTTGAAATAGGCCAGGGTCCATCCCAAACTTGCAGCCAAGCTTGGCAGTTTCATCCACGTGGTGCTGGCTTCAGAGGCATGAACGGTGCAAGAGTGAAGAGGTCATCAGTTCTTCCTCCACAGTTTCAGAGAGCCGCCAAGGTCAGGCAAAGTGCAGCAGGGGTGTCCCTGAATAAAGCAGGCCCTGATAGGCCATTGCATGAAGCTGTGAATGTGAAGCCTGGTTGTCAGTGGAGACCCCAAGAAGACATTCCAGAAGCCAGAGCTGTGAGATATTTGCCAAGGAGAGCTGCATACAGGGAGTGGTACCAGCCGAAGGAAGAGATGTATGTTGCATGCAATCCTGGAAGAGCTGAGCTATCTAAGCCCTTTGGAAGTAAATTCCCAGAAGTTGCACATGGAATTACTGGACTTGGTGTTTTCCCTGCTGGTTTTTGGTCTTGTTTTGGTCCAGTATTTCCTCACTATGTCTCTATTCCTCCCTTATGGAATGGGAATGTGTATTCAGTTCCACTGTATGTTGGGAGTTTGTAATTTGTCTTTTGACTTTATAGGAGCTTTCAGTTAAGAGATTGGCCTGTGTCTCAGAAGAGACTCTGGACTATAGACTTTTGAATAGAATTGAGACTGGTAAAGACTATGGGGACTTTTAAGGTTGGACTAAATGCATTTTGCATTTTATATGGTCATGAGCCTATGGGGGCCAGGGAGTGGAATGTGGTGGTTTGAATGAGAATGGCCCCCATAGCCTTTAAGTATTTAGACATTTTGTTCCCAGTTGGTGGTGCTGTTTGGGGAGATCTTAGAAGGTATGGCCATGCTGGAGGAAGTAGGTCACTGGGGACAGGCTTAGAGAGCTTAACAAGCCTTGCTAGTCTCCAGAGGATCTCTCTCTTGACTTCCTGTACTCATTGTGAGATGTGAATCTTGACTTTCTGCTCCAGCTCCAGCCACCATGCCTCCTGCCACAATGGACTCTAATTCCTTGGAAGCATCAATAGTAAGCTCAAATAAACTCTTCCTTTTATAATTTCCCTTGGTCATCTTAGTTTTATCACAACAACAGAAAAATGACTAATACAATACACAAATGATAATTTTACAAAACAGTGGATAAAACTTTTGTCAAAGATATGTAGCTGTGGTTTTCTTTCTGAGTTCCTTATTCTATTACACTGGTCTACTTATCTCTCCTGTGTTGTATCTCACTACTTTGGTTACTCTGGCTCTTTTATACTTTGAGAAGAGGCTTTGTGATGTCTCCAGCATTATTCTTTCTGCTTAGAATTCCTTTGCTTTGGGTATTTAAGGCCTTTTGTGCTTCCTTATGGAGTTTAGGATTTTTTTCAAGTGTATGAAGAACATTACTTGAATTTTGATGGACAGTCTATTGAATCTGAAGACTTCTTTTGGCAATAGTGCCCTTTTCACAATATTAATTCTTCTAACCCATGGGAATAGAAGCTATTTTGGTCTTCTAGTGTTTTCTTCCATTTCTTTCTTCACTGTCTTAAGGTTTTTATTGCACATATATTCCTTCTTGGTTATGGTAATTCCTATGTATTTTTTTTGAAGCTATTGTGGATCAGATGCTCTTCCTGACTTTTTCTGGGGAAAAAAAATATATATATATATGTATATGTATATGTATATACTGATTTATGCATCTGGAAGTTTTATCCTGCTACTTGGTAAATATATATCATATCATATCTAGAAGTTTTCAAGTTATGCCTTTCATGTTTAAATACAGATAATGCCATCTGCAATTATGGGTACTTTGACTTCTTCCTTTCCTTTGGTAACTCTTTTGTTTCTTCCCCTTGTCTTCCTGATCTTGCTGAGAAGTCAGGTGCTATATTTACAAGAGTGAACTATGGGCACCCTTGCTTTCTTCTAGAGTTTAGAGGAAATGCTTTCAGTTTTCCCCCATTCAATATAATGTTGCCTAGAGCTTTGTCATAAATAGTTTTTGTTATCCATAGGTATATTCATTTATTCATGGTTCATTACTACTTTAATCATGAAAGAATTTTGACAAAGAACTTTTGCATATCTATTGAAATGATCACATGATTTCTGCCCTTATTTATTTGCAATATTACATTTATTGATTTGATACATTCAATCAACCTTGTATCCCTGGAATGAAACCAACTCAATAATGGTATATCATCTTCTTAGTGCATTTTTTAAAATTATTTTATGTATATGAATGTACTTGTCTGCATGTAGGTAGGCACACCCATTTTGTGCAATGCTGTGGAGGTCAGAAGAGGGTTTTAGATTCCCCTGGAACTGGAGTCAAAGATGTTCTTAACCACCATGTGGGTCCTGGGAATTGAACCCTGGTCCTCTTCGAGAGCAGTTAGTGCTCTTAACACTGAGCCATCTCTCCAGACCCAGTGCATTCTTGAATTCACTTTTCTTTTCTTTTACTTTTTCTTTTTCTTTTCTTTTCTTTTTTTTTTTTGAGACAGGGTCTCCTGGTAGCTCCAGCTGTCCTGGAACTCACTATGTAGACCAGGCTGGCTTTGNTAGACTGTTTTCTTCTCACCCACTTGTGCCCCTTTCCCAAAGCCCAGGGAACAAACTGCGGAAGAGGAGGCGTGGTAGATTGTAAGGGCTGCGGAGAGATAGGGGTGAATCATGAGACTACAGGAATATAGTCTGGACTCCTAATTGATCAACATGCCTGTGCATACAAGCTTCTCCAACTGGACTATGGGAACCTTGGGTTGTTCAAAATTTGGACATAGATACTTGCAAAATGCACCAATTACCTAATCGTACTGCAAACTGAGTAACATCAATGTTATCTGAAAACAACTGTGTTATTATATTGTAGAATCCCTTAACAATAAACAAATAATTTTTTTTTTTAATTTTATTTATTTCTGTATGTGTATGAATGTACTGTCTGCATGCAGGTTTGTGCACCCGTGTCGTGCAATGCCACGGAGGTCAGAAGAGGGTCTCGGATTCCCCTGGAACTGGAGTTCTCCTGGAATTGGAGTTTCAGACGGTTCTCAGCCGCCATGTGGGTGCTGGGGATCGAACCCGGGTCCTCTGTAAGAGCGGTCGGCGCTCTTAACCGCTAGGCCATCTCTCCAGCCCGCACTTTTCAAGTGGTTCACAAGTACATCATGATTTGATGCAAGGTACGTATTAGTCCATTTTCTGTCACTTTTAACCAGATAACTGAGACTGCATTTTGTAAAGGAAAGAGGTTTATTTAACTCACAGTCTCAGAGGTGGAAAGAACTACCTCATGATCTAGCTCTGATGAAATTCTTGACACATCATAGTGTACAGCACCATTGGCAGCTTGGAGTGCATGAGAAAGTGGTCACCTGACAAAACAGGGAGCAACACTGAAGGCAAGTGTAGGTTCTGCTCTTGCTGTAACAATTCATTCTCACAAGAACTAACTGGGTTTCCATGACAGCTTCATACTTCCTTCTGAAAGCAGAGGCTTAACTGAACTAATGGCCTTGTACTATGTTCGGCCTCTTAAAGGTGCCACACAATGTCCAAATACCACCACAGTAGAGACAAGGCATTCCACACACAAACCATTAGGTGATACCCTGCACCTAAACCAGAGCAGGCTCGTGTGAAAGCAGTGAGACTCGGGAGGGCAGTTTGTATAACATTGGCTCATTTTTTGCCCTTGGAAAACGTATGGCTACTACATCCTTTTATTTTATTTTATTTTATTTTATTTTATTGTCAGTAATAGAAATCAGATTGAGCTATCCTAATTTAGAAAAACATGATTCATTAAACAAATCAACAACAACAATAACAAGTAATGGTGTTAGAAGGTAGCAGGAAGTAAGTGACAGAACAGAATACCCCAACAGTATGGGTTAAATCTTGGCCTTGCTAAATTAGTGGAGGAACTTTGAGCAATGACATAATCTCCTTGTTTCATGGTTTTTAATTGAATGATTGTGTGAAAAGTGCTTGCAAGACTGCCTGGCACACAGGATCTGTGGCCTGAGTTAGAGGTGGA
Organism: Rhizomys pruinosus; assembly: GCA_009823505.1. NCBI lineage: Eukaryota > Metazoa > Chordata > Mammalia > Rodentia > Spalacidae > Rhizomys > Rhizomys pruinosus. The sequence continues at coordinate 1,228,939 of VZQC01001768.1, read as the reverse complement.
ATAGGGGGCTGACGGGACCCTAAACCCCTCTTTCTTCAGTTTTACCTCTCTCCAGGTTGCTTTTTTGCTCCTTTTACTTTTAAAAACTGTAGGTCAGATGGACTTGTAAAGAGAAGTTGGGCTCTAAACTCTAAATAGCTTTGACTATAAGACTAAGACATTTGAATTTCCTGTTAGATCCCAAGGAGGCAAATGTTTCTGAAATACTGAAGTAACATTCTTACTTGCCATTTTTATGGTGTTTAAGAGAGATCTCGTACCGATGTATACAGACAAGGGAGAATAATAGATGACAGACTGGTTTCCTGGTTTGCACTTCAAATGTCTAATTATTATTTATATTTCTTTCTCTTTTTTCTTTTCTTTTTTAAANATCAGATGGTATTCAAAAGTTACAGTTTTCTTATCTTCCTACTTAAAAGTCTAAGGAGAAAAGAAATATAGCACAACCTTGAACAATCCATCCCATAATTAAGTTTTTAAATATTAAAATTCATTGCAAAAAATTTACAAACTCCTTTTATTTTTTATTTTTATTTATTTATTTATACATATATTTTTTTATCAAATCTAGACCCGTGTCCACCCCATCCCCCCAGCCCTCCAGAGCTCATGCATTCTGCCAAACATGTTATTCATCTCTTTCTCAGTCTTTCTCTATATTCTCCAGGGGGAAATTGACTGTTTTGAGCAGAAGTTCACTGTTTCAGTCAGTTCTTTGATGCACTCCTTTCTGTTATTGTTGTTGTTTCCAATATGCATGACTCCCAACTGCTGTGGACAAAAGATCAAGGGGCCATGCACAGGAAATACAACTGGGTCATTGGCACTAGTATCCACAGATGAAGGATACCATTCTTCGTTTGTTTTTCTGGGACTTTGTTACTTCACTCAGCATGATGTCCTCTAGCTCCAGCCATTTTCCTGCAAAGCTCATGATGTCCTCTTTCTTTACTGTTGCATAGAACTCCATTGTGTAGATATACCACATTTTCTCTATCCACTCATCAGTTGAGGCGCAATTGGGTTGGTTCCAGCTCCTTGCTATTGTGAAGAGAGCTTCCTGTGCTTCAGCTGGTCTCAGGAGATCTCTTCTTTTTTCTTTTCTAATTCACCTTCATAGCTGGAAAGAAAAGGAGATAAGTAGATATTAAATAGATAGAAGATAGATAGATAGATAGATAGATAGATAGATAGATAGATAAATGATAGATAAAAATGTCTTCTTATACAAGATTGGAAATGTTCCACAAAGACTTTAATTTTCTAGAGAATCCATAATGGATCACCACAGACTGAGTGGACTAAACAAACTGATTTTCACACAGTTCTACAGCTCTAAGATCTAGGTGTTGCAGGTTTGGTTTCTCGTAGGACCCCTCTCCTTGGCTTGCAAATGATCCCTGCTTGCTGTCTCCTCACATAAACACACATCGTGCCTCTTCATGTACCTGTTTCCTTTTATTATAAGGACAGCAGCCAGAACGGATCAGGCTCCACTTTATTGGCCTCATTTTGACTTAGTTCTTCTTTATCAGGACTACCTAAAAATATAATCACATCCTGAGGTAGTGAGATTGGGATTTTAAAGTGCATTTTAGGGACGATTCAGAAGGTACAATGGATTTTTTTATGAAAGACAAGACTATACAGTGATAGTGGTGGTAGAAATATTGGCTCATTGGAAATGTTCTTGTGTAGCAGGTAATGTCCTACATCATGGTTGATTAGATGCAAAGGGTAAACTGTAGAGAGAGCTGAGCCTGCCTCCACATTTACTACCTAAGGCAAATGGATATACAGAAGTACAGTCAAGCAAACTCAAAGCATACAGGACACAATGCAGACACAGGAAAAGTGAGGATAATTCTCCACTAATTCAGTAAGCCACTGTTTACTATATACATAGTCATTTTTGAGAAAACGTCTGTCAACCCATGGAATTTGCACTGAGTCCCTGAAGAGCTATTAAACATTAACAAGAATACATAAAGAAAGTGAAAGTGTCAAGCACACATTTGCATACCTGTCTGAAACTCCAGGGATTGCAGATATGGATTAGAAAGTTAGAATATATTTGGTCTTAAAGCTATGGGCCTGGTTAATACTATAAGCTCAGAAAGTAGAGAGCTTGCCTAGCATATGTAAAGTTCTAAGTTTGAAGATCAGCACAACAAATGAAAACCAATAAAATTTCTTTAAAAACTGTGAGTTCAGGCAAATATTTATAAGCTTTAAGGACAAAGTAGCAAGTGCAGAAGTGATGGTCCAGTTGATGAGGCTTTTGGCCCATGTATAAGGACCAAGCTCAGATCGCAAACACACATGTAAAATGCTGGGCATCATGGCAGGTGCCTGTAATCCCAGCACTGGGGGGCAGAGGATGGCAGGGTAGAAAGAATAGAGTCTCTGGGGCCCACTAGCCCCAGTCTTACTGAATCAGTGAGCTCCAGGTTCAATGAAAGCTGTCTCAAAAATTAAAGCAAAGGGGCTGGAGAAGTTACAAGGTAGTTAAGAGCCCTGGATGCCCTTGCAGAGGACCTGAGTTTGGTTCCCAGCACCCACACAGCAGCTAACAAGTGTCTATAACTCCAGTTTCAGAGGAATCCAATGCCTCCTTCTGACCTTGACAGGGATTGCACAACATGGATGCACTTACACCTATTCAGGCAGAATATTTTTACACATAAAATAAAAATAAGAAAAAATATTTTTAAAATTAAGGTAAAGAGCAATTAAAGAAGACACTCAACATTGACTTCTGGTCATCATTTTCAGAGAGGGAGAGAGAGAGAGAGAGAGAGAGAGAGAGAGAGAGAGAGAGAGAGAGAGAGAGAGAGAGAGAGAGAGAGAAACACACAAGGGGATATGAAGATAAACCATCCCAAGTGGGGGGAAAACAAATTACTTTAGTTTTGACTGTGTTCAGCTGTGATTGCTTGTGAACTTTTCACGTGATTTTTCAAATGAATATTATTCAATAATAGTTTTAAAACACACACCTTACATATCCAGGTCATAACAGCGACACTAGCCAATTATTCTAAACTTAGTTCTGAAGGAAGGCCATTACTGCAGTATCTACTCCAATCTATAGTCAACAGGAAGCAGCTGAGCCCTTCAGGAGTCTGCTCTTTCCCAGACATTCCTCTGTATCTGGCAGACTCAAAGACTAATTTGCTAGGCATCGACTGTGCAAGAGTAAACTTCAGCTGACTGCTGCAAGTTGGCACCAACTTTAAACATCTTGTACAGTATGGACAGACTTCCTTGATCTCTTGCTTCCCCATCTAAATTTCCCTTGTCTCCCATTAGTCCCAATAAGAGTCCCTGCACTGCAGTAAAAATCTTTCTTTCCCATTTAAAGCTTTTGATTACTCCCCCAGACAGCCCTTCTCAGTTTGGCAGTGCAAAAACAGACTTCAGGGAAGGTTTTCTAGAATTAAACAAACAGATTACATCAACGTTTTCCTGTTCTTTTAAGAATTAGGGCAAAATTATATCCTTGTCATGTTAGAGCATGTGAGGCTGGGCCAAAGAAGGGGCTGCCAGTTGTTCCACAGGGAGAATGTTCAGCAGCCTTCACCATCCGTCAGTCAAGAGTGATGATGGTAATTCCAGGAAAAACAAAAAGGAAATCTTTTTGGCTCCTGTGATCAGACACTCATTTCCNTTATTTAACTCACAGTTCAAGGTGGAAAGAACTACCTCATGATCTAGCTCTGATGAAATTCTTGACACATCATAGTGTACAGCACCATTGGCAGCTTGGAGTGCATGAGAAAGTGGTCACCTGACAAAACAGGGAGCAACACTGAAGGCAAGTGTAGGTTCTGCTCTTGCTGTAACAATTCATTCTCACAAGAACTAACTGGGTTTCCATGACAGCTTCATACTTCCTTCTGAAAGCAGAGGCTTAACTGAACTAATGGCCTTGTACTATGTTCGGCCTCTTAAAGGTGCCACACAATGTCCAAATACCACCACAGTAGAGACAAGGCATTCCACACACAAACCATTAGGTGATACCCTGCACCTAAACCAGAGCAGGCTCGTGTGAAAGCAGTGAGACTCGGGAGGGCAGTTTGTATAACATTGGCTCATTTTTTGCCCTTGGAAAACGTATGGCTACTACATCCTTTATTTTATTTTATTTTATTTTTATTTTATTGTCAGTAATAGAAATCAGATGACGCTATCCTAATTTAGAGAAAAACATGATTCATTAAACAAATCAACAACAACAATTAACAAGAATGGTGTTGTTTTTGTAGAAGGTAGCAGGAAGTAAGTGACAGAACGAAGTACCCCAACAGTATGGGTAATTTGGCTTGCTAAATATGGAGGACTTTGAGCAATGACATTAATCTCCTTGTTTCATGGTTTTTAATTGGACTGATTGTGTGAAAAGGTGTTGCAAGGACTGCCTGGCACACAAGGATCTGTGGCCTGAGTTAGAGGTGGAATAGGGGGCTGACGGGACCCTAAACCCCTCTTTCTTCAGTTTTACCTCTCTCCAGGTTGCTTTTTTGCTCCTTTTACTTTTAAAAACTGTAGGTCAGATGGACTTGTAAAGAGAAGTTGGGCTCTAAACTCTAAATAGCTTTGACTATAAGACTAAGACATTTGAATTTCCTGTTAGATCCCAAGGAGGCAAATGTTTCTGAAATACTGAAGTAACATTCTTACTTGCCATTTTTATGGTGTTTAAGAGAGATCTCGTACCGATGTATACAGACAAGGGAGAATAATAGATGACAGACTGGTTTCCTGTTTGCACTTCAAATGGTTAGTCTTATTTGTTTTTTTTATTTTATTTATTTATATTTTTTTTTCTTTCTCTTTTCTTTCTTTCTGTTTTAAAAAATTGTATATATATATATAAACTTTTTTTTTTTTTTATTATATTTATTATCAAATTAGACCAATGTCCCCCCCATCTACTCCCCCACCCCATCAAGCTATGCATTCTGCCAAACATGCTTTTCATCTTTCTCAGTCTTTTCTCAATATTCTCATATGTGGAAGTGTTCCTGTTTGAGCAGAAGTTCCACTGTTTCAGGTCAGTTCTTCGTCCAGTCCTTTCCGTGGTTGTTGTTGTTGGTTTCTGTTGTTGCTGCTGCTGTTTTTCCATATACACACTCCCAACTTCTTTGGACAAAAGCTCAAGGCATGCACAAGAAATACTTACAAGCTAGGTAATTTGCCTAGCATCCACAGCATGAGGGATACCCATTCATCGTTTTTTTCCTGGAACTATGTTACTTCACTCACGCATGTGTCCTCTAGTCCAGCCATCTTCCTGCAAAGCTCATGATGTCTCCTCTTTCTTTACTGCTTGCATGTAACTCCATTTGTAGATATACCACATTTTCTCTATCACTCATCGTGAGGCGCATCTGGGTTGGTTCCATTCCTTGCTGATTGTGAAGAGAGCTTCCTGTGCTTCAGCTGGTCTCAGGAGATCTCTACTTTTTTTTTTCTAATTCACCTTCAAGCTGGAAGAAAGGAGATAAGTAGTATTAAACTAATCCAGATAGCATAGATAATGATAGATAATAGATAGATAGATAGATAAATGATAGATAAAAATGTCTTCTTATACCAAAGATTGTGAAATGTTCCACAAAGACTTTAATTTTCTAGAGAAATCCATTAATGGATCCCACCAGACTGAGTGGAGACTAAACAAACTGATTTTACACAGTTCTAGCAGCTCTAAGCAGTCTAGGGTGTTGCAAGGTTTGGTTTTCTCGTAGGACCCCTCTCTTGGCTTCAAAATGATCCCTGCTTGCTGTCTCCTCACATAAACACACATCGTGCCTCTTCCATGTACCTGTTTTCCTTTTATTATTAAGGACAGCAGCCAGAACGGATCAGGCTCCACTTTATTGGCCTCATTTTGACTTAGTTCTTCTTTATCAGGACTACCTAAAAATATAATCACATCCTGAGGTAGTGAGATTGGGATTTTAAAGTGCATTTTAGGGACGATTCAGAAGGTACAATGGATTTTTTTATGAAAGACAAGACTATACAGTGATAGTGGTGGTAGAAATATTGGCTCATTGGAAATGTTCTTGTGTAGCAGGTAATGTCCTACATCATGGTTGATTAGATGCAAAGGGTAAACTGTAGAGAGAGCTGAGCCTGCCTCCACATTTACTACCTAAGGCAAATGGATATACAGAAGTACAGTCAAGCAAAAGTCAAAGCATACAGGACACAATGCAGACACAGGAAAAGTGAGGATAATTCTCCACTAATTCAGTAAGCCACTGTTTACTATATACATAGTCATTTTTGAGAAAACGTCTGTCAACCCATGGAATTTGCACTGAGTCCCTGAAGAGCTATTAAACATTAACAAGAATACATAAAGAAAGTGAAAGTGTCAAGCACACATTTGCATACGCGTCTGAAACTCAGGGATTGCAGATATGGATTAGAAAGTTAGAATATATGTGGTCTTAAAGCTATGGGCCTTGGTTAATACTATAAGCTCAGAAAGTAGAGAGCTTGCCCATAGCATATGCTAAAGTTCTAAGTTTAAGATCAGCACAACAAAATGAAAACCAATAAAATATCTTTAAAAACTGTTGAGTTCAGGCAAATATTTATAAGCTTTAAGGACAAAGTAGCAAGTGCAGAAGTGATGGTCCAGTTGATGAGGCTTTTGGCCCATGTATAAGGACCAAGCTCAGATCGCAAACACACATGTAAAATGCTGGCATCTGGCAGGTGCCTTGTAATCCCAGCCACTGGGGGGCAGAGGATGGCCAGGGTCGAAAGAATAGAGTCTCTGGGGCCCCCCACTAGCCCCAGTCTTACTGAATCAGTGCAGCTCCAGGATAAAAAGCTGTTCTCAAAAAATTAAAGACAAAGGGGCTGAGGAAAGTACAAGGTTAGTTAAGAGCCCTGGATGCCCTTGCCAGAGACCTGAGTTTTGGTATCCAGCACCCACACAGCAGCTAACAAGTGTCTATAACTCCAGTCTTCAGAGGAATCCAATGCCTCCTTTGACCTCTGACACGGATTGCACAACATGGATGCACTTACACCTATTCAGGCAGAATATTTTTTACACAGTAAATAAAAAATTAATAAAAAAAATTTTTAAAAATTAAGGTTAAAGAGCAATTATAGAAGAAGACTCAACATTGACTTCTGGTCATCATTTTCAGAGAGGCGAGGGAGAGAGAGAGAGAGAGAGAGAGAGAGAGAGAGAGAGAGAGAGAGAGAGAGAGAGAGAGAGAGAGAGAGAGAACACACAAGGGGATATGAAGATAAACCATCCCAAGTGGGGGGAAAACAAATTACTTTAGTTTTGACTGTGTTCAGCTGTGATTGCTTGTGAACTTTTCACGTGATTTTTCAAATGAATATTATTCAATAATAGTTTTAAAACACACACCTTACATATCCAGGTCATAACAGCGACACTAGCCAATTATTCTAAACTTAGTTCTGAAGGAAGGCCATTACTGCAGTATCTACTCCAATCTATAGTCAACAGGAAGCAGCTGAGCCCTTCAGGAGTCTGCTCTTTCCCAGACATTCCTCTGTATCTGGCAGACTCAAAGACTAATTTGCTAGGCATCGACTGTGCAAGAGTAAACTTCAGCTGACTGCTGCAAGTTGGCACCAACTTTAAACATCTTGTACAGTATGGACAGACTTCCTTGATCTCTTGCTTCCCCATCTAAATTTCCCTTGTCTCCCATTAGTCCCAATAAGAGTCCCTGCACTGCAGTAAAAATCTTTCTTTCCCATTTAAAGCTTTTGATTACTCCCCCAGACAGCCCTTCTCAGTTTGGCAGTGCAAAAACAGACTTCAGGGAAGGTTTTCTAGAATTAAACAAACAGATTACATCAACGTTTTCCTGTTCTTTTAAGAATTAGGGCAAAATTATATCCTTGTCATGTTAGAGCATGTGAGGCTGGGCCAAAGAAGGGGCTGCCAGTTGTTCCACAGGGAGAATGTTCAGCAGCCTTCACCATCCGTCAGTCAAGAGTGATGATGGTAATTCCAGGAAAACAAAAAGGAAATCTTTTTGGCTCCTGTGATCAGACACTCATTTCCTCTCAGGCACAGCCCTCACACTGCCATAGCTACAGTCACGCTGTGGGTGACTATGGCCACCACCTTGTTAGACTCCTCTTGGCTTCTGACAATTTATAAGGTCATCACTCCTAGTTTTCTTTTAACATGATCTTTTGGATTGATAGGTATCTTTCCTAAACCTCTCCCAATGTTTACTTTTCTCAACATACATGCAAAATTATCTTATTTGAAACATGCACATGTACTTTAGGTTTCTGTTTCATTTCTTTATAATAAGGCCATCACACATTCTCCACACCTATATGGTGCCAAAATGTATGAGAGGATGCACATTTTGGAAACCTGTTCTAAATGAATCCCATCATAAATTAAGCACAGACCAAGTCAATGTATACTTGTTCAGACATATGAGACAAAAGCTGAATACCTGGTTTCCTTCTTTACCATTTCTCCTCAGTTCCTTGGCCTCCATTTTTAGGTTTCTCTCTCTCTCTCTCTCTCTCTCTCTCTCTCTCTCTCTCTCTCTCTCTCTCTCTCAAGTTCAGAGACCATGCAGTGGTCTTCGGCCTCTTTACTGGCTGGTGCTGGTAGGAAACCAGGCAGAAACAGAGTCTGGAGCTATGTGGGAGATCCTTTTATGCCAGAGACACAAGGCCCTGAAAAAACCATGTCATTGAGGAAAATAATGCACAGATGTCTTCAGGGCCACTGATGCATCACAGATGAGCAAGTCAAACTGAGTGTGGATCCAGCAGGGGACACACTCGGGGATAGTCCAGTCTAATAGGGCTTATCCTTTGCCAAACATTGCCACTTGGAACTGTGCAATCAATGATGTAGGATTCTTCATCATTGTCATCATCATCAACATCATCATCATCATCATCACTACTGATATACCTTCGAATAATTTTTATATTTTCTATGTCTGACATTACCCAATGGTGTGGAAATTAGTTTTTGTTCAAACCATACTGCATCAGAATCCCCAGTTTGAAAGCTCATGATCTATGTAGTAAGACACATCATTCCAGATGTCTGTCAATTCATCTACTGATAAGCAAGCAAAGCCCAAGCAAGTTGTTCAGTTCTCGTGCCTCTGAAATCATCATCAGCTGTTAGAGAAATATGTTTCTGTATTTATCAAGCTGAAAAAGAAGATTATAGGAAGCAAAGGTAACCAGTAACATTTTCTGAAAGACACAACACAAAAGAAAATAGACTTTGTCACGCCTTCTGCAGGATTTTGATGTATTTGTTGGTTTCTGTCATTCTGTGTCTTCTTTGAAAATGAAGAGATGGACTCCTAGAGAGGGAATTAATCCATTTCATTGGCTTTTTTTATACCAACCTAACTTCCTTAGAATTTTTGATAGGTGACATCCTTTAATCTTACTTAAGAAATTAGAAAGTACGGGGCTGGAGAGATAGCCTAGAGGTTAAAAGGGCCGACCGCTCTTACAGAGGACCCGGGTTTGATCCCCAGCACCCACATGGCGGCTGAGAACCGTCTGAAACTCCAATTCCAGGAGAACTCCAGTTCCAGGGGAATCCGAGACCCTCTTCTGACCTCCGCGGCATTGCACAACATGGGTGCACAGACCTGCATGCAGACAGTACATTCATACACATATAGAAATAAATAAAATTAAAATTAAAAAAATTAAAAGAAATTAGAAAGGAAGACAGTCAAACAGGAAGTGAAATGAGATCCAAAGCACAGGATGCAAACTTCTCTTGTAAAGAAATCAAAGAGTGAAAGAATAACTACACAAGAGTGTGACTTCGGTTCCCTTAAACATGCTGCAAGGTGTTTACTTGAGGCCACTCTAAAAGTGTACACGATTATCTGAAGTCATCTCTAATCCAAGATAAAGTCCTAATCTCTGCCCCTACATAAAGTAAATGGATGGAGCTAGAAGACATCATGTTAAGTGAAGTAACACAGCCCCAGAAAAACAAACGACAAATGGTATCTCTCATATGTGGATGCTAGTACCAATAACCCAGTTATAAATATTTCTTGTGGAGAGGGATGCATATTAAAAGAACAACAACAGAAAGATTGCATCAGAAAACTGACTGAAATGGTGACTCGGGGAGGGGTGGGAGAAGGACACGGGTGTATATTCGATTGGTGCATATTTAATTGACGTGAGTTCAGCAAGTATCCAGTTTTGCCCATACTCTGTATACAGGATACATGGTGTTTTAGGACTTAGTAAAAGTAAATATGTGTATATTAAACAACATTGGTTTAAAGGCTGATAAAAACGGTAATGCATCTGAGTTAATTGGTGATATAAATTGCTGTTGTCCACATTAGCTTTAATTAAAAACTGTATAACAATTACTTTGGGATTGGCATAAACAAATGATCTCTATAATTTTGCTGTCATATAGTATCACCTTGTAGCAATCTCTTTCACTTATAGGATGATTTAATTTAAAAATAAAATTTGTTTCCCAAGTTAATCACATACAGTTACCCAAAACAGCATGGGTGAATTTGATGAAATCTGTGCCTTGATTCCACCCTATTGGTATGTATAATACAACTGCTTTCTTTGAGACTCATGGGTCAAAAATAAAAACCTAAAATAAAAAAGGGGGATACACATAGATATGAAAACCTCTTGTCAAAAAACCTTGCAATCCAAATCTTAAAACTAACTATGGGAAAGGATTTGCATGTTCCAACAGGCCAGAGTACCACCAACTTAATGGCTGAGAAAGAAAATGCAGGTTTGCAGTGAGTAGGATGTACCAGAAAGTGCCAGCAGAAGGGTTGACTCCTCTGGGCATTGAAGGAAAGAAATACCTCAGATTGCTGCAGACATCAGGCCCCTCTGTGGATCCTACTAGTAACAACTATTTTTAATGAATCCTAACGAAGCTTACCTTCTAGGTGCCGCAAAGGTTTTAATACAAGAGACTTTCTTAACTCCCCCCTCCCCATAGAATAAGAAGAAATATGAAAATGATGAGGTTGTTCTCCAGCTGTAGATTGGAGCCAGCTGTTATAGAGGTATTCTCTTGTAAAATCAGTAAAACTGCCTTCTTTAATTGACTAATGGACATAGAAACTATGAAAAGGACTATTCTCCATTCAGAACCAAATATAATGTTAAAGTCTCCTTAAGCTATGCACTTAAGTAAAATATATTAATACAGGAGCTCTGACATCAACAATGGATTATTCTACCAAGGAGATGCTGGCCAGGGGATCCAAGCCCCCACAAATGGTAAAGGCTCCTTGCCTCCAAACTGGGATATCTGCAGGAAGAGAGGTGATAAGGCCCTGCTGATGAAGACCTGATGTAAACATGGGAAAGATGTATGGAGACTGCACTTGAAAGTATACAGATGGTCTCTGGAATGCCAGAGAGTGTTACCAAAGGCCACTACATCAATAAAGCAAATATAGGTCTCCTTGAGTCAAGCAAGACTCCTCCATCAGCACCAGCTACACCTCATCTGCCTGGAAATACTGTGCAGCAGTGGCAGCCATATGTCTGTATATCCCAAATCTAATTGGCTATTAGCTCTCTCCTTGTAGGAATAACCCACGGCTGATGCCACAAGCTTACATCCTCTAATGGTTAGGAGATGTTATAAACCACAGGAAGACCCTGTCATACTTAACAGAAGAAAATGTAATTCATGGATTAACATACCATCCAAACATCTGTGTCTATACCAAAGTAACCTACCATAACAATTAGTACTGTTTAAATACCTATATATCTAATTGCATGTGCTTCATTAGTAGGAACAAAAGGCTATATATTATACTGTTTAAATACCTATATATCTAATTGTGTGTGCTTCATTAGCAGGATCGAAAGGTTATGCCTGGACAAGCTGTCAGCCCATGAAAGAAAACAGCCAGAATTGACTAGAGACCAAGACAACAGCTCCAGAGAAAGTAGACTGTTTTGCTTCTCATCCACCTGTGCCCCTTTTCTAAGCCTAGGGAACAATCTGCAGAAGAGGCGGCACGGTAGAATGTAAGTGCTGGGGTGAATGGTGAAACCACAACAATATAGATTGGACACTCATTTGATCAACTTGATTGAACATACAAGCCCCCCCTGCTGGATGGTGGGACCCATGAGCTGTGTGGGTTTGAGCACAACTGTTTGCAAATTGGTTTTACATGAAGGATGCTTGTACTCACAAATTATCACTTATTGCTAAAAAAAAATGAAAACAAAACAAAACAAAACAAAAAAACAGAGAAAAATGCAGAAAAGTTATGGCAGAATGCATGATCTGGGATGGGTAGGGGTGGGGTGGGGGAAGGGAAAGGGATATATGCCTGAACTGAATTGGAAAATGATGTATGAAATACACAAAGCATCAATAAAAAAAAAAAAGAATCAGTGCCAATTACCCAGTCGTATTTCTTGTGTAGGGCCCCCTGAGCTTTTGTACAAAACAGGTGGGCATAATGCATTTTGGAAACAACAACAACAACAGAAAAGACTACATCAAAGAACTGACTGAAACAGTGAACTTCTGCTCAAAACAGTCAACTTCCCCATGGAAAATATTGAGAAAGACTAAGAGATGAAAAGCATGTTTGGCAGAATGCATGAGCTCTGGCGGGGTGGGGGAATGAGCGGGAACACGGGTCTAGATTTGTTAAAAATAAATAAATAAATAAATTTATGTGAAAAAAAAAAGAATCAAAGGCACTTCCTGGAGTGCATTGGACCAAGATTCTTAAGTGATATTTGAATGCATCTCTGCTGAGAAGTCGGTGCAGAAGATGGAGGCCAAATCATCAGAAGCTGAATTTCTGTGCTGATGTAACCTGTGTTACACCACAATGATTTGCCAGCCCAGAACTAGTGTATCTTCTGCTTTTCATCTACTTCCTGTTTCATTCAGTCATTCAACACCAGTTTATTATTATAGAAATGAAAGAGACTAGGGCAATGCCCGCCTTCATGGAATTCATATCCATTAGGAGAAACAGACAATAAGCAATAAAAATAAACAAATGAGTGACATGATTTCAGAACATCGCATGTACTAAGATGAAAACAAGGCCAAGAACTAATTGTGGTTGTGATGGCAGAGGGAAGCTATTGGACATCTGAATGAATAAAATCTGGTGCAACAATATTATGAGAAAGAAGGGTTCAGAAAAGTAGTGCAAAAGCCCTGCGACTGGAATGATCCAGAGAAATTCAAGAAACAAGAAACAAGGCTGGAGGGTACTAAAGATTGGATGAAGTCAGAGACTGTGAGGTAATGCTTCCATCCTGAGACTATTTATTTATTTATTTATGTATTTATTTATTTATTTATTTATAGCATAATAGAGGGAATCATTGAGATTTGTAGGAAGATGACCTGTGTCCCTTGGGGACAGTTGAAAAGTTTCTAGAGCCTCAGTAGAGAAGAGAAAAGGAAGCCATCAATCTCCCTGTAGTCTGAAAGAAAAAGAAAAATTCCGGAACAAAACTATGTTTCTAAAATACATGTGTAAATAATATGTAACAGCAGCCTAGAAATCAAAGAAGAGTCTCTGACTTTGAGGTCTTTGTATAAAGGATTTTCCCTTAGTGAGTAATGTCTGTGGAGCTATAAGAATGTACAAACCTTGGTTGTAAAATACCATGACCATTGGGCTGGAGCAGTTGGACCCGGGTTCCGTCCCCAGCATCCACATGGCAGCTGAGAACGGTCTTTAACTCCAGTTCCAGGGGAATCCGACGCCCTCTTCTGACCTCCACGGCATTGCACGACACAAGTGCACAAACCTACATGAAGACAGTACATTCATACACATAAGAAAATAAGTAAAATAAAATAAAAGGACCATGACCATTACCTACCCATGTGGATACTCACATAAAGAAGTATGTAGAAGGGGCTGGAGAGATGGCTGAATTGTTAAGACTACTGGCTGCTCACAGAGAACCTGGGTTCAGTTTCCAGCACCCACGTGGCAGCCAACAACCATCTGTAACTCCACTTCCGGGAGCCAATGCCCGCATGTCTTCTGTGGGCATTGCATGATATGGGTGCACTTTCATGCATGAAGGCAATATATTCATATACATAAAATAAAAATTATATGCATATATATAAAAAATGTAGAAGCCGGCATGGAGCGAAGCAGAGTCTGCTTTCCCTCATGACAGTGATTCCCACTGGACACATCTATGGGCTAGGCACTACTACTGTATACCTGCCCATCTTACATGTGCTTAGCCTTTGCTTTGCTTCATTCCTAAATATAACTTCTATAGTGTTCGTTCACATGCTGTATATATCAATTAGTATAACATACCCATAAGTAAAACATATTCATTCAATTTGACCTCAGAATTTGCTTCTGTGAATTCACCTGAAGACAATTATCAAAATTACCATAATTATAAGTGGAAACCACGCACACATCCAACAGCAGCACACAGAATAAGACTGTTCAGAGCTCTCCAGCCATTGCTTACCATATTCTGCTCCTTAAAATTTCCTGGAAAAATGCCTAAAAATAGCCAAAAATCCTACAACACACTTTTATAATCCAGGCTATAAAATACTATGTGTACTATAAGCCTGATTTTTAACTCATGTTAATTCATCTATTTTATATGTATTTTAATATATGAAAGTATTAATACACATTGTTAGTAATTAAGGAAATGCAAATTAAAACCACTTTAAGATTTCATCCTACACCAGTAAGATTGGCTATGAACAAGAAAACAAAGGACACCAAATGATGGAAAAGGTATGGGAAAAGGGGAATGCTTACACACTGCTGGTGGGATTGCAAATTTGTGGAACCAGTATGGAAAGTAATGTGGAGAACACTTACAAGACTAAAAATGAGCTACCATTTGACTGAAGTATACCATTCCTGGGTATATTTCCAAAGGATTCATCCTATAAGAGAGATACGTGCACAACCATGTTTATTGCTGCTCTTTTTACAATAGTGAAGAACTAGAAGCAGCCTAAGTGTCCCTCAACTGAAGAGCGGATAATGAAGATGTGGTACATTTATACAATGGATTTTTATGAAGTGGTAAAGAAAGATGACAACATGAGATTTGTAGGCAAATGGATGGAACTAGAAGTTGTTATGCTAAGTGAGGTAACATAGTCTCAGAAAAGCAAATGACATATGCTATCCCTCATTTGTGGTTCTTAACACCAAATCCTTATATGTAAGTCAAAATGGGTAATTGGTCAGTAAAGATAATATCACGCTGATTGTTATCACTGTATATATAACTGGAAGTATGTCTCTATTTTCCTTAGTTCTAAGATTTATGGGAAAGAACAAATCTCTCTTTTTTAAGTTCATTAAAATACATATCAACTTGATATGTAATTTAGTAAAGTTATATTTTTTTTACCTGTATACAAGCTTATGGATAAACTGTGAAAAATAAATATGTTTTGCAATTAACAAAGTTTAATTTCAGACTTTGTAAGTTTGTTATATGTAAAGAGTGTAAAAAAAAAAATCAAAGGCTGGATATATGCTCCCACAGCACAGAGTTGAAATGTTGCTTAGAGTGTTGGAATACAAGAAGGTTGTGACATGCTTCAAGTCGAAAACACATTGTTTTATAAGGTTTGTTCAAAGCTTAAAGTACAAGCTCTTAGCTGTGAATTTTATGTTAATGAAGTAACAATGTATTGAATAAGGATATGGGTTCTTTTTTTTTACAATTTCATATTTATTTATTTATTTATTTTAAGGGATTCACAATATAAGAGCACAGTTGTTTTCAGATCACATTAGTGTTGCTCAGTTTGTCATACAATTAGGTAACCAGTGCTAGCATCCACAGATGATGTGGACGTTTTTCTGGGACTGTGTTACTTCACTCAGCATGATATCTTTTTGGCTCCATCCATTTGCCTGCAAAGCTCATGATGTCGTCTTTCTTTACCACTGCGTAGAACTCCATTGTGTAGATGTACCACATTTTCTCTATCCACTCGTCTGTTGAGGGGCACTTGGGTTGGTTCCAGCTCTTTGCTATTGTGAAGAGAGCTACAATAAACATGGCTGTGCCTGTATCTCTGAGGTAAGGTGAGTCTTGTGGGTACATACCCAGGAGAGGTATGGCTGGGTCAGGTGGCAAGTTCATTCCAAGCCTTCCAAGGCTTCTCCACACTGCTTTCCATAGTGGCTGTACCAGTTTACATTCCCACCAGCAGTGGATGAGTGTTTCCTTTTCCACACAACCTCTCCAGCACTTGGTATCATTTGTTTTCTTGATCCTAGCCTGTCTTACTGGAGGGAGATGAAATCTTAAAGTGGTTTTAATTTGCATTTCCTTAATTATTAGCGGCGTTGAGCACTTTTTAAGATGTTTCTCAGCCATCTCTAATTCCTTGCTCGTGAAGTCTCTGTTCAGCTCTTTGATCCATCTTTTGAGCAGGTCATTTGTTTTCTTTCTTCTTTGTTTTTTGAGTAGTTTATATATTCTAGAAATCAATACTTTGTCAGATGTATCTGTGGTGAAGGTTTCCTCCCACTCTGTGGGTTTTCTCTTCACTTCATTGATTGTTTCTTTTGCTGTACAGAAACTTTTGAGTTTAATGGGTTCCCATTTGTCACTTGTCAACCTTAATAACAAAGCATACATAAAGCAAGGTAATATGGAGACAGCTTTATGCAGTAAAATCAGGAAATGAGAAATTATTGATAAAAGCTACAAAATTTTAGTTACACAAAATGAACAAACCCTGAGACTGTAATGTACAACATGGTAGCCATAATGAACAATCTTGCAGTGTATGCTTGAATCATTCTAAGAGGGTTTATTTTAAATGTTTTCACCAAAAAAAGAAAAGGGTAACGAAGTTCTATAGTGATTGATTGATTGATTGATTGATTGATGAAGATTTTGTGACTAGAGACCTCAGAATTTACCTCTGTGATTCTTTAAAGAACAATGGTCTGATATTTGATAATATAATATGGAAGGAAGCTAGAAGTCAAAATTAGCATAAATGACAACTTATGTGTATATAGTTTGAATGTTATTTGATTTAAAAACATATTCAATAAAACTTGTGAAAAAATAGAGATAAACCTATTGAAAACAAAATGAAAGTATTAATAGTGGTTATCTTTTAATCATAAAAGTTAAACTGATGATTTTTATTTTTACTGATTATATTCTCATGCTTTCTTACATTTTCTTTCATTTTGTACAGTAAGCAACTATCAAAATGAATGTCTCTCTGTAAGCTTTGTGTTCTAAACACATTCTAAGACTCATCTTTAGCTAATTCCTTGAGGATATGGAACACTAGTCTGGGAAGAGAGGTCTGAAGGGTATTCAGAACCATCCAACGACCTTCAGCCAAAAGGACTAAATGCTTTTCTCCCACACGTGTTTGTTGTAAGGACTGTGTTCCCATGGTCTGTGTGCCCTGAGAAAAGAGAGAAGAAACATATGTTGCCACCCACCCTTGTTTTGTACTTTCAAACATTAATTTTCCATATTTTTTTTCTTAATTCGGGACCTCCTTAATTCTTAAAAGCAGTGTGCAATTTGTGGAGACATTGTCTTTTCCTGCATGAGCTCCACGGGACAAGCAAAGCTGCAGTTCGTTCATGCAGTATGCTAGTTCCCAACAAGTAGTAGGAAACAGATAAGCATTTTCTGAATGAATGAAAGGAAAGGAATCAATCAAACCCTGTTCCTATGGAGCCAGAGTGAAAAGGACAACCACCACAAAAGGGAGGTTGAAGTGCACCTTTGCAGGGTGTCAGTGTTTTAGGAGCTCTGGATTGTGATCCATGGCCCTAGGCAGTAGTTTCTTTAACACTATAAGCATGATAATTGAGGCCTATGGAAAATGTTTAGATTCCTGAACTGGTTTTGCTACCAACACAATCATGAAAGCATAGGATTAAAAGCATCCACTTAATAGAGAAGAGAAAGAAGTTTAAAAATGATACTCCTCAGATTATAAACATTCTCCAATTATTTTGTTCTCTACTATCCAAACTCAAAAATTATTAAAGCAGGTGGCTTGCTATAAAACCCATGGTGTTTTTTACTATTCAAATTTCTTAGGAAGGTCTTAAAAATGTTCACATGGTTTAATGTAGTGATTCTACTTCAAGCATATAAACTAAGAAAAAATAGTAACTTCAATACAACATCGAGACCTATTTGCCTGAGTATCATAAAATGAACCACCACGACAGCTGACATGCACATTTGGAAGGACTCAGAAAAATAAACTTACCAAGCTGTTGACAAATGAACCACTAGGTTTTTCCCTTATGTTAATACAAATCCTTTTAATTTACAGAGTGCCTTTGAGAGTCATAGAGTGAGAAAGGATCACGCAACACTTTATCCTCTTTTCATCTTGAATTTTGAGTGCCTTTTTCCCAAACTATATAACTTATCTTTCAAGGACACAAGGACTCTGATTTTTTCAGCATGTAAAACCCAGGACAGCTTCCCCTAACCACCTATAGCATGCTATCTCAGTTAAGTTAAGCATTGTGCTGAAGAAGTTCAATCAGAAGTTCCATCCTGTATCTTGCCTCCCTATAAAATAACAGGATTTGCTAACAATCTCTAATAGTATCTAGGTCATAACTTCTAAGTAAATGGGATTTCAAGAGAGGTGACAGGGATGGCTTCTCAAGAAGAAGATATAATTTAAAGGTGGGGTATGATGCATAGATTCGGGACGTGATAGGGAATATGTAGTGAATGAAAATATTGCATGCGGATTGTGTAAGATATGCTCGCTAGGCACTGCACTGAGCAATAAGATGCTGATAGGAGGTATGGACTGGACCTCATAATTCAAAATGTTCGTGCTGAGCTTGAAGACAGTATAAACAGATTGCATTTTAAAGGAACTGCAGAGATGAAGACAAGCTCTGAACTGGAGCATAAAATGCATGGTTCGATATGGAGAAAAAAAAACCTATTCAGGCCATACGAATTCTTCCTTTACAAACTATTTGATCTAATCTTTTGCTTGTGTCTTCCTTTCTCCTGATGGTCTTATGGTCACAGAACAATAGTGTAATTTCATGTACAAATTGTATAGCATTAAGTTGTAAATCTATGTATTTCCAAAACAGCTTAGAATTAATTTCATCATAAATTTATTTCAAGGAGGTTGTCATGGCTAATACCTGCTATTGCACGTGCACACGACACTTGTTGGAGAAAACATTTCAACAGGAAAATATAGGCTGAGAAAGAGTTCATTAAGATGAACCATGGATCTAGAGTAAAGGAAAAATTGGAATAATTAAGAAAGAGAAGACACAGTCTGTACCAGCTGTCACAGTAATTCAGTGAGGACGTTGGAATTAGTTCGCTGTAATTTATTTCAACCAGTAAATAAATTACTTTCTCTTTCCTGCTTAAAATTTTAGCTATTTTTATCTTAAATTGACACTTAATAATTAGACATAGCTATGGCATAGTATGTGATCTTTGGATAATATAACATAATATTAATATAATAGTATATATATATATATATAGTTTAGCTTAGCATACTAGATGCCGCAAAAGTTTATCAAATTTTGGTGATGTTTTTGAATTTTTCTCTTCTGGTCATTTAAAAATATACAAGCAATGTTATCATCATCATCATCATCATCACTGTGTTCTGCTCTCACACATGAGAACTTAGTCTTCTATAACTGGAACTTTATACTGATTGTGTTCTCCCTACTCCTTTCTCCACTATACTACACTAGAGGCTCTAAGTATTGCTATTGTAACTCTTTACAATAACCCTTTACAAGGCCGACATAATTTAGATTCCATTCCATATACAACTGACATTATGCAGTAGTTGTCTAAATGAACCTGACTGATTTATTTCCCTTAACACAATTTCTCCAGCTTCATCCATGTTCCCATAATTTGGGAAAGAAATTGAAGTTACAAATAAATGGAAAGAAAGATAGCCTGTATCTATGGGATGGAAGTATTAATTTTTTTAAAATGCCCATACTACCTGACTAGATTGTACTGATCCACATTAAATGTAGCCCTTGTCAAAATACCCAAGAATTCTTTGTGGAAGTATAAAAACAGAGTGCCAGGCATGGGGCACATGCTTTTAATCCTAACATTCAGGAGGCAGAGACAGGAGGATCTGTGTTCAAGGCAAGCTTGGTCTACATAGTGTGTTCCAGACCATCTGGAGCTACAAAAAAAAAAAAATCCTAACATATATATGGAACCAGGAAATGAATAACGAAAATAATTACAAGCAAAAATAACATACAACCTGCTTTCAAAATTTACACCAAAGCTGTAATAACTAAAATATGCCACATAATTAAAAGCACATAGAGCAGTGGAACAGAACAAAGAACAGAAACCAATCCATAGCCAACTGAGTTTGAAAATATGTGAGGTCCACATGTTGTAAAGGGTCAGTCACTTCAATAAGTAGTGTGAACAGAACTTTCTATCTACATGCTGAAGAATTAAGCTGGATGTCTATTCTTCACTAGTTACAAAATCAATTTGACATGGATTAAAGATTTAACCATAAAACCCAAATTGTGAAACCTCTAGAAAAAAAAAAACAGAGTGGAAATGCATAATGGCAAAGGTATGGGTAAGGTTTCTTGGTTTTTGTTTTTGTTTTTGTTTCTTAATAAGACTGCAGCAAAAAGAGAAACAGACAAAAAAGAGGTCATCAAACTAAGAAACTACTACACAGCCAAAAACAAAAGCAGGCAACAAAGTAAAGAGAAAACCTACAAGATGGGAGAAAACATTTGCACCATGCTTACCTGATGATGAGTTAATAGCCAGAAAAGAAACACAAATAAGTCTATAGTTAAATCAATATAATGTAAAAATAGTTGAAAGACCTGAATAGACATTTCTCATAGGAAGACATGCAAATGAATAACAGGTGAGCAAAATCATGTTACTCCTTAGCAAATGCAGATCAAAGCCACAATAAGATACCATCTCACCCTAATTAGAATGGACATCACCAAAAATATAAAGAAATGAATGATGACATTGATGTTGAGGATAGGGAATTCTTGCACACTGTTGGTAGGAATGCAAATTAGAACAGTGATTATAGAAAACACTATGGGCAGTACATAAAGTTAAAAATAGAATGAATTTGTGATCCAACTATCACTCTCTGGGGTACCTAACCAAAGAAATTAAATCAGTATGTCAGAGATAGCTACACACACAGGTGATACCTGCCCTGCATGGTTCTTGCAGGATCATTGACAATAGCAAAGATATGAAATCACCCTCTTCATCAACAGATGAATTGAAAATATATATTTGAGTTGAAAATATATATATGAGCTGAGAAAATGATTGGTTTTCAGATAAAAGTGTGTTATAGGGTGTGGTGCCTTGAATAAGCAATGTCCCTCATAGGCTCAAGTATTGGGACCCTTGGTCCCTAGTTGGTGGTGCTGTTTGGAGAGGTTTAGGAGGTTTGCCATGCTCGAGGAAGTGTGTGACTGGGGAAGGCTCTGGTAGTTCCTAGCTTTGCCCCACTTCCAGGTCACTATCTCCATTTCCTGTTTGTACACAAAGATGAGATCTCTCAGTTTTCTGCTTCTGCTGCTGTGTCTGCTGATGCAGGCCTCCCCCACCATGATGGACTCTCCCTCTGGAACTGTAAGCCAAAATAAACCCTTCTTTCCAAAAATTACTTCTGGTCATAGTATTTTACCAGAGGAAGAGAAAAGTAACTGAAATGGGAAGGAGAACAACAGAAGTAGCTTCGGAGGTCGGAGGTTGAATCCTGTTTAGGCCTCTGTCTAGCTTGCTGACTGACAGGATTCCTGTATCTGCTGGTTCAAGTTTCTACACATGACATGTTTCTATACATGACATAGTGATGCGTTACACCTACCTCAAGCTATAAATGTGCTCAGTACATGGCCCCATACATGATAAACACCTTAACTACACACTTGGTCCGCTCAGCGTCTTCTCTAATCTGCCATTGGCATATTGCCTTGTGAGGTTTTAGAAAACACCACAGAGCTTACAATGTCCCTGTGAGGAGGGAAGGACACTAAATACTAAAGGACTCCGGGTAACAGCTGTGAGCCTGTCATCAAGCCAGGTTACTCATACACCTATAACACAAGTTACCAGGAATGTTCATTCCCATTTCACCAGTCCTTTTTGTCCACTGAAAGGACTCAGCCTACATATTTCTGTTCAAATCTGCTCTATCTGCCGTTATCTTGAGAGATTTTTTTTTAATAAGAACTCCGGGATTAAACTGATTCTGATTGAATGGAGTTCTTAAATTGCATGGAACTCAAAAAAGATCTTCACTCATCTTAGTAAAGAAATCACAGCAATAGTAACATGCTTATTGAGTAGTTTACATTTTTCAGAGTGCTTATTTCTTGAAATTATTTAATGTTCAAATGAATTATAAGATGCCTTGTATTTATTAGTGCCATTAGTTGAGGGTAAATATGAGGAAAATTACATAGAATAGATGAAATATACTTGAGATTACCTCTGGGGCAGTGAACTGGAACTAAAATAACAGAAAATTCCATGCACCTCTTGGTACATGGACCAAAAGTAAATAATATCCAAAATGAAAGATAACTCACTCCTCAATGGCTACACTAATTTACACTCCCACAGCAATACAAGTGTTTTATTCTCCACACATGTATGATAAGAGGTGTTATTTTCTGCCCCATCAATTATAGTTAGCCTCATAGGTATGGAGTGGTAATTCATTTGGGTTTCACTTCCATTCCCTTAATGACTAATGATACTGAGCAAATTCTCCTGCTTAATTTGTATACATTCCTTGGAAAATGTATATGATTTTCAATCAATTTCATATTTTATTATTCAGATATAGGTGCTTTTAGAAACTCTATATATGTCTTTTGTGAAATATACTAGTTTCAAGTAAGAATACTTTAACTCAGTCTATGGATTGTATTTCACTTTCTTGACTGTGGTTATTAAGCACCACCAAAGTTTTAAATTTTGTTTAATTACATTTTGTCAATTTAGTTGTTTTAGTGTCTGTACTTTTGGTGCTGTATCTAAGAAATTATTTCTGGGCCCTGGATCACAAATATTTATACTTATCTGCCTTCATTATTTTGTATGGTTTATTTTATATTAAATAGTTTAGGAGCAAAACCTTTTTTTAAAATTTGGATGAGGTGGGAGTAGACATACGTAAATAAGTTATGTATGTAAACAAGAAAGAACATAAACATTGCCATTTGATATTATGCTCAATAGCCTCTCTACCATCTATTTTTGTCAACGATCTAATGAAAATTTACTTGGTGAGAAATTTCATCTAAAAATTAAGATGAAAGTCAGGCATGGTGGCTCATGCCTTTAATCCTAGCACTTAGGAGGTAGAGGCAGGTGGATCTTTGCGAGCTCAAGGCCAGCCTGGTCTACAGAGTGAGTTCCAGGACAGCTGGGGCTACAGAGAGACCCTGTCTTGAAAAGGCCAAAAAAAAAAATTAAGATGAGTCTTTACTCACCTATAATCATAGTCTACCTAGAAAATATTCGGAACAAGAAGAAGAGGTTAGATACTACACATGTAAGGGACACTGTACTCTAAAACTGGCGGGAATAGAAATAGTATTAAAAATAGAAATAATAAGGAAATGACACTGTATATAAAGTAATGCAGTCCTACTTGGACTTTATAAAGTTAAACTTAATTTATAATTTTGCCTTAATGAACCTGGGTATGGTTGTATTTTATGACCAGTAAGGATGAGCATGATTTACTGAACCACAATTTAAGATGCCCTATTTAAACTCTGTTGTCTATCTATAAGGATTTAGAATTATTTCCGTTCCCTCTATCGTTTGCCTGAATGTTAATAATAACCTGTCTGTTGTCAAATCTGTGTAAATCTTATATTCTTTGGTGGGTAGGAAAAGGAAATGTACAAAGCATGAGAAAAATGTCTGCCAGTTAAAGATTGTTAAATTTTGAAGCATAAAAATGAAGACTGTATTTGTAGACATAAAGTTCTAGAATTTCAGTCTGAAGGAAGATTAATCACTTCTTTGTAGTTGAGGGATGGGAAGAAACTATCTACAGATTAGAGCCGAGGTCATGAGTCAGCTCTTATATGACTTATTACCAAAACTTTACAGTGCTGTATGTGTCAAGGATGTTACATACAATTGTGACATGTCAAAATGTGATCTGCACTATTAAAAATTCATACAAAGCACTACCGTACATTCATTTTACAAATAAGAAAGCTGTATCACAGAATGGTTGAATAATCAGCAAGTTGTGAGGCTAAATTTTGGCACAACTGGTGTTTGAAACAAGTGGCATAGGCTAGGGTTTGCATGTGTATGCATTCCTGCCTACCTTCAAGCTAAATGCAATGTTTCATTTTTTTAATTGTTTTCCAGGTTGGTTCAAATATAGCTTTCAAATTATAAATTATAATTGGCTGTATATGATATACTTTGATTGTTTCTGTGACCAGAATACCAAGTAGAAACATGAGAGAAGATGGGTCTATTGGGCTGTGGTCTTGATGAATTCAGTCCATTGTCGTGGGGAAAGGACGACGAAGGAAGCAGCCCATTTCTGGTGGTACTAGGGCATGGCGGAGACCCCCTCAGACACTGTGTATGAGAGCAGGCCTGCACAGGAGTTAGCCCGCAGCTTCAAAGGCCTCGCCCTGGTGGACAGACGACTTCTTCTAGCTTGAGACCATCTCCTCCCAAAAGCTCCTTGATGCTTACGACAGCTCAACAAGCTGGAGATGAAACGTTCAAACTAAGAGCCTGTTCAAACTAAGAGCCTGTGGGGGCCATTTGCTATTCAAATAGTAACAGCTGGGTTTTGGTCAATGAATTCAATTTTTGATCTTTAAAAGACTACATGCCGAAGCAGACTGAAGACTGTTTTATTCCTTGAAAATATATAACATCCTTCAAACATTATTACATCATTTTTATTTTTTGAAAATGTATATTTAGCAATACAGTCATTGGCTATAACCTATATATGCACTCCTGAAATCCTTAGAGTCTGGTAGCTTGCACACTTTGAGTTACAGAAAACAATCTGAAAACAACAAGTATTGTTCTTGAAAAATCTATGCCACCTTATGGACTGAAATCTAACAGCAACAAATCTTAGTTGAGGAAGTTTATCACTTTTTCACTAGCATATAATATAATTTGTTTCCTTACTGTATTTGCATGGCTACTGTATTTTGAGTGATCTCCTACCTTTCTCTTCCATCTCTCTACCTTACCACTTTGAACTCCTCCATCCTGCTATTCTGTCTACTTCTCCTATACTCCCTGCCCTCTTAAAATCTCCTCTTCACTTCTCATGGGTCGTTTTCCTGTTTTGTGACCTATATCCACACCTACTCTCACACAAATCACACACACACACATATATATAATCAGGTTTTTTTTTAATTTTTTTTTTTATTTCTGTATGTGTATCAATGTACTGTCTGCATGCAGGTCTGTGCACCCGTGTCGTGCAACGCCGCGGAGGGCAGAAGAGGGTCTCGGATTCCCCTGGAGCTGGAGTTCTCCTGGAATTGGAGTTTCAGATGGCTCTCGGCCGCCACGTGGGTGCTGGGGATCGAACCCGGGTCCTCTGTAAGAGCGGTCAGTGCTCTTAACCGGTAGGCCATCTCTCCAGCCCCTATAATCAGGTTTTTAAAGAAGTGTCTTAAATAATAAAGAGTATTGCTATCACAGTTATAGGAATTTATCTTAACTACAAATGACAATGCACCGACAGGATGAAGTAAAAGAAAGAGAAATGAGTTACAGAAGCATGTGCTTCGAGTAGGTGTTCCGGCTGGATGGACACTCAATGTTCAAAACATTGTCTTGGTGTGGTTTCCTTTGCATAGGATCAACCTCAGAAGAGGTGGCTGAGTAAAGAACAAGCATGCAGTCTCCTCTTCTGGGACTTGCTGAGCCTAGCTATGTTGGTATCTTTTCATCCTATTGCTGGTCCTGAAGCACTTAACTTTAACCTGTTGAAGAAATCGCAGAACTTTCTGGGCTCTCAAGTGTAGCTGAACTGATTGATGCTACAGAGCAGGTAGCTTAGCTTCAGAACTCGTTTTGGACTGGATTTCCATGGAAGAAGACATCTGTTGTTTTCTCACTGGAATTGTGTCTTAAATTCCTTGCTCATTTCCTATTGAACCTACTTAAAAGTTGAAAATGGCAACAAAAATAACTTCCCTAGGTTAATTTCAACCGTAAGCAGGAGCAATAGGTCATCGCAGAGACTGCTGCTCCACTTCCAAGCAACTCTCCAAAAAATTTTTACATTTTCCTGTTGTGATTTCAGTGTAATGCAAATTTTTCTTTTTCACCTTGATCAGCATTAATACAAAAATTTAAATATGTATTCTATTGGAATATGCTTTGGAAGAGAAATGGTTCCATTACTAATCAAATGGGATAGTTTCCTCCTTTTTGCTCCCATAAAGGCAAGTGTGGACCCAGAGCCTCGCCAGCTTGTTCAGATGGCAGCAGAGGAATGCAAAAACAGGCCTGTCAGCAGTTCAAACCTACTAACTATGTGGGCTGAAGAATGAAATAACTGATACCATGCCATTAGAGTCTAATCATTTATCATCTTTGGTTAATTACTGCCACTTGTAAGTTAACAGGCTATAGAAAGTCTTGGTTGTGTTTATTAAATATTAGGTATAGGGGAAAAACCTGATAAATGACATCTCTTCATTCCCCATTGCAATAAATTAGAAATGAGAAATTAGTTAATGTCCAATATCATTTAATAGAACAAAGTAAAAACCTACAAAAATAGCACTTTTCCTGATCATAATTATAGGAAATGTTTTGTGCAGTTTGCTAGAAATCACATAGATTAAAACTCACATATAGAAGTAGGACGCTTGATGCTACCTTCACAGCCACTATTTGAGTGGCAGTTTTCTTTTTTTTCAAAGAATCACAGGAGAAAATTATTTATTTTCTTGTAGCTTGTCCTAATTTGGTACTAATGAGTAACCAGTGTTCGCTGTAGCCTTGTTCCTTGGGTTCCTGAAGTCTTAATTTACTCATCAGGTAAAAGTCTGCCTGTTCACCTCCTTCTCTGAACAAAGACTGACTGTCATATGTAAGAGTCCTTGGCTGTTCCCCCAGGAAATTTGGTAGCTGTCTAAGGCTTCTTGTCCTCTTTCCTCACAGATGCTAGTGTGGTAGTAGAGCTGGTCCCTGCTTTCATCAAGTGAGTGATGGAAATGAATTTTAAGGAATGTTATCAACAAATGTTTGCTAGCACAAGCGTCTAGATTTATGGTAATTAGAGATAAATGGTTTTCACAGACACTCTGATCATTCCCCTTCTGTCTTTGTTCTGCTCAGACCTGAACACTCATTGTTGGCTAGGGTTTCCCCCAGCACAGCTGATAGCATCAAACATTCAAAACTAAGCACTGCTGAATGTAGCCCCAAGCAGCTCAGGTTGAGCGATTTTATCACCTGTTACAAGAGTAACAGAATTCCTGGGCTTGGACTCTGTCCTCACTTGTGAGATGATTTTAAGTAGAAAGTAACTCCATATCAGTTCTCTACTAATCCCTAAGAATTTGTTTTGAAAAGGAGCAAAGGATTTTGAAATAATGTCAATCCATGGTCAAAATGCAGAAATTTGAATTATAATTTTGGAAAAAAAGCCTTTCAGGGGTTTATGTACTAACAACAAATCATAGGAACTTTGAATAATTCTGCAGCACCTCTCTGAGTCTTTTCACTAAGAAAAATTCAATACCACTCCCAATGGGGCCTAGTTCCCTGATTAATGCATCACTTTACATAGCCTGGATGAATAAAATCAGTTCCTTTAAGAGGGCATAGCAGCTGAAGGAGGGTGTAAGAGAGACTTGGAGCTTTCTTATGAGTTCCTGGGTCCTTCTCCCTGAGGATCTGTCTCTGGAGGCTTTGAGAAATTTAGATGAAATAGGAGAAGATGAGAAGACACATCCTGGGGCTCAAAATTCATTTCCAGAGCCCTCCCTGCACCTACTTCCAGCCAGTGATCTGACATTTTGCATCAGGACTAGGAGCCAACAACTGGTAGGGGCTCTACAAAAGGAAAAAAGCCCCAAACACAGAGCTGCAGATTGATTTCTACAACACTTAGGTTTCACTAGAAAGAATAACTAACAAGTTAGTAGATTTAAATATATTATTTAAAACTCCTAGTGACTAGATAAATAAATTCTGCAGATCTTGTCTGCAGGTAGAATGGTGACTACAGTTAAAAGAAATTTACAGAGTTTCACTTAAGTGTGGTGATGGGCCTATAATTAATTAGAGTGAGCTAGCCATTTCATATTGTGTAGTCATATCAAATCATTAGTGTGTACACCTTGAGCACCTGCAATTCATACTGACCAGTTTGTCTCAATAAAGCTCATAGAGAAAACAGTAATACTTCAAATATGTATGTATATATATTACATTTATTAGAGACAATAATTATATATACATATGTTAAAGAGTAAGGATGTTTAAATCCACATAACATCTGTTTTAAAATAGTACTAGAAATTAGAGAAAGGCACAAAATACAACAATCATCATTTCTTGATGCAGTCCTGACCTAGTCCAGGTCTCATGCCAAATCATTAATATAAATAGATATCAAAGTTTACCTGAAAAAGAAAAAAAAAATTCTGCATCTGAAAAAATGTCTTTCACTGGGAGTGGTAGCATGCTTTAATCCCAGCACTCAGGAAGCACAGACATGAGGATCTCTGTGAGTTCAAGGCCAGCCTAGTCTACATAGCAAGTTCCAGGACAGCTGGGGCTACAGGGGGACCCTGCCTTGAAAAGACCAAAAAAAAGTCTTTCAACAGCTGGCTGTAGTGGCGCATGCCTTTAATCCCAGCAGAGGCAGGCGGATCTCTGTGAGTTCAAGGCCAGCCTGATCTACAGAGTGAGCTTCAGGCCAGCTGTAACTAAAGGGAGACCCTGTTTCAAAAAGACCAAAAGAAATGTATTTCATTTAAAATTACTAGTAAATAAAATAATATTGAAAGTCTGAGAGTCATATAATATAAGGATTTAGAAGCCCCATAAATTCCATCTAAGAACTTTAATTCCCACATTATTCTTTGTTTGATTTTATATGTCTTATTTTTTTTCTTTGGAATAAGGAAATTAAAACTATTTAGTGAGGCCAGGTGTAATGGCACACACCTTTAATTCCAGTGCTTGGGAGGCAGAAGCAGGCAGATATCAGTGAGATGCAGGCCATCCTGGTCTACCTAGAGAGTTCTAGGCCAGCTGTGGATACAGGGAGACCCTGTCTCAAAATAAACAAACAAAAATTATGTGCTGATACATTAAAATATTAAGAGGAAAATTAAAGATTGAAAATGATGTTTAGTAACAGTTTACCTTGGGGGTTAGATCAGGTTGCTTTAGTGACAGTGCTAAGAACATTTATCTGGGCAGTGATCAAAGGCATTATCATATCTCAAATCCCCAAAGTCCTTCTTGCCTCTTGTAGCAAGGTACATTAGCAAGCTAATAGTATTTCCAGATAGAAAGATGGAAAGGAAAATGCTGAGTGTGAGTTTAATAGACCTGTGTACATACATTAGCCTCTGACTCACAACTGATTTGCAGAGAGCCTCTTCCAGCTCCCTCTCTCCAACTCTCAGGCGTCCACCATTAACACTTCCTCTGACCCTTTAGTCTCAGCAGCCCAAGTATTCACAAGCTTTCCAAGCAAATCCTTTACCTTGATATGGAATTTAAACCAACTGAAGGCAAAATTGCTGGTTTATTTTGTTGACTGATTTCAGTAAAGTTCACCATACTGTTCTATTTATAATGTCTAGGTCTCTGTTAACACAGAGAGCCAACTAATGCTAAGTTCTTTCAAAGGCTGAGAGGAAAACAGAAAATGAAGGCCTGTGATTATGAAGTGATGACTTCGTTTTTTAATTTAAGGTTTTCATGAGTTTTTGAATATAAACAAGTTAGATAATAAGTAAAATATATCAAATGCAAAAAATGTAAAAAATTTGTGATAAATTCATTTCAAAATCAAAACTGCTTCTCCCTTCTTGTTTTATTGTATCTATCAACAGTAGATCAAAGATCAGTCTACAAAGGACTTATTGTTTATAAATAGAAAACTTCTCCTTTTCCTTAAGTCTCAATCAAGTCCAGAGAGAAAATAGTTCAATATCTCCAATTTTAAACATTGGTAAATGTGTGGCAGTTTTGTCTTGCACTTTGAGGAAGACTCTGCAAGGAAATCACTACAATAATTATTTAACAGTGTTTTACCCAGTAGTGCCTGTGAACAACAAGAGATGATCTGCAATACCTCAAAGCAAAACACTAACAAAATCAGCATTACCAACTCAAAAACTAAGAGGCTTCTACTGACCACGACTCACTCATATGTTCCTCGCATTCAAATACTGTTTCAGAAGTGGCTCCAAAAGAACTATGTTTAAGACAGATTACATTAGAATAAAAATTAACATTTAGTTTACTTGCTTTAGCATCTTCAAGGTTGAGGTACAAGAGTTTTCCATTGCATTGCCATCAGTGCCTTGCACACTCTGACATTGCCCTTAAGCCGAACTCTAAGCTGGGATGTCCATCCTAACCTGTGTTCTCCTGGGAAGAGCCCCCAGTACTTAGTTCTCCTTGGTTTCATTGGTTGAAGAAGCAGACAGATCAAATATTTTACATCCACCTGGACAACCTCCCTCCTCTCTCACTTTAGTCATTTCTGCCGGCAATGACGTTTTCCCTTGTTCTTTCCTATCCTCACCCAATTCGCCTACAGCCCTAGTCTTGAATGGATCCAGCGTCTTGAGCCTTGACTTCTGGCATAGAAAGCACAGGATAACAGTGGCCATGGCTCCAGGTACCCACTCACGATGGCTACAGCAAGTGACAAGCCAGCACGGTCAACTAATGTCAATTACAACATCCCTTACTTGCTGCTTATCTGAGTTCAAACTCTCTTCTCTCTTCACAGAGACATTACAACTCCCTGGCAGCGCCCCTCCCCTACTACTTCCGGCTCCTGCGTTGTTTTCCTTTGGGTGGTCTTTCCTACTTCTCTATGTTAAGAACATCATTTTCAGTGTCTCTTCCTCTATCTACCATCTCCTACCTGCCCTCCACAGACTGCTTTCTGCCTCTGTTTTGTTAGAACTTCCTGGTGAAGTTTGCCACTGCCTACTTAATACTCTTCTGTAAATTTCTCCTCCAGTACAGTAGTTACCATCTTTATGATACGGAGCACATTTGATCAGTGTACTCTTCCTGAAATTTTCTCAGGTCTTCTTTCCATGACCAAACTCTTCTGTGGTTCTCTAATATTTTAGACTTTCTCAGTGCAGTCTTCCTCCCTGGTCTTCTGAAATGCCTGTAACCTCATGGGGGTGGGGGTGGGGGCAGTGCTGATGGGATGGAGTTAGGATTCGGAGTGCAATAGAAGAAGAAGCCCAGTCACCCTGTGGCATAATGGACACTCAGAATAAATAAAAGATTCAAAGCCCAGCTCCACTACTTACTGCATGTTTTAGAAGAAAGTTATTTAGCTTCTTCTAACACTGGCTTTCTCATCTATGTGCTTTAGGTACTAAAACCTAGTAGGTAGAATTGTTATGGGGACTCTGGTAACCAATAGGAAGTAGCTAGTAAAAGACCTGTACATTGTAGCTTTTGATGTATGGTATCTATTATTCTTATACTGGTTTTATACTTCCAGAAATACTTACTTTTTCTCATTAGACAAAACGGTGAGGCGGGGACCCATTTAGGAAACATTGTATCAGGGGAAAAGAGAATTCTTGCTCTAATCATTTAAACCATTTAACAATGAACTGAGCTTGTATCCTGTAGCTCAATTCATTAGTTTTAAGGCTCCTCCATTCCTTTGATTTTTCAGTGTTTAATTCTTTGAGAGTTTCATGCAGTGGATTTTGATTTCCTTCCTCTCATAAGTCCTCCCAGATCCCCCCTCACCTCCCTACCCACCCGCCTTCAATTTCCTCCCTCCTTACCAGTGGAGTAGAGATTCTGTTGCTCAAATACTTTTGAGTTTGGTGCCAGTCATGGGATGTGGTCAACCTAAGCTGGGCCACACCCTTAAGAAAACTGACTCTTCCTCTCCCAGGAGCTGTCATATACTAATAAAGGAGCTTCAGTTCCTTTGAGCAGTTAGTGGATCTGTGTCTTGCCAGCAATGTCACCCAACCCTCCTCAGTCTCCATGATCTCAATCCAAACTCTGCAGGGTCTAGATTGCCCTTCAGTGCAAATGCACATATAATCTTGTTCGCTTTAAGTTCACTTTCGAACAGAAAACAAATACTTCATTAGAACTTTTCTCATTTGGTCAAGTGAAGTTTCATCAATAGGGTTTTTTTTTTTTTTTTTTTTTTTTTTTTTTCCTGTATGTGTATGAATGTACTGTCTGCATGTAGGTTTGTGCACCCGTGTCGTGCAATGCTGCAGATGTCAGAAGAGGGTGTTGGATTCCCCTGGAACTGGAATTCTCCTGGAATTGGAGTTACAGACAGTTCTCATCCTCCATGTGGGTGCTGGGGATCGAAACCGGGTCCTCTGCAAGAGCAGTCGGTGCTCTTAACCGCTAGGCCATCTCTCCAGCCCCTCATCAATAGGGTTTTAATTCAAAGAAATATCAGTGTTTAAAGCTCTTAAAGATTTTTAAATGCATGTATAAAAGTACAAGAAAAACATGTCATACATACACAAAGCAAAATATGTAAAATTTTAATTCTATTAAATAGGAATTACTTGATAGGATAGGTATCCAGGTTAAAGGAAAATACTTAGATAAACACACAGAAGTCTCAAAGAATATGAAAATGAATCTAGAGATAGATGTGAAACTACAAATATCCACCTGAGAATAACATCTTCGATTCTGTCCCCAACTCATTTGAAATCATGCGAACACTTATTTTTGTGTCAATATCAGCTTTCTTCAATTTATATAATTATAAGATAACTCTAGGAAGAAAGGGATGAACCCCAAATAATACTCAGCCATTATTTTGCTCTTTTCACATTTTATTTATGACAGTTCAACTCCAAGGGCTAAGAACAGTATGAACTGTGCATTCTACCTGCTGGCCTACACACAGCAGCTCTATACAACCAATAGTGAGAACGATGTGGAATGCATTGAAAAGAATACGTGTTAGTTATATCCTGAATGAGTAACAGAACTCCCACTTTCTACTCTTGGACCCAGTATTTTGAATATACTGTACCCTGCTTTCCTTATATAGTGAATGAGATTTAGGAGTATTATAAATTGTTTCCTCTAGATTGAAAAGTTCCTTCCTGGAGGGAGTTGTAACAGGAGACTTGGGAGGCCCATGAAAGAAGACTACTAAGCCCTTCCCTTATGCTGAAGAAGCACTGCACAGCTGCTGAGGGAGCTGCCTGCAAGCTTTGCCAGGCATTCTAGTGATGAGCTTTCATGACCCATGCTGGCATGGGCTTTTGGGTGATACTGCTGCCTGAGTTATCCAGGCCGCTATAATTAATCCTTCACTCATGCTCCACCAAGAAACAGCGGTAACCTCATTGGTTACCCAGGCTTAGAATCATTTATTCACTCTGCAATCACCCTTTCTATCTGGGGTGAATAGAAGTAAATTGGCCCAAGAAAAGTAATACAACAGTGGTTAGCTGTTATTACTGTTTCTTTCATCCTACAGTTTTAGGGTAAATGGCAGAAATTGCAAGAGCAGGGAAAGTAATGTGAACCATTTAGAGATGTTATAGTATGATGCCTTGCATTTCCACATAGAGCTAGATCAGGTCCTTACTGTTGAGAAGAGTGGTGTTGGTGCACAATACACCGAGTGTGATCGAGATTCATAGTTCCACTGTGGCATCTCCACAGTGAGCTCACAAAGGCACTACTGTCAGCTCTTTTGACTGTGACCCTGATGCTCAGCGTGAACACTGGAGCTCTGAAAGCAAGGAAAGTGATGTCAGCTTTGGCACTCAGCTTAAGTGCAATGAAGCTTGTGCCTAGCAAATCATATGAAGATGGATCACAACCCTCAATGCTTTGCTTACAGAGGCATCAGCAATAAACATACATACCTTTCAGGACAAGAAAACCACAACCACTTCCATCAATCGAAGAAAAGAAGCAGTGCTTTAATACTTTATTTTAAAACATGAGTTTAGATAAAAGGGAAGCTATAAATGTGAAATGAGGCGCCCGTGTTCTAGTCAATGTCATCAAGGCATCTAGAAGGCTGTTTCCCTTTTTTTCCCCCAGGATCTGTTTCTCTTGTCACCTGTAACTGTTATTATGAACACTGGCTACCTTGTCGGCCTTTACAATATTTTACTGCTTTCAATTCAATAATACTGAAAGTCAAGACAAGATCTTATTCTGGGAAGTTATGTTGCTCAGTGTCCCTTAGCATTTCTGTAAGGCTCCTTCCGCTAAAGAAAAGTTTTCATTCTACCTCGAAGAACAGGGATCCTCTGATTTTACAACCACAAATCAGAGTATCAGTGACTAAACAGAATTGGTTGCATTCCCTTTGCAACCAATATCAATTATAATATTTTTCTTTAGAGAAAGAACTAATCATTATTCCTTTTACAATCAGACCCATTGGGCAAGGCTTTTAAAAAATGAAGGTAGTGTATTTAAGTGCACTACTGAAGAAAAAAAATAAAAAAGACGAACTCTAAGGAAAATCACAGTTAGAGAAACCAACAGTAGATTTCTCAGCCTAACAGGATATAAGCCAATCCTTCTTCGTTTTTACTAAAAATGTTCCATCTATTTTCTGAAACTATAGTAGTTACCCATTATTCATGTCTTTAGTTTCTGTAATCAACCATAATTAAAATTATTTAGTGGGAAATTGTGGAAATAAGCAATTAACAAATTTTGGGTTGAACACTATTTGGGGTAGCTTGATGAAATCTTATGCTGTCCTCTGCCTTCCCATCTGGAATGTGAGCCATCTGTTTGCACGTCCTATCTACCCGTGTAGGCTACCAGCCCATTAGTCAGTGAGTGGTCAGCTGTGGTAGGAGAGCAGTGCTGTGTTCAGGTCACCCTTACTTAAAGTCCCTGCAGTCAAGAGCAGCAAAGAGAAACCATAACATGCTTATTTTAAAAATATAGGTGGATCTTTGTGAGTTCAAGGCCAGCCTGGTCTACAGGACAGCTGGGACTACAGGGAGACCATGTCAGGAAAAGACCAAAAAAATAATATTTTATTTGTTAGTTTTATTTTATGTGTATGAGTGTATTGCCTGCATGTGTGTAAGTGCACCCCTGCCATGCAATGCCCCAGAGGTCAGAAGAAGGTGTCAGATCCCCTGGACTTGGAGTTACAGATGGCTGATGGACACCACATGGGTGCTGGGAATCAAACCCTGATCCTCTGTAAGAGCAGCCAGTTCTCTTAACCACTGAGCCATCTCTCCAGCCCCATAACATGCTTTTTTTTAAATTTTGTTTATTTATTTTGTATGTGTTTGAATGTACTGTCTGCATGTAGGTCTGCGCACCCGTGTCATGCAATGCTGCAGAGGTCAGAAGAGGGTCTCGGATTCCCCTGAGTGTTACTTGATTAGGAAAGGGAAAGAAAAATGGGCCGAGGCTGATAAGCAGAACAGTAGGAAGCAACAGGAAGAGAAACATTGGTATCTGGAGTTCAGTGTGTCCGTGTTCCACTCTGAGTCTTAGAAAACATCACTATAGAAAAGTGGAGCAGGTTCTACTGTCCTTTTGATATTGTTTTCTTTGGCAAATATTCATTTCTTTAAAATATAAGCATCTAAGTATTTAATGGAAAATAAATTCTAAAATTTCATTGTTTCTGCAACCATGTGCAGACATATACACATACAGATATACATGCACACATACACATACACACAAACACACATACACATACGGCTACACATACACACATACACATACAGATATACATACACACATATACACATACACACAAACACAAACACACATACACATACAGATACACATACACACATACAGATACACATACACACATACAGATACACATACATATACACATACACACATACAGATACACATACAGATAGACATACACACATACAGATACACATACACATACACATACACATACACATATACACATACAGATACACATACACACACACAGATACACATACACATATACACATACAGATACACATACACACATACTCATACACACATACACACATACAGATACACATACACATACACATACACATACAGATACACATATACACATACAGATACACATACACACACACAGATACACATACACATATACACATACAGATACACATACACACATACTCATACACACATACACACATACAGATACACATACACATACACATACACACATACACATATACATACACACATACACATACAGATACACATACGCACATACACACATACACATACAGATACATATACACATATACACATACAGGTACACATACACATATACATATACACACATACTCATACACACATACACACATACACATACAGATACACATACACACATACACATACACACATACACATACACACATACGCATACACATACAAACATACACATACATGCATACACATACACATACACAAAGCAGAAAAGTTAGAGGGAAAAAGTCTTCCATAGTGTTGTTGAACTTTGGTAGAAAATCATAAGACAGGTTATAGCCATTGACGGTCAAAGGGTAGCATTCAGCCTTAAGTCATCACCAACAGACTCCCAGCTTGTACTCAGTTCAAAAATCTCAAACACAAAGGTGATGAAATTTGAGCTGGGCATTGCAGCACATGCCTTTAATCCCAGCATTTGGGAAGTGGAGGCAGATGGCTTTCTGTGAGATTGAGGCCAACCTGGTCTATAGAGCAAGTTCCA
The DNA here is from genome assembly GCA_009823505.1 of Rhizomys pruinosus. NCBI lineage: Eukaryota > Metazoa > Chordata > Mammalia > Rodentia > Spalacidae > Rhizomys > Rhizomys pruinosus. Next base: position 1,191,879 of record VZQC01001768.1, on the reverse strand, counting down.
TGCCATCTGTGATTTCAGAAAGACTCTGTCTCAAAAACATCCCCAAAATGTATAATTTGTACCCTAGAAGAGCCAAATCATTTTCTCTTTTCTGCCTCAGCCATTTATTTCTTGGGGCACATGGAGTGCCTTTCCTGTAGAAACTCCTGCACGGTGAGCTTTGCCCAGTATAGGTGAGCCTCCTCCAGCAACGTGAAATCTTGACATCATTTTCACTGGTTAGGTACCGCATTCTGATAAACAATAGCCCCTAGCTGTCATCATAGAAGAGGGAGAACCATCCCCTGCTCCACAGTACCTGTGTGTGAGTGTACAGGTCAAAGGCCATCGCTTCTATAAACGCCACATACGTGCACAGGCACATGCAGACACAAAACACACAGACTTCCAAGGTCTTTCCTCACTTTACCCTTCTGAGCTGCACCATTTTTACTTTTCCATTATCAATATTGAAGACCTTTAATTTCTGAAGAAATTTCTCAATAAAATGCAGTCTGCAGCTGGGCATGGTGGTGCATGCCTTTAATCCTAGCACTCAGGAGGCAGACACAGGTGGATCTTTGTGAGTTCAAGGCCAGCCTGGTCTACAGAGTGAGTTCCAGGACAGCTGGGACTACAGGGAGACCCTGTCTTGAAAAGACCAAAAAAAAAAAAAAAAAAAAAAATGCAGTCTGCAAAATGTTGTAAGGTGTAATTCTGAACTGGTGACCTTAAGTCAGGGTAAGGAGAATCTACTCTGTTCTTCAAGCTCCAGACTACATAAATCATACAACTAATATTCTCCCAGCATGCACTAGTTAATCTGTGGGACTCAGTGCAACTGAAAATGACTTTACAGGTGTGGAGAATTTAAATACCTCTTCTGTGACCACTGTCTCCTCAAATATTCTGCCTTTACTAGTTAATGCAGTGTTCATTCAACAATGGAATGCAAGAGCTAAAACAGGTACCCCAGAGCCCTGACTGCATTAGGTGGCATGCATGTATTGACTTAACACACCAGCACCTGAGTTCCTTCCAACTAGCTGTAGAACATGGACCACACAGTACCAGTAATGCACTGTGTCCCAGCCTAGGAAAGGACATAAAACCAGGTTAACCCCTGTCCTTGTGCTCCTTCCAAACCGCAGGTACCTAAATTTAAGGTAGGCCTGAACCTCACATGGACTAAGTTATCTACAACTCAAGTCATGTTATTGCTAAGTACGGATAGTGACACCGACTACCCTGTCTGGCCCAAGAGGGCCTCAAATGTGTGAACAAACACTTTACTCACCCCGTCTTCATTCCCACTACTCCATCTCCCCTCCACAGAGGGTTGGGATGAAGAAGATGAAAAAAGTTAGGTTTTGCCCAAGGGATGAAAGGCAGGCATGCTGCTGGGAGCGTGTACAGGTAAGACAAAGGATAGTATGGTGAAGGATGCATGGGAGGTCAGGCTACAGGGCCTTGAACTGGAGGAATGCTGTTGCTCAGAGTTAGAATTCATTGAGAACTTTGAGAACTTCAAGGCAGCGACCAGAGCATAGACCCCTCCTAGTGGACCACTCTGAGCTCAGCCCTCCACTGCCACTACATTGATACCACATCCATGAAGTCAGTGCATGTCTTTCCCTATAATTCCATCCATGTTGTCTAACTGCAATCACTTATTACACGGAGAAAGAAACTTACTGTGCACTCATAATTACTCATGCATTGTGTCTAGGTTAAAGTGCAAAGATCCCTTCATCTGGCATAAATGTAGCTTAACCCTTGGCGTTACCTTCAGCCCCAGCCTTATCTAGTTTGATCACTTTCCACTGTGTCTGTTTCACCTACATATCTTTGCTGAATTCTCCAAGTACATTTGTTCTTGCAGGGTTTTTCATGTTGCCTGTTTGACTTGAAAAGTCTGTAACTCTTGCCTGCTAGGTCCATTTTAAGGCTTACACTGAAGGTTGTGTCTTCAGACTTCTCACTCTCTTACCTGCACCAATCTGTGTGTCTTGTTCACTTCTCCACATTCCTGCATACTCTCCAGTGTCTTTGAAGATCAAAGCCAAGGAAGCTTTCAGTTAAGTCAAGTATTTTGTCCCGAATTAAAGCTCACCCCAAATTTTCTGGCCTCCTTTTTAGAGAGGGAATAAGATAGCGGACCACCAGTAAAGGTAAAAGACTACTGGACCATTTTGTGATGGATGGATTTGAATGGCCACTGAACAATAGCAGGGTCATGTACTGTGGACATGTGAACTGCCCACAACCTGGACAGCAGGGTAGTCCTGCGGGTACCTGGAATTTGCTGGCCTGATATGTGTTCTCTCCATCAGAATTCAAGATCAAGAGCTATTGGAGAAGTTTAAGATTGGAGCTACTTATGTAAGGTTAGAAGAATACAGGCAATAAGCCAATCATGGTGGTGCATGCCTTGAATCCCAGCACTGGGAAAGCAGAGGCAGTCAGATCTCTGTGAGATGGAGGCCAGCCTGGTCTATATAGAAAGTTCCAGGCCAACTAGAGCTATAGAGTGATAGTGATCCTGTCTCAAAAGAAAATAGTTTAAAAATATATAAGTGGGTTTAGAAAAGAAAAGGGTGGATAGAGAGAAATGAACATCCTAGCAGGTAGCCAGAGTGATAGAGGACTCAGATCCTGGCTGGGTCCTGAGCTGGTAAAATAAGTGGAAAGGAAATTAGTGACAGCCATTATGGTGTGAAGAAAAGAGAAATAAAATGAAAGATGTTGGGAAGCTTGAAGAAATTTGATTCTAATACTGAAAAGGATAAAGAAGATTTACAATTTACAGAACAAAAATAAATTTAAGAAACTTAAGAGAAACCTCAGTGTGAATCTGATTGATCCAACAGGGCCATACCTCTCTATGTGCCCATCGTCACTGTGTGAGTTCAGTTCCTCCAGATCTTCACCAGAGCTTGGCAAGGACATCTGGCCAATTTAGTGATGTTACTGTGGCTTGATTTGGCATTCTCTACTATCAAATGATGTTGAATATCTCATGGGCTTCCTTGTCATTCATATATCTTCTTTATGACGTATCTGTTTAGTCTTTGTCTTGTTTAAAATGAGCTCTGTTTTATTATTGAATTTGGAAAGTTCTGCACATATCCTGATATAAAGCTTTTACCAGATCTACTCTGCTGATCTTTTCCCTGCAGTGTGTATGTGTTTGGCTCACAGTTAACAGAACCCTTTCAACAACAGAAGCATTCAATTTTGACATAGTACAATTCATTCACTTTTCATTTGGGAATTCTTTCGGTGTTAAATCTAAGAAATCATCACCCATCCCAGGGTCTCATCATTTTCCCCTAGAAATTTTGTAGATTTGAGCTTAAAGCAGGGTTTATTTTCCATTTTAAGTTAGCTTTCTTACGCACTGCAAAAGGGTGATTTTTGTACAGACACAAGGTTGGGAAAAACTTCTTTTGTAAACTGGCAAAGGACAACGCTATCCTTTTATCACTGAGTTGCCCTTAAGCTTTTGTTGGGAATCAGTGTCCATACATGACAAGCTCATTTCTGGACCCTACTGAGTTCACACTGTCACTTTGCTTGTCCTGATGCTAATGGCACTATATTCAGGTCAGCAGTTACCCTGGAAACCAGGAAAGACACCAAACTTCTTCTTTCAGTTATATAACATATTTGCATTTCCATTTGAAATTTAGAGTCAGCTTGTGATTTTCTATAAAATTTTTATTTGTATTTTGATTGAGATTATATTGACTCCCAAATTGGGAAGAACTTACTGGTTAAAAATGAATATTTAGTTACTTTCAAGGTGTTTAGGTTTTCCTTAAGTTCTCCCAAGTAACATTTATTTGGGGTCCTTTTGACTCAGGGGTCTCCCTGTAGCCCCAGCTGCCCTGAAACTCTCTATGTGGACCAGGCAGACCTTAAACTCACAGAGATCCTTCTGCCTCTGCCTCTAAAGTGCTGAGATTAAAGGCGTGTGCCACCAAGCCTGTCAACAGTTAGATTTTTAATTTACACATTGTTGTCATTTTATAGACCTATCCCTAAATATCCTGTATTTGTGATGCTGTTTTAAAAATCTATTTCTTAGGGCCAGAGATATGGCTCAGCGGTTAAGAGCACTGGCTGCTCTTGCAGAAGACCCAGGTTCTATTCCCAGCACCCACATAGCAGCTAACAACCATCCATAACTTGATTTCCAGGGGATTTGACACCCTCTTCTGCCTCCACGAGCATTGCATTACCAAGGTGCACTTATAAACATGTAAACAATACATTCATACACATAAAATAATAGAAAATAATCTACTTCACATTTTAAGGATACTTAAACACTTCATTTATTTGGTTTTTCTAAGCCATAATATTCAACTCCTCAGTAATTCGAAATTCTGGCCAAAATTTTCAAGATGTTGCATGGGAACCTTTCTTGTTAATTCATGAAAGAAAAACCCTAGCCTTGCTCTGAACGTTCCTTGTCTTTCCACTGGACTACATACAGTAAAAGTTTGCAAAACTGTTGAGTAAGAAATAAAATGAGGTTATTTACTCAGCTGAAAAGATAACTTCAGATAAATTTTCCTTTATAGACTGCTAAGGGGAATTCATAAATAGATATTTGAGTTCTTTAAAGGACAGAAAAGAAATAAGAACTTTGCAATTAAGCTTTCCTTGAACAACAAAGGATAAACTCTCCAGAGGATGTGTGTTTACTGACCTGTATTATGTCAATTTCTGGGAGACCAGAACATTATTTAGGAAGCTACTTTTTCCAGAACAGTGGATGGTGTTCGGTGCTCTAATGGGATTAATGTAACTAAGACAGCTAATTGAATCAATTCATCCCCCCAGAGAAGCTTTTACTCACCCTCGTTTTCCACTGAATTAAAGAGAGGCCACATTTTCTTTCCTTTTTCTGGATCTATATTTAGCATTATTTCTTTGGAAATACAGCAGAATCAATGTGACAGAATGAGTTACGAAAAGATTCATTATGGATTTTGGCAGAAGTTATGAAATTCTTCCAGAAAATCATAGAGTGTAATTTATTTCTAAAATCGCAAACAAGTGTACTCTTTTCTTAAGTCCCACTGAACCATAATCTGGAATGTGGGCTGGAAAACAAATCTTTATCCAAGTTTAATGGAATTTTTTTGAAGCCATATTAACTGGGAACCTAAAAGTAGACACATTTTTGTCTGAATATTGACAAGTGGTTGTCATGTTCCAGTATTCAGCGAGAGTATTACGTGACATCCGTCAATTACAGTGCTTACTCAAATACTGTTTGATTCCCATAATAGATGTGACATGGTTTCCTCTGCATGTTTGATTCTTGGCATACAGAAGCAGATGGCCATGTTTTAGATGTGGATTTGAGTTTTACTTTTACTATGGTGGGGATGTAATGTTGAACCCTGAACTTCACATCAATTTTCTTGGCCTCCATGGTAAATCACCGCATATCAGGTGGCTTACAGAGCAGAACTACTGTCTCTTAATAATGGAGGCTGGAAGCTGGAGATCAACCTGTGAGCAGATCAGTGCTCTCTCTCTAGGCCTTTCTTCCTGATATGTACATGTTCATATTCTGGATTTACATTGTCATCTCTCTGCATGAATGTCTAGTATCCTCTGCTTGTTTCCTTGTCCTATGAAAACATCAATCACTGTTGATTAAAGGGAATAGATGAAGGCTATACAGCAAAAAGCACAGTGCCAGCAAGGAGAAGCCTCTCTTCGAGTTGCTGGACAGGGAACTCCAGGAGAATCCCAAAATAACACAGACTATTGACACAGCCCTTGATTGTTTCCCAGAAACTGAAGATTGCTGAAGACAAGACATACTTCAGACAGAGGACTTGGAGCAGCAGAGCTGGAACTGATCTGGAAGACTTTCCCCTGAAGACTAGCTCTCATAGTCTGATACAAGGCAAGCTGCTAAGGAAGAAAATCAATGAATGGTTAAATCCAGCTGAAGAGCCTAATAACCACAGCAATGACCAGCACAGCAAACTATTACTATTGATGGATTTGTCATACTTTTACCTTAGGGATAATCAACAAGAAGCAAGCTAATACCCTAGGTGTACAGTACTGCTACTCTAATCTTTGGGTAATCAATAGCAACCTAATTGGATTTAAGGCCTGCTCAATAGGAGGAAACTCATGTGGTACTGTAAACATAACCAAATACACATGGCTGGACATGTCATAGATCTTATAGATAAATCTATATCTGTCACATCCCTAGACAAATGTAGTTTCTTATTGTATGCTAAATATGTATCCCTATATTTACAGACAAGTATACCTGTCACCACTTATCAAAGAAGCATGTTTTGGCAACTTGGAAAGTACTACAGATTTCCACAACTGGTCAAATGCAGAGAATAAGTGTCAGTGAGATGCCCAGCAGTAAGTGACACATCTACAGTGCAACCCCTACACTTAAGGCTCAGGGAACAGAGCAGAAATGGGGGCAGAGAGAATATTCATGGATGTCTCGACACTCACCAGTGAAGCTTTCTTCATGCATCCAATGCTGATTAACACAGAAAGCCACATCTTTCCAAAAATGTAGAGAACAAAAAATTACAGAGTACACGTCCTTGGATAAGACTCCTATTTTAAACCTCTGCTATGACTTGATGACCATTGCAGGAGAAGAGGCTGGACGACTGTCAGAGCCAGGGGTGGTGCATTACGATAAGGAAACAGAATTTACCAGGGAAATGGGAACTTGCTAACATGAACTTACAGCCAAGGTGATGGCATGCACAACACCATGCAAACTCAAACCAGACAAAAACCACTGTAGAACTGTAGAAATGGGTAAGAAGCTCCAGTTTGCACTGGGAAATTATTTTGAACTGATTCTTGTTTCATGGGGGACAGTTGATACTCTTGAAGAAAGTGACACTAGATAAGTTGACCAGGCTCTAATGTATGCATTCACACAGAGGGATATTTGGAGACACAAACATGACTCAATATGTCTTACATATATGACAAGAAATGCATGAAATCTGGTGGAGATGATTCTGGGGGATGCAGATAAGGGAGAAGTTCTAAATATGATCAAGATGTATTGTGTGAAATGCCCACAAATTCATTAAACATTAAAAAGTAAAATAAAATCACATTTATCTTCTTATAGACCTTATATCCAATTAATGTCACATTCTGAAGTATGGAGGTTAGGAGATTCCTAAACAGAAATTTTAGAGAGAATACAGTTGGACCCCTAATCATCATCTAGCTTTGGTTTCTTCATTGGCAAAATGTTGGGATTGGTAAAAAATATTATTGTAGTCAAGAGCGTTCAGTGTCTTCAATATTAGTGTTATTTGAAAAGATGGCCATTGTATTTCTATAAATAAACTGTGCAGCTTTCAGCATTCTGGGCTAGAAGCATCAGAAAATGGCCCTGGCCAGGAAAGTGAGAGATAAACTTTAGGGCTCTGAGAGTATAAAGAGCCTGGAGCTTCCACCACTGAATGGAAGAGAGCAGATCGTCACTGTGGAACCGTGACACAGGCATCACTACTCCCTCCTTTCCCTGTACACTGAGAGTTGCAGTCTCACACACAGGACATCCTTTGTGATAGATTCCTGGAAGAACAATGAGGGGTCCCAGCCAAATGCAGTGGCTGACACAGTAAAACCCTTTCACAAGATACCAGATATTCATTAAGAACATATAATAGTACCATCCAAATATCTGTGTCTATACCAAAGTAACCTACCATAACAATTAGTACTGTTTAAATGCCTATATATCTACTTGCCTGTGCTTCATTAGTAGGATTGAAAGGTTATTCCTGGACAAATTGTCAGCCCATGAAAGGAAACAGCCAGAATTGACCAGAGTCCAAAATGACAGCTCCAGATAAAGTAGACTGTTTTGCTTCTCGTCCACCTGTGACCCTTTTCTAACTAAGCCTAGGGAACAATCTGCGGAAAAGGGGGCGTGGTAGAATGTAAGAGCTGCGATTGGGGTGAATGGTGAAACTATAGCAATATAGACTGGACACTTACTTGATCAACTTGATTGAACATATGAGCCCCCAGCTGGATGGTGGGACCCTTGGGCTGTGTGGTTTGGGCACAACTGCTTGAAAATTGGTTTTACATGAAGGATGCTTGTACTCATAAATTATTACTTATTGTTAAAACATGAAAAAAAGTAATAAAAGAAAAAAAAGAACATATAATGGTATTTAATTTTAAAAATTCCCAAATCCTGAAATACCACACTAAACTAGTTTTGATAAATGCAGTGCAGTGGAATGTAGAGCAATATAATTCATAGGCTGTGAAAAATGATAAGCTCAACAATTCATTTACTCATGCAGTGTGCTAAGGTTATAGTTTTCCATAAAAATAAGTAGCAACATTAATTTGATACAAAAGCTAGAGTGCAAAGGTATTCTACTTTTTTTCTACTATATGCTCACTGTTCCCTTCACAGAAACAAAAAGTCTGACAAAATCATCACAGAACCCGTCACATCCAGCCTGCAAATGATGTTATCACCCCCTGACATGCTGCCACACATTTGCAATTGTGCAACTGCCGCCAGGCAGTAAGAACAACATGCAAAGAACAGACGCTCTTGCAGGAGCCCTGGCATCTGCACAGTCATTCACACATTTTTATCTGAAAGAACAAGAACAAGCCTGAATTTAGAAATTAAGAAAGATGAAAGAAAGAAGGGGGGAGGAAGGGAATGAAGGAAGAAAGGAAGGAAAGGAGGGAGAGAGGAAGGGGAGAGGAAGGGAGAGATTGGGGGAGGGAGGGAGGGAGGGAGGGAGGGAGGGAAGAGTTAAAGAACGAAAAAAGAGAAAAAGAAAAAGAAAGGTAGGAGGGTAAAGCAAGGAAGGAAACTAAGGAAAGATTGAGGAAAGGGACTTTCTAATCAGCTGAGCATGGATCTCCATGCTGCTTCTTCCAGAAATTTAACCTAGAACTATGTGTTTTTTTTTTAATTTTATTTTTATATTTTATTGAGTTTCTATGCCTTTAATAGAAAGCTCTTAATCAAAGTTAGACCCCCTCCCCCAGTCATGGCTGTCCTACCCCCCCCACAAGATCTCATGCATTCTGTCATACATGTTAAGTCCTATCTGGTCAAGCATTTGTACCCAGATGTTCTTCAGTGCAAGTTCATCCACTGGAGTCTAGTCAGCCCATCTAGAGATCTTAAAGAGATACTCCCTTTAACCCAGCAATAATCAGTTACCAACAGCTCCTAGGCTAAGGTTAGGGTCTTCCGCCCATTCCCCTAGTTCTATGCTTGGTTATTGTCTGCTTGAGTTGGCAGAGGTCTTGTGCATACTGTCACCATTGCTTCCAGTTCATACGCCTAAATTTCCAGTGGCCTGAAATCCTGTTTACCTATGTTCATGTGCTAGCCCTGGCTTTTATAATCTTTCTGCCCCCTCTTTTGCAATGGTCCCTGAGCATGGGTAGATGAGGTTTAATATAGGAACCTTATCCAGGGACATGCATTTTGCAGTCTATTATTCTCTAAAACTTAGACAGTTGCATGCTTCTGTGTGCATTGCACTCTGGTGTATAAGGAAACCTCGCTGCTGAGAGGTGAGGGATGTATTAGTATTCTCTTTAACTGCTGTTCTGCTATGTTCCATGAGCCTCTGCTGTAGAGGCTCCACTGCAGATGTGTCACTTAAGATTGGACATCTCCCCAGGCATGGTGGCACACGCCTTTAATCCTAGCACTTGGGAGGCAGAGGCAGGCAGATCTCTGTGAGTTCAAGGCCAGCCTGGTCTATAGAGTGAGTTCCAGGACAGCCAGAGTTACAGGGAGACCCTGTCTCAAAAAGAACAAAAATAAACAAGAAACAAGTGGAGAAGGAACATAAGAAGACCTTCCCACTCACAATAGCCTCAAAAATAATAACATACCTGGGAATAAACCTAACCAAAGATAGCAAAGACCTCTACAACAAACCCCTGAAGGAGATTGAAAATGACATCTAAAGATGGAAAGACCTCCCATGCTCATGGATTTCAAACTATATTACAGGGCCATAGTCATAAAGACAGCATCTGTGTCTATGCTCACAGCTTACCTTGACATAATAAGTGGTACTGCTTAAATGCCTGTACATCCAATAGCTTTGTTAATATGACTAAAAAGGGTATCAGTGGAAAAGCTGTCAATCCATGAAAGGAAACAACCTGAACAGACTGGAGTCCAAAATGACAACTCCAAAGAAAGTAGACTGTTTTCTTCTCACCCACTTGTGCCCCTTTCCCAAAGCCCAGGGAACAAACTGCTTAAGATGAGGCGTGGTAGATTGTAAGGGCTGTTGATAGATAGGGGTGAATCATGAGACTACAGGAATTTAGTCTGGACTCCTGATTGATCAACATGCCTGTGCATACAAGCTTCTCCAACTGGACTATGGGAACCTTGGGTTGTTCAAAATTTGGACATAGATACTTGCAAAATGCACCAATTACCTGATTGTATGACATAATGAGTGACGTCAATGCTATCTGCAAACAACTGTGTCATTGTATTGTAGAATCCCTTAAAAAAAAATAAAAATATAAAAAAAAAAAAAGACAGCATGGTACTGGCACAGAAACAGACCTGTTGACCAATGGAACAAAATTGAAGATCCAAACTTGAGCTCATACAATTTCAGCCACCTCATATTTGACAAAGGGGCAAAAAACACTCAATGGAGGAAGGATAGCATCTTCAGCAAATGGTGCTGGCAAAACTGGATCATCATCTGTAAAAGAACAAAATTAATCCCCTACCTCTCACCCTGTACAAAAAAATCAACTACAAGTGGATCAAAGATCTCAATATGAAGCCTGAAACACTGAAGGTGATAAAAAAGTTGGCTACAACCTACAAGACATGGGAGTAAGAAAAGACTTTCTAAATCAGACAGCAGCTGCACAGGGAGGAAGGTCAGCAATCGACAAATGGGACCTCATAAAACTCAAAAGCTTCGATGCAGCAAAAGAAACAATCAAGAAGGTGAAGAGAAAACCCACAGAGTGGGAGGAAATCTTTACCAGTGACATCTGACAGAGCATTAATGGCAAGAATGTATAAACTACTCAAAAAACAAAGAAGTAAGAAGACAAATGACCTACTCAAAAGATAGAGTAAAGAGCTGAATAGAGTCTTCACCAGTGAGGAATTAAAGATGGCTGAGAAACAGAGATGGCCTAGTGGTTAAGAACACCGACTGCTCTTGCAGAGGACCTGGGTTCGATCCCCAGCACCCACATGGCAGCTGAGAACCATCTTTAACTCCAGTTCCAGGGGAATCCGACACCCTCTTCTGACCTCCACGGCATTGCACGACACGGGTGCACAAACCTACATGCAGACAGTACATTCATATGCATACAAAATAAATAAAATATTTTAAAAAGTGTTCAACATCATTAATAATTAAGGAAATGCAAATTAAAACCACTCTCAGATATCATCTCACTCCAGTACGGCTAGCTAAGATCAAGAAAACAAAAGACAACAGATGCTGGAGGGGTTGTGGGGAAAGGGGAATACTCATCCACTGCTGGTGGGAATGTAAACTTGTACAACCACTATGGAAAGCAGTGTGGAAAACCCTTAAAAGACTCCAAATGAGCCTACCACCTGACCCAGCCATTCCACTCCTGGGTATATACCCCAAAGACTCATCCTACCGCCAAGATACATGCACATCCACTCTCTTCACAATAGTGAAGAGAGCTGGAAACAACCCAAATGCCCTTCAACAGAGGAGTGGATGACAAAAATGTGGTTCATCTACACAATGGAGTACTATTCAGCAGTAAAGAAGATGGCATTATGAACTTTGCAGGTAAATGGATGGAGCTCAAAGCCATTATGCTGAGTGAAGTAACACAGTCCCAGAAAGACAGAGAATGGTCCCTCGTTTGTGGATGCTAACACCAAATCCCCCAGACGAAAGGCAAGCTGAACAACATTATGGTTATATTTCTGTTTATCTGAAAGCAACTATGTTGACATAATGTGAATCTTTCAATGGGCTCTAGAATCCACCCACCAATTATTTTCAGACTCTGTAATTACTGAATATAGGTGGAGAGTGTATATCCATATTTTAGAGTAATATAAAATTAATGGAGGAAAATGTGAAATCCTAAACAACAACAACAACAACAAAAGACTGAGAGAAAGATGCAGGACAGTTATGGCAGAATGCATAATCTGGGATGGGATGGGGTGGGGTGGGAGGAAGGGAAAGGGGAATATGCCTGAATTGAATTGAAAAATGATGTATGAAATACACAAAACATCAGTAAAAATATGAAAAAAAGACTGGACATCTCTCAAATCCTAGAGAAAACCCTGTCTTTATCATATCTCTAGCTAAATGACATATGGATCCTTATGCTTACAGACGACTGTACCATACGTCACTAATCAAAGAACTAAAAGTTTTTAATATATTCAGAAGCTCATCCTAACACAGTCTCTAGACTTCCCTGTCTTTAGAGTGAGACACGGAGACTAGGGGAAGTTGAATCCCTTGTGCCTCTTGTTTTGGCTCTTGCTGTCTCTTTACCTCATCCTCCCTAGCCCTTCAGCCCAGACTAGCAGAACCTCACCCATCCTCACTGCCTCCCATAAATACCTCCACTCCATGAAGCTCTCCTTTTTCCTCAAACAAATACCTTTCCATCTTACCTTAAAATTTTGTGATATACTTTCCTATTTCAGTCTGTACCCATGGCACAAATCCCCTTTCCTTTCGTTGCACTTCTTATCTTGAGCCAGCCTTATACATGACAGGCATTAATTAATAACTACAGTGAATTATTCCTCCTACATTGTATGATCCTCAGCAGACTGTTCACATTCAAATTTGGTTATATTTCTCTTGATCAAAGATTTTTCTGGAATCCTTTTTATATTCCTCAGATAATTCTGTACTTTTTGCCCAAGGTTTCTGTATGGCAATTATTTTCCACCTGCTTTTTAGATCCTTTTATCTAATTTTAATGGCAAAAAAAGGAAAAGTTTTTTAAATTGGCAATTTTACATTACATAAGGAGATGCCACTAGAATCAGAGAGGGGTGTCTACAGTGTTACATTTACCTGCGTGGTTTCGCTAAAGTTCTAAGAAACATTAAACAAGTCACATGAGAATCTTGGCCCATTTGTACTGAAAACAACCTCTCTGTATTTGCTGGTATATTCATTTTAAATTCCACATGAGTGCTTTTCAAAACTCTCCTATCCAAACACAGAGTAGTCTGGGTATCAGATGTCATTTTACCTTTGCCTGAAGGTCTGCTTCTTTTTTTTTTATTGATGCTTTGTGTATTTCATACATCATTTTCCAATTCAGTTCAAGCATATATCCCTTTCTCTTCCCCCCACCCCACCCCTACCCATCCCACATCATGGATTCTGCCGTAACTTTTCTGCATCTTTCTCTGTTTTTTTGTTTTGTTTTGTTTTCATTTTTTTAACAATAAGTGACAATTTGTGAGTACAAGCATCCTTCATGTAAAACCAATTTGCAAGCAGTTGTGCCCAAACCCACACAGCTCATGGGTCCCACCATCCAGCAGGGGGGCCTTGTATGTTCAATCAAGTTGATCAAATAAGTGTCCAGTCTATATTGTTGTAGTTTCACCATTCACCCCAATCGCAACCCTTACATTCTACCGCGCCCCCTCTTCCGCAGATTGTTCCCTAGGCTTAGAAAAGGGGCACAGGTGGATGAGAAGCAAAACAGTCTATTTTCTCTGGAGCTGTTGCCTTGGTCTCTAGTCAATTCTGGCTGTTTTCTTTCATGGGCTGACAGCTTGTCCAGGCATAACCTTTCGATCCTACTAATGAAGCACACGCAATTAGGTAATAGGTATTTATATATTATACTGTTTAAATACCTATATATCTAATTGCGTGTGAAGGTCTGCTTCTACAAAGGCAGTCATTGCTATGGAGTCCAGCAGTTTTCATTAAGAAATGGTGTCTTGCAAAGGACAGGGCAGAAAGCACTGTAGGGCAGAGGAACAGGTCCTTAGGGAGATCTTGGGAGTGGAGACAGCCTGCAGAGATGCAAACTGGCTAAAGTGACTGAGCTTTCTTTGTCTGTCTCTATTGGTCATTAAATGTGTCCTTATTGGAATGATGTGTTTGGGGAAAAGCTGGTGAGCATGGTTGAGGGGTGCTCTGGGATGCACACCTGTATTCCTCATGTCTCTTTCTAGAATCCCCTTTCCAACAAATTGGGATTGAGGCAGTTAAGCTGTCATCAATCCATCCCGCTAAACTTTCCAATAAGTCAGCCTAGGACTCCCAGGAAGCGGCTAGGAAGTTCATTCCCCTGCCATTCCTGTGCTGTGATATCACAGCATTATGTTCTGATTTCATAGCTCTGCCCAGGGAATCCTGGCATCACATGACACTAGTTTTACTGGAATTCCCCACTTCTACATGCCAGACTTTCTTAAGATGTCAGTGCTGCCATAAGAGGAACTGGGTAAGCAGCTACTGCAAGATTTGCTCCAGTGCTCTTGGGACTGTTGACTATATTCAGGCCTTGAGATTTGGATCATTTTCTATGAAATGCATCAGTTATGACAGTGAGATGTGAACAAGGGAAAATTATAATTCTTAATAATTTGGGAGAAATCATGACTCCATCTGACTTCTAATAGGTTATCTCTAATAAAAGGGGATCTGTCTCCTGAGGTCCAGGTTAGGATAGCATCAGATACTAGAACCTAAAATGGAAAATTCCTGAGTAGGACAATTTAAAGGAATTAAGCTTAAATTTTACTTCCCAAATAAGTAGAAGTCATAGTCCAGTCATATAGCGTTAAAGAGCAAAGTGTTTATTGGGTAAAATTTATTTAGCAGGTACTCAACTCTGCCCAAGCTTTATCCACAAAGTATAGGATATTTTAAGGCTTAGTGACTTGTTTAGATTAGTTAAATTTTGTTAAAGGTTTTGGTGGAAATGGTAATACAAATTGAACTAATTGAGAATATAAAAGTTCCATTGTTTTTTTTCAATTTGTATTGGGTTTAAGGTACACAAAAGGCCTCTATATTTTTCTGAATTCTACCCATCAATTATAACACTTTCTTTTACTTGTAGACCATCAAGGAACTAAGTTTAAATTTAATTCCCAAATAAGTAGCTTACAGTCAATGAGACACGTTTGGGTAAATTTAATGAAAAGCTTATGCTCCTTTTGCTCTGTTTTATGTTATGTGTAATTTTACACCCAACTTAGGGATCTATAGGTCAAAACATAAAAAACCTAAAAAAAAAAAAAAAAAAAAAACAGGGGGAGGGAGTGGAGGTGGGGGGCAGCCTTGCTGGGCTAGAAAATGGAAAACTCTGTGTTCCGATCCTGTTGATAAATTTTCAATTTTTCTGATCTTGAAACTAACAATGGGAGGAGAATTTTATGTTCCCACAGGTAAAAATCACCAATCTAACTGCCTGAAAACATACAACTTTATGGTATTGCAGGATGGATTGGGAAATTCCAGCAGAGAGATTGACCCATCTGAACATAAAGAAAGAGGAACCTCAGACTGCCTGAGGTCACAGACACTGAGCATCTATCTGAATAATATTGGGGTTAACCGTTTATAATGGGCCCTAATGGAAGTTACCTTCCAGATACTGAGAACCCTTCCTACCCTCTCCCCTTTATATGAAAACGAAAAAACATGGTGGTAATGAAAACATCCTCTAACTAAATTAGAGCCCACCTTTTCCAGGTGGTAATTTCCTATAAAAAAGGCATAACTACCTTTTTTACTTGACTGATAGGCACAGGAACTATGAAAGAATATTTCTATACTCAGAGCCAAATTCAATATAGTAAAGTGTTTTTAAGTTGTGTAATTAAGCAAAGTATGTTACTACAGGAAAGCTATGACATCCGCAATGAAATTATTCTGCCTAGGAGATGTTGGACAGGGGCTCCAAGCCCGTCCCCCCCAACTTATAAAGGCCTTTTGCCTATGAGTGGGGGGATATTAATCAGGAGAAAACAAGGCAGTAAGTCCCTGTTGTGAAAGACCTGGTGTGAGCATGGAAAAAAATGTTATGCGCCGTTCAACTCTGCTAGTGTACAACTGGCCTTTGAAATTCCAGAGAGCATTACAAAGGCCACTAAAGCAATATGGCAAAATATTGGGTCTCCTTGAACCAAGCAAGACTCCTCCGTCAATATCAGCTGTACCTCAACAGCCTGGAGATTACTGTGCAACAGTGGCAATAGCCTAAGTGTCTCTCTCTCTCTCTCTCTTCTCTCTCTCTTATCTCTCTCTCTCTCTCTCTATCTCTAATATATTAATTCTATATCTATATGTATCCCAAATCTCATTGGCTCTTAGCTCTCTTCTTGGAGGAATTACTCACAGGTGATGCCACAAGCTTAAGTCTTCTAGTTGGTAGGCGCTGTTCTACGCCACAATAAGAACTTGTCACCCTTATAGAGAAACCACATTTGCGGATTAGCTTACCATCCAAGCATCTGTGTTATGCTCACAGCTTAGCTTGACATAATACTTAGTACTGCTTAACTGCCTGTACACCCAATTGCTCGTGCTTTGTTAGCATGACTCAAAAGGTATCATGGATAAGCTGTCAACCCAGGAAGGGGAACACAAACCTGAACAGACTAAAGGCCAAAATGACAACTCCCAAAGACATTAGCTGGTGTTGTTCTCACCCACTTGTGCCCCCTTCCTAAAGCCTAGGGAACAAACTGCAGAAGAGGAGGCATGGTAGATTGTAAGGGCTGCAGAGAGATAGGGGTGAATCATGAGACTACAGGAATATAGTCTGGACTCCTAACTGATCAACATGCCTGTGCATACAACCTTCTCCAACTGGACTATGGGAACCCTGGGTTGTTCAAAATTTGGACATAGATACTTGCAAAATGCACCAATTACCTAATTGTATGATATACTAAGTAACATTAATGTTTTCTGCAAACAACTGTGTTATTATATTGTAGAATCCCTTAAAAATAAAAAATAAAAATAAATAAATAAATAAAATGGAAAATTCCACAATAATCTGTAATCCAAATAATCCTGCAATATTAATTAATTATCACCTAGAAAGCTGTTTGATACTGTTTGGCTCATTGAACAGTTGTTTTCTTTAGCTTTAGCCTATGTTATATGCACAATTAAAACCTACAGAATTCCTTCAGAAACAATGGTTCCATTGATCAAGGTTTTGGTGCTTTTCATGTAAATATTCGTAAAACATGGCCTTCAGAATTCTTGACAAGGAAAGCTCCTTAACCTGAGATATTTGGTAATCGAAAGAAAGTGATAAAGTCTCTGGAGTGGTCAGTGGGGCACAGCACAAAGAACTTCCCAAAGGCTAATAGCATAGCTCTTCCTTTGAAGTGAGCCTTAAAAAAGTTAGAGGTAACAGTGAGACGGTGCCTGGCTCTTCCTCCAGGTGTAGCTTTCTGTCTGAGTCTGCATATCTGCTTCCTATCAGCAGGAAGCTTAAAAATACATTCTTTTTAACTAAATTTTTTTGATTCTTTGAGAATTTCATGCAATATATTTGATCATATTCAGACTCCCCTCCCCCATCTCCCCTCAGATCGACTCCCACCTCCCTACCTCCCCTCACTTTATGTCTTCTATTAACTTTTAAACCCTATCAACTGTAACTAGTGTTCCCCAAATAGTCTGGAGTATGGATCCATATCCTGAAGCCTGGTCAACCTACATTTCTTTTATTGAAGTTATGTGTGTTTCATACAACATTTCTCAGTCCAATGTACACTCATCTCCCCTTCCATGCCCCCCACCCCACCCAAGTCCATGCACCCTGCTATCCCTGCCCTGTATCTTTCTTTGATTTCAAAGATTTTTTTAAAGCAGAGGATTACTGTCCTTGGGGGAACTTTACTGTTTCAGTCCGTTCCCTGTCCCTGTTTCTCTGCTGTTAATCCCTCCAATCTGTACCACTTCAACATATTCATATATATATATATTATATATATATATATGTTACACCTATACTAAAATTATATCATCTGTACACAGATTGTCTGTCATTTCCATATCATGTTTCATGATTCACATTTTTCCTTTTTAAATTTATATTACTCCAAAATATGCCTATGTATCCTCTACCCATATACCAAGATTTCAAAGTCTAAAAATAAGTGGTGGGTTAATTCTAGAGCCTGTTAAGGGATTTACATTATCAGAGCACAGTTGCTTTCAGGGAACTGGGTATATAACATTGATGTTGCTCAGTTTGCCTTACAACTTGGTGCTTGGTGCTAGCATCCACAAATGAGGGACACCGTATGTCTTTTGTTTTTCTGGGATGGTGTTACTTCACTTAGCATAATGTCTTCTAGTTTCATCCATTTACCTGAAAAGTCCANTTTTTTTTTTTTTTTCAAGACAGGGTCTCCCTGGAACTCACTCTGTAGACCAGGCTGGTCTTGAACTCACAAAGATCCACCTGTCTCTGCCTCCAAAGTGCTAGGATTAAAGGTGTGTGCCACCACACCCTGCTTGATGCCATCTTTCTTTACAGCTGCATAGAATTCCATTGTGTAGATGTACCACATTTTCTCTGTCCACTCATTGCTCGAGCAGCATTTGGATTGGTTCCAGCTCTTCACTATTGTGAAAGGAGCGGCAATGAACATGGCTGTGCATGTATCTCTGTGGTAGGATGAATCATAACTGGACAAAGAATAAACAAAGAGACATCGGAACTAAACAATACAATACACCAAATGGGCCTCACAGGCATCTACTGAATATTCCACCCAGACAACAGAGAATATACTTTCTACTCAGTACCACATGGAACCTTCTCTAAAATTGACCACATACTGGGACACAGAATAAAATTCAACAAATACAAAAGGATTGAAATAAGTTCATGCATTCTATTAGACTACAGTGTAATAAAGCTCATTATCAACATCAGGATAAACCCTGCTACCTACAAGAACACATGGAGACTAAACAACAAACTCCTAAATAATGAATGGGTCAAGGAAGAAATTAAGAAAGAAATAAAAGCAGTCAACCTACATTCTTAAAGATAACTGAATCTCCCTTTCTCAGAAGTTATCTGTGATTGTTAATCCTGGGTGTCAACTTGACTGGACTAAGGATGAACAAATAAGAGAAAAAGGATCTTTGGATTGGACTACCTCAACCTGGATGGCCCGCCCCAAATGTGGGCGTTACCTTCTGCTGGCAGGCTGTTATAAAAGGTCATGGCAGAGGGAGATGGTCCCTTTTTCCTGTGGCTTGCCTCTCTCTCACTGGTGAGTTTGTCTTGCTGCTGTGATCAACCCTTCGGATCCCAGCGTGTATTGAGACCTGCAGATATCCTGGAATCCACCAGGCCTTCGGCACCAGATTGGGACTACTGAGACATCCAGCCTTGCGGACTGAGCAGTTCCCTGGATTCTCAGCCTCTCCAGTGAGACACGGCTACTGTTGGACTACTTGAGCTCTGTCACATGAGCAAATCAATAAATTGTATATAGCTGTATATTCGTCCTGTTGCTTCTGTTTCTTTAGAGAACCCTGACTAATACAGATTTTGCTACCAGAAGTGGGGTTTGAACCCACGTGGACATATGTCCATTGGATTGGAGAGCTGGCTCCAGAAACTACCAAGCCCACTAAAGAAATTCATCCTTTCAATTCTGTTTCTCTAGAACCACTCCAGGTTGACTACATTGGACCACTTCCATCATGGAGGGGACAGCATTTTGTCCTTACAGGAATAGATACTTATTCTGGTTATGGATTTGCCTTTCCTGTACATAATGCTTTTGCCAAAGCTACCATCCAGGGACTTACAGAATGCCTTATCCACCATCATGGTATTCCTCACAGCATCACTTCTGACCAAGGAACTCACTTCACAGCCAAAGAAGTGTGACAGTGGGCCCATGGTCATGGCATCCCCTGGTCTTACCATGTTCCCCACTACCCAGAAGCAGCTGGCTTGATAGAACAATGGAATGGCCTCTTGAAGACACAGTTACAGCACCAATTAGGTAACAATACCCTGGAGGGCTGGGGCAAGGTTCTCCAGCAGGCAGTATATGCTTTGAATCAGCGCCCACTATATGGTACTGTTTCTCCTATAGCCAGAATTCATGGGTCCAGGAACCAAGGGGTGGAAGTAGGAATGATTCCACTCACTATCACCCCTAGTGAGCCAGTAGGAAAATTTTTGCTTCCTGTACCACGACCGTGCGTTCTGCTGGTCTAGAAGTTTTGGCTCCAATGGGGGGAGTGCTTTTGCCAGGAGATACAGCAAACGTTCCATTGAACTGGAAGCTAAGACTTCCCCCTGGCCACTTTGGGCTTCTACTGCCCTTAAGCCAACTAAGGAAGGAATAACAGTAGTAGGAGGAGTGATTGATCCAAACTACCAGGGGGAAATTGGACTTTTTCTCCACAATGGGGACAAAGAAGATTATGTCTGGAAGGCAGGAGATGCTGTAGGGTGCCTTCTGGTGCTACCGTGTCCTATGATTAAGGTCAATGGGAAACTCCAACAACCCAAACCAGACAGGACAATAAATGGCCCAGACCCTTCAGGGATGAAGGTATGGGTCACTCCTCCAGGGAAAGAGCCAAGACCTGCAGAGGTGCTTGCTGATGGTGGAGGAAACACAGAATGGGTAGTAGAAGAAGGTAGTCATAAATATCAGCTGAGGCCATGGGACCAGTTGCAGAAACATGGATTATAATATATATTAACTTTTGTCCTATTTGGTTATGAATGTGCTTGTTCACATATATACATATATTAAGCAGATACTTGTTTCCTCTTGAATGTGCAACTGAGATAATTGTTAAGTGTTGTCATATTTAGGTTATTAGATACTGAAGGACTGAGTGTTCCTCATGGACATTACCACCTACTCTAACATGTAATGCTTTGCTATTGCACATGAGACACTTATAACTTGTTAGGTGGAATTATGACCTTGCCATTGTTTGCAATTGACATTTAAGCATAACAGAAGGAGAGGCTATTTATTGGGTGTCAAGTTGACAAGGGGTGGACTTGTGATGGTTAATCCTGGGTGTCAACTTGACTGGACTAAGTATGAACAAATAAGAGAAAAAGGATCTTTGGATTGGACCACCTCAACCCAGATGGCCCACCCCAAATGTGGGTGTTACCTTCTGCTGGCAGGCAGTTATAAAAGGTCATGGCAGAGGGGGCTGGTCCCTTTTTTCCTGTGGCTTGCCTCTCTCTCACTGGTGAGTTTGTCTTGCTGCTGTGATCAACCCTTCGGATCCCAGCGTGTACTGAGACCCGCAGATCTCCTGGAATCCACTGGGCCTTCAGCACCAGATTGGGACTACTGAGACATCCAGCCTTGCGGACTGAGCAGTTCCCTAGATTCTGAGCCTCTCCAGTGTGGCACGGCTACTGTTGGACTACTTGAGTTCTGTCACGTGAGCAAATCAATAAATTGTATATAGCTATATATTCATCCTGTTGCTTCTGTTTCTTTAGAGAACCCTTACTAATACATTATCAATTGTCAATACATCCTCAGCTAGGGCTGGAGCTTCTTGCACTGCCCCCCTCCCCTTCATGCTAGAGCTTTGTTTTACTTGGGCTTGTGCAGATCTTGTGCACAATCTCCCAAACACTATTGGGACATATGTGTATTTGCCCTGTTGTGTCTGGAAAACAGTTTCCCTGTGTTTATTCACTACCTCTGTCTCTTAGAATCTTTTCCCGTGTTCCACAATGATCCCTGAGCCTTAGAGACAGAAGGTATTATATAGGTGTTCTATTTAGGGATAAACACTCCACAGTCTCTTATTCTCTGTGTGTTGACCAGTTTTAAACCCCCGTGATAATCTGCTATAAGAAGAAGCTTCTCTAGTGAGAATTGAGAAATGTATTACTCTATGAGTATATACAGATGTTCAAACATCATCTTTACTGCCTAGCTTTCATAGTAGTGGAAGATTCTATGCATACTACTGAAAGAAAAAAAGTGGTTTTCAATCTTACCCAGCTGTGAACATTGTGAGATTCATTAATGACTGCTCTGGCAAGAGATGCCCGCTAGTGCAATAGTGGCATGATTGTAATGATTGTAACCATCTACTTTCTGGTTGGATTGAACTCCTACCTCATAAGTTGGAGCCCATACCTGGTACTGTTATCAGACCAAGAACCTGCAGCTAGACAGGTTAGAAGCAGTAGTGAAGATCTTACTACTGTTATCCTGCTAAATGGGCATAGTATTAAACCTACTCCTGATGAGTTATTATTAAAAAAACATATTCCTAAGAGCAGATCTTGCTATGCATGTTGAAATGTCCCCTGCATCACTTCAAAGCCTAAGATCATAATAGGAAGAATTCCAAGTTGGTTTTCGTACACAGAGATTGTTTATATTCTATTATTTTCAGTGCTTAATTATTCTCTAATAAAAGAGAAAGGAAGAAAGAAAGAAAGAAAGAAAGAAAGAAAGAAAGAAAGAAAGAAAGCATTCACTCTATTTACCATATAGTCTACAGTGAAGTTTAACAACTTTAACTGTATGACGTTTTTCAGTAAGACACTATACTGCCTTTCAGGATGTATGAAATTAATTCCCTTTGGATCCATAGGTAAATGATGATTGTTATTCCTGCCTCATCTACTGACAATGTTCTTGTTCTTAAGAATTTGAAATGAATTTTTTGTTGTTTTTTGGTATGTGAGACTATTTGAAAGAACAATAGAACAAGAATCTCTAAATTAAATATTCAATTTACTGGTATATTATTGTGTCCTGATACATCTGGTAAAGCTAGCTGAGGCTACTTACACTGCTTCAGTCCCTTCTTTAGTGGTCTGGAAATATGATGCCACAAGTATTTTTACAAGTGACTGGCATTTCAGTATGGTTATGGATATGTTGTTTTGCTTGAGAAAATGGTTTCTGACATCTGTGTGTGGTTATTCTGCTTTTTGAAGAAAGAGAAGTACAAGGCTGTAGAATACTCAACTGACTTCCTGGAAACCTTAAAGGAATCTCTGGGGCACTTTAAAAAAAAAACACTTTAGAAACTCAGGCCCATTTCAGGTGCTACTGAATGGTAAGAGCCAGGTGGGTTGTGTATCCCAGGTTCTCATTTGATGAGATAAAATACACCTAGGAGGCTCTATACACCAAGGAGTGAGGAAAGAGAGAATGATGCAGATTTGTAGTCGCTCCTTGAGTTGATGCTTCTTTGTCCTTCAATTTTGTGACAGTCATTTTTCATTTCCAAGTAGTAGGAAAAGAATCAGGAGGAGAAAATTTATAGAAAATAAGAGCGAGGAGAAAAACTGATAAAAAGTTTGCTTAGAAATACAGATTAGAGATCATGTTTACTGAGCTAACAAAAAATACTTATACTTGACCCCAGGATTTGGTAACAAGGAGATGGTCAGTGGATTTTAGGAAAGAATTATCAGCAGAGAAACAAGGTGTTCAGAGTACACCAAGTCACAGAGGGTTTAGAAAGTTGGGGAGCAGGGCTGGAGAGATGGCCTAGAGGTTAAGAGCTCCGCTCTTGCAGAGGACCCGGGTTTGATCCCCAGCACCCACATGGCGACTGAGAACCATCTGTAACTCCAATTCCAGGAGAACTCCAGGTCCAGGGGAATCTTAGACCTTCTTCTGACCTCCACGGCATTACACGACACGGGTGCACAAACCTACATGCAGACAGTACAGTCATACACATAAAAAATAGCTGGGTGTGGTGGTGCATGCCTTTAATCCTAGAACTCAGGAGGCAGAGGCAGGTAGATCTTTGTGAGTTCAAGACCAGCCTGGTCTGCAGAGTGAATTCCAGGACAGCTGGGCTACAAAGAGACCCTGTCTCAAAACTACCAAAAAAAAAAAAAAAAAAAAAAAAAAAGAAAGTTGGGGAGAAAGGTGATAATAAATTTCCACTGGCATAAATGAGAATGAATAGAGGGAGGGGGATGATAAAGGAAAATGTAGAGACCTGAAGATGTTTATGCAGTGGGGCAAAGAGATAGAGAAATGACACTATGTGGGGAGGATCTTGGAGTCATAAAATAGATGGTACCTGAATTATCCTAATGAAAGAAAATGTAGAGACCTGAAGATGTTGATGCAGTGGGGCAAAGAGATAGAAAAAAGACACTGTGTGGGGAGGATCTTGGAGTCATAAAATAGATGGTACATGAATTATCTTAAAACCACGAGATTGTCCTTACTCAATGAAAAGAAATAGAAATAAGAAATATGTGTTTAAATGTTATGATAATGATAACAATGACTTCCATGTGGTTGCTGAGACCCAATACCTTGTCCTCTGCAAGAGCAACCAGTGCTCATAACTGCTGAGCCATTTCTCCAACCCTGAACATATATTTTAAAAGTAGAATATACTAAGGACATGGAGAAAATACAAATGGAAAGTTTCAGTTTTATTTGTTATTATAATAAAACAATTATAATACATGCAACAGATTACATTGCCTACATTAAAAACTAGTTTTCTATTTGTGTGTATTAATTAGCTAGATGCTGCATATATGAGTCATACCTGAAGTATTTAAAATTAAGATAAAATAATTCTAATGGTATATCGAGTGTATTAGTCAGTTTTCTGTTGCTGTGATAAAGCACCAAGACCAAGGAACTTATAAAAGGAAGAGTTTATTTGAGCTTACGATTGGTGGTTCCAGGGAATTAGAGTCCATTATGGTGGGAGGCGTGGCGGCTGGATCTGGAGCAGCAAACCGAGGGTCACATCTCGCAAAGAGCACAGGAAACAGAGAGAGGGCAACTGTAGACCACAGAGGCTTGTTAAAACTCACTAAGCCTGCTCCCAGTGACACACTTCCCCCAGCATGGCCACACCTTCTAAGACCTCCAAAAACAGCGCCACCAACTGGAGACAAATGTCTGAACACTTACAGCCTATGGGGGGGACACTCATGCAAACCACAACATTGAGTAATTTTAAACTGAAAGAAAATGATTCCTTTAATAGTGCTAAAAAAGTACAAGGAGAATGAAGACACGCAAAGTGCAATGAGAAAAGAAACAGGTAAAAAAGATAATGAAAAATTGGATGTATGTGAGAATCTAATCTCGAAGTACATAATCCAAATTAAACTTTCAAGATACAAGTAAAAGTGGGTAAACTTTTGGCTCCTGATAAGTGGACCACCCTCCAGTGGATGGCCCCATACCCTAGAGTATATGGACAATACAAATTAGAGTGGATGAGTTATTGTTTTAAAGGGACCAAGGGGCTGGAGAGATGGCTCAGTGGTTAAGAACACCAACTGCTCTTGCAGAGTACCAGGATTCGATTCCCAGCACACACATGGTGGCTAAGAACCGTCTTTCTCCAGAGAGGCATGCAGACTCAGTGAGGTGCTGGTAAGGCAAGGCGGAACTGACTTGGCCCTTGGGGGCCTCACCACCCACCCTGGAAGTCCCAGCTTCCAGGCTCAGTGAGATGGGACACAGGCTCAGTGAGATGCCAGTAAGGCAAAGTGTAACTGCCTTGGCCCTTGAGGGGCTCACCATCTGCCCTGGAAGTCCCAGATTGAGCTCCAGACAAGCGCAGGGACTCAGTGAGGTGCTGGCAAGGCAAGGCAGAACTGCCTTGACCCTTGGGGGCCTAGCAACATGAAGGCCAAAGTAGCAACACAATAAGTTCACACACACACACACACACACACACCCTCCATTAACCTGGTGGAGCTGTGGTGCAGAGGACCTAACAGGTGCAACGTTAGTGATTATACTCTGTGCAGCCAATGTTGAGGTGCCAGAATCCAAAGAAACAAATAAGCAGACAAATCCACATGCCAAAGACACAAAAAAAAAACATGGGAAAAGCTCATAATAAATTCACACCAAACTCTACCAACCCTACAGAAGATCCTTACAATGAGATCTCTGAGGAAAGAAGCCAAGACGCTGACCTTAGAAGAACAACTGTGGACATATTCAAAGAAATTAGAGAACTAAGGGAAGATAATGAAAAACTCAAGAAGTACCAAGAGGGAGATAATGACAAACATTGGAAAGAACTAAAGGGAGAAAATGACAAACTCTGGAAGGAAGTGGAAATGCTTAAAAGATCCCAGGCTGAAATGAAAAAAGAAAATGACCAACGAACCAAGGACCTACAAGATGAGAATGACAAGCTCCAGAGGAAAGTGGAAAATCTAAAGAAACCACAGGATGAAATGAAAAAGGAAATTGAACATTCATCCAATCTCCAGGAAAGGATGGGAAAAAGCCTCAGAAGCAGAATGGAAGAAGCAGAAAAAAGAATATCAGACCTGCAGGATAATATGGAACAACTAGAAAGCTCAAGTAAAGATTATGAAAAATTTTTAAAAACACAAGAGTGGAACAACCAGGAAATGTGGGACACTATGAAAATACCAAATGTCTGCATCATAGGGATAGAGGAAGGAGAAGAATCCTAAGAAAAACACTATTAACCAGATCTTCAATGGGATAATAGAAGAAAATTTCCCCAAACTGAAAAAAGACAATCCCATACAAATACAAGAAGCACATGGAACACCAAATAAACAGGATCAGAAAAGAAATTTCCCACACCATATAACTGTTAAAACACTAGATGCTCAAAACAAAGACAAAATATTGAAAGCCACGAGAGAAAAACAAGTTACTTATAAGGGGAAATCCATCAGAATCACAGCTGACTTCTCAGTTCAAACTATGAAAGCTAGAAGAACATGGACCAATGTATTCCCTGTGCTAAATGACTTTAGATGCCAACCCAGACTACTATATCCATATAGCATTAACTTCCAGTTTATATAAACTACTCAAAAAAACAAAGAAGAAAACAAATGACTCACTCAAAAGATAGAGTAAATAGCCAAACAGAGACTTCACCAATGAGGAAGTAAAGATGGCCAAGAAACATCTTAAAAAGTGTTCAACATTGGGGGCTGGAGAGATGGCCTAGCAATTAAAAGTGCCGACCACTCTTGCAGAGGACTGGGGTTCGATCCCCAGCACCCACATGATGACCAAGAATCATCCGAAACTCCAATTCCAGGAGAACTCCAGTTCCAGGGGAATCCAACACCTTCTTCTGACCTCCGTGGCATTGCACAACACGGGTGCACAAATCTGCATGCAGACAGTACATTCATACACATACAGAAATAAATAAAATTAAAATTTTTTTAAAAAAGTGTTTAACATTGTTAATAATAAAGCAAATGCAAATTAAAACTACTCTAAGATGTCATCTCACTCCAATAAGACTGGCTAAGATCAAGAAAACAAAAGACACCAAATGCTGGAGAGGTTGTGGGGAAAGGAGAACACTCACCCACTGCTGGTGGGGATGTAAACTCATACAAGCACTGTGGAAAGCAGTGTGGAGAGCTCTTAAAAGACTCAAAATGAGCCTACCACCTGACCCAACCATACCACTCCTAGGTATATAACCATAAGACACATCCTACTGCAAAGATACATGCACATCCATGTTTATTGCAGCTCTCTTCACAATAGCAAAGAGCTGGAACCAACCCAAATGCCTCTCAACTGAATAGTGAATAACATAAATGTGGTATATCTACACAATGCAGTTCTAGGCAGTGGTAAAGAAAGATGATATGATGAACTTTGCAGGTAAGTGGATGGGACTCAAAGCCATTATGCTAAGTGAAGTAATACAGTCCCCCAAAACAAACAGGGTATGCTTTCTCTCATTTTTGGATGCTAGTACCAAATCCCCCAATTGAAAGGCAAGCTGAGCAACATTATTATATTTCTTTCTATCTGAAAGCAACTGTGATGTTATAATATGAATCTCTTAATGAGCCCTAGAATTAACTTATTACTTACTTTCAGACATGGTAATTAATGTATATGGGAAGAAGGTATATATTCATATTTTAGAGTAATATAAAATTAAATGGAAAAATATGAACTCCTAAACACATATCAGAGTTAACATACAATTTATTCCTGGAGGACATAATTCTGGTACGTATATGATGCTTATATAGGCATATTTTGGAGCAATACAATTGGGAAGGAACCACAACAACATAAGAACTAGGTCAAAGAATGGATTGATACAGTTAAATTCTGCCCCAAACAATAAGCCTTTGCAGAGAAAAACTTTAAAAGAATGAGAGAAAGATGCAGGACATGTATGGCAGAATGCATGATCTGGGGAGGGGTGGGGGAAAGGGAAAGAGGAATGTGACTAAATTGAATTGAAAAAATGTCTGAAATACACAAAACATCAATAAAAGTATATTTAAAAAAGAAGTACTAGAGAAACTAGATGTAAATTTTATACAAATTACATGTTGAAAGGGTTCAATATATTTCAGAATTTATTAATCATTTAAAATTTTTAATCTTATTTGTACTTCACCTATAATATACATTCTAGAATTATAAAATTTAACAGTATAAAAGGAATATTTAGCTTGATCCTATCATTTTGTCAGTTGGTTTTATATAATACTGTGTTTGTAAATGTTACTCAAAATTTTATATTTGAAGAAGCATTTGGAATTGTACAACTGCAGCATCTAATTATAAATCATATGAAACAAAATGCCCAAATCACTACCCAGAATTAGTTTGGGATCTTCAATTTTTTTCATTTTTTACCTTGTTGAATAATACAATATCTCTACATCAAGAAAAGGAAAGGGGAGAGGAGAAAAGAGGAGGAAGGGGCAGAAAGAAAAGTATATATTTGGGCTTGTGTTCTAACTTTGATTCAGAAAATGCTTTTAAAATTTGCAATAAATAACTCATATTATTCAAGTAAAAAATAATGCATATAAAATAAAAACTAAAACAAATAATTAAGTCAATCTAGTCTCTCCTATTAAGATAAGAAAAATAGGATTTATTTATCAATTAAAAAGTCCAATATTCAATAGACACTTTTGTTTCATCAAGAATTGTTTTGAGGAGTCTGGACTTTCATATTTTATACAGACTATTTAGGTTGGAAGCACTACCACCTCTCAGAGAGGCTTTGAAAGTTAAGTTAATGTGTCCAGAATAAATTTTAGTCCTTATTCTCATTGTAGCATTTGTCAGCCTGTCCATTGGTAAATATCATTTGTTAAAAGTTGAATATGTTCAAATCCAGAGTTCTCAGAATGTTAAAAATACAACTGGTTACTCTTTCTCGTATTGGAACTGTTAAGATGAGAGATAACACTCTCACATGAAGAAAATTACAGTGAAATAAAACAGAAATATATACAAAACTCAAAGCATACCACTTGGTTTCTGTAAAGAAGGAAAACTGGAATTTTACTCACAGACCAAAACATTGATGATGAACAGGAGGAAATTAAAGCATGAAATTGAAAACTGTGTGTCTCATTAAGAGAGAATCCAGGTTGTTTGAACGGCATACGATGCCAGTTGGCGTGGGCTATGCATGACAATGTGTCCATTAAGTCAGAAGAAGATGTAGAGTAAGCAGGAGCTGAGAAGTATTCTGTGAGACAGGAAGTAGGAAACATTGGAGCTGAGGAAATGGGCAGGAGTCCTTAGTAAAAGAGCAAAGGTGGTCACGTTTCTAAGAATGGCATTTATTTGTTTCTTTTTTTATTTTTTTTTCACATAAATTTATTTATTTATTTTTAACAAATCTAGACCCGTGTTCCTGCCCATTCCGCCACCCCGCCAGAGCTCATGCATTCTGCCAAACATGCTTTTCATCTCTTAGTCTTTCTCAATATTTTCCATGGGGAAGTTGACTGTTTTGAGCAGAAGTTCACTGTTTCAGTCAGTTCTTTGATGCAGTCCTTTCTGTTGTTGTTGTTGTTGTTGTTGTTGTTGTTGTTTCCAAAATGCATTACGCCCAACTGCTTTGTACAAAAGCTCAGGGAGCCCCACACAAGAAATACTTACAACTGGGTAATTGGCACTAGCATCCACAGATGAGGGATACCATTCATCGTTTGTTTTTCTGGGACTGTGTTACTTCACTCAGCATGATGTCCTCTAGCCCCAGCGATTTTCCTGCAAAGGCGGGATGTGGTCTTTCTTTAGCTGAATAGAATTCATGTGTAGATGTACCACATTTTTCTCTATCCACTCATCAGTTGAGGGGCATTTAGGTTGGTTCCAGCTCCTTGCTATTGTGAAGAGAGCTGCATAAACATGGCCGTGCATGTATCTTCTGTGGTGGGTGAGTCTTGAGGGTACATGCCCAGGAGTGGTATGGCTGGGTCGGGTGGCAAGTTCATTCCAAGTCTTCCAAGGGTTCTCCACACTGCTTTCCATAGTGGCTGTACGAGTATTTACTTCCCACCAGCAGTGGATGAGTGTTCCCCTTTCCCCACAACCTCTCCAGCACTTGGTATCATTTGTTTTCTTGATCCTAGCCAGTCTTATTGGAGTAAGATGATATCTTAAAAGTGGTTTTCATTTGCATTTCCTTAATGATTAGTGATGTTGACAGTTTCTTAGGTGTTTCTCAGACATCTCTAATTCCTCCAACTCGTGAATCTCTGTTCAGTTCTTTGCTCCCATCTATTGAGTGGGTCATTTGTTTATTTTTTAATTTATTTTTTATGTGTATGAATGTTACTGTCTGCATGTAGGTTTGTGCACCCGTGTTGTGCAATGCCGCGGAGGTCAGAAGAGGGTCTCAGATTCCCCTGGAACTGGAGTTCTTCTGGAACTGGAGTTACAGACTGTTCTTAACCGCCATGTGGGTGCTGGGGATCGAACCCCGGTCCTCTGCAAGAGCAGTCAGTGCTCTTAACAGTTTTCTTATAGATGGTGATGCAATATTGACAGATGCTGAGAGCCAATGACATGACCTCAGTAATTCTTTTTTTTTTTAGATGTTTCATTTTCATAATTTTATTAGATGTTCTCTTCCTAGAAATCACTGACTTGAAGAAAAGGCCAACACTGCTCAGATGCTAAGCCAAGTTCTTTTTACAAGCCATTTCTTCCTTCTTTGCAGGTTACAAACATGTAAAAACCACAGAACTGCCCCAACAGCGATCATCTTCAGTTGCTACCCAACAGACAACACTATCTTCTATCCCATCACACCCATCTACTGCTGGAGTGAATAAAGAATAACTGACACAAATCACTCAAGTTCTTGCCTATTTTGCTTTTTTGTCCTTTTGGGTTTTTTTGGGTTTTTTTTTTTTTTTTTTTTTGAGGCGGGATCTCGTGTAGCCCAGGCTGGCTTGTCACAGAATATTTAGCTGAAAGGTAATCCTGAACTCCAGATCTTCCTGCCTCCACCTTCCAAATGTTGACACTACAGACAGGTGTGTGTCATTCTCTTTTTTTTCACATAAATTTATTTATTTCTTTATTTTTAACAAATCTAGACCCGTGTTCCCACCCATTCCCCCACCCCGCCAGAGCTCATGCATTCTGCCAAACATGCTTTTCATCTCCTAGTCTTTCTCAATATTTTCCATGGGGAAGTTGACTGTTTTGAGCAGAAGTTCACTGTTTTAGTCAGTTCTTTGATGCAGTCTTTTCTGTTGTGTCTAATTCAAGAATAATCACTCTGGAGTCTCTTATTCTCTATACATTTTCATTTGGGTTTTTGTACTGATCACCATCTGCTGCTTAAGGAAACTTGTGGGGGTGAGATTTGAGAGATGCATTAATCTATGGGTTTAACATTAGGAGTAATTTTATTTTTAAAATATTTAATTTCTTATTTATATTTTATGTATGGAAGCATGTGAGTGCACCCATGGTGTGCAATGCCTATGGAGGTCAGAAAGGGGTAGCAAATCCCCTGGAACTGGAGTTAGAGATGGTTGTCAGCCACCATGTGTTTGCTAGGAATCGAACCTAGATCCTCTGCAAGAGAAGCTAGTGATCTTGACTGTTGAAACTTGAAACTTCTCTTTAGCCCCAAGGAATAACTTTAATATCATAGCTAAAATAGTATTAGGTTCCCATTCATGTTATTTCCACATATTCCTAGATCTGATATCAATGTCAGATATGGTCTCCATCTTACAAAGCAGACCTTAAATCAAAATGGAAAGCAACAGCTTAGTCACATAATATTTGTGTTACTATTGCTCTAGAGGTTATATCTTGTCAGGCTAGTTGAAGCATGCAGGATTCACACTGTATAAGGTTAATGATTAATATTTTTCTTCTGGTAGCTTGCATAGCACCTTCCGGCATCATGATCATGCTTCAGTAGAGACGGAGCTTTGAAGTCAACCTCAGCTGAATTTCTCCTTGGTTTTTCTATGGCTTGTGTATGTAATGTCTTCAGAAATGGGGTCTTACCTTCAAATTCTGATGGTTAACCAAGAGCAAGGGCAATGGCCAGTATTGTTTTAGGGATTATGAGATACCTGGTCAACAGCTTCAAAAGAGGGGGTCCATCAACAATTTATATTTCCAATTATCTCCGGTGCATTACCGGTTTTTTTTTTTTAATTTTTTAAATTTTTTTATTTATTTCTGTATGTGTATGAATGTACTGTCTGCATGCAAGTTTGTGCATCCGTGTCGTGCAATGCCGCGAAGGTCAGAAGAGGGTGTCGGATTCCCCTGGAACTGGAGTTCTCCTGGAATTGGAGTTCCAGACGGTTCTCGGCCGCCATGTGGGTTTTGGGGATCGAACCCGGGTCCTCTGTAAGAGCGGTCGGCACTCTTAACCGCTAGGCCATCTCTCCAGCCCCCACATTACCGTTTTTTATCAGAACCTTTAAACCAATGTTGTTTACTATACACATATTTACTTTTAGTAAGTCCTGAAGCACCGTGTAACCTGTAGACAGAGTCCGGGCAAAATTGGATGCTTGTTGAACTCACATCAATTAAAAATACATTAATCGAATATACACCCATGTCCCTCTGCCGCCCCTCCCGATTCACCATTTCAGTCAGTTTTCTGATGCAGTCTTTCTGTTGTTGTGCTTTTAATATGCATCCCTCTCCACAAGAAATATTTATAACTGGGTTATTGTCGCTAGCTTCCACATATGAGGGATACCACTCATCGTTTGTTTTTCTGCGACTGTGTTACTTCACTTAATATTACCCCGGCCTGCGGGACATTCAACGGAGGTCGACGGCCTAGAGGAGAGAATGAAGGGACAAGAGACACAAAGAATGGACAGCAAGACAGGATTTCTGATCAAGCTGACAATTTTTATTTTTCTCAGGCAGGCATTTATAGTGGTGAGAGCAGGAGGTTGGGGACGGGGGATCTTTAGTTCTCAGGGTAGCAGGTATTCTGAAGAAGGAGGATATTGGCAGGGTGAAAAGGTTAGCAATGAGTAGAAAGAGGAAGGGTTACTTAGTAACTCAATCGCATGATCTATATCTTGGTTGTTGATTTAGCCAACCGTGACTATGTACTGCTTAGCATGGTCTACACTATGTACTTATTGTTTAACTCTTAAAGGCCAGCCAAAATGTTACTTACATAATCAAAGGTTAATTGATACTATCAGCTCACTCCCAGCATAATATAATATATTCTAGCTCCATCCATTTACCTGCAAAGTTCATGATGTCTTTCTTTACCACTGCATAGAACTCCATTGTGTACATGTACCACATTTTCTCTATCCACTCGTCAGTTGAGGAGCATTTGGATTGGTTTCAGCTTTTTGCTATTGTGAACAGAGCTGCAATAAATATAGCTGTGCATGTATTTCTGCAGTAAAATGAGTCTTGTGGGTATATATCCAGGAGTGGTATGACTGGGTCAAATGGCAAGTTCATTTTGAGTCTTCCAAGGGTTCTCCACACTGATTTCCATAGTGGCTGTACAAGTTTACATTCCCACCAGCAATGGATGAGTGTTCCCCTTTCCCCACAACCTCTCCAGCACTTGGTATCATTTGTTTTCTTGATCCTGGCCAGTCTTATCGAGTGAGATGATAGCTTAGAGTGGTCTTAATTTGCATTTCCCTAATTATTAGTGACGTTGAACAGTTTTTAAGATGTTTCTCAGCCATCTCTAATTCCTCCTCTGTGAAGTCTCTATTCAGTTCTTTGCTCCATCTTTTGAGTGATTCATTTGTTTTCTTTCTTCTTTGTTTTTTGAGTAGCTTGTATACTCTGAAAATTAATGCTTTGTCAGATGTATCTGCAGTGAAGGTTTCCTCCCACTCTGTGGATTTTCTCTTCACTTCCTTTATTGTTTCTTTTGATGTACAGAAGCTTTTGAGTTTAATGAGGTCCCATTTGTCAATTGTCTCTCTTCTTGTGTAGCTTCTGTCTGATTTAGGAAGTCTTTTCCTATGCTGATGTCTTGTAGTCTGCTGGAAAGTTTCTCTTCTATCACCTTCAGAGTTTTGGGTTTCACGTTGAGGTCTTTGATCCATCTGGAATTGACTTTTGTCAGGGCGAGAGGTAGGGGTTTAATTTCATTCTTCTACAGGTGGTGATCCAGTTTTGCCAACACCACTTACTGAAGAGGCTATCTACATTTGTTTTACTTAAAATCTGTATAACAACAATTTTGGGATTGGCACGTATAAATGTTCTCTATAATTTTTCTGCTGTACAGTATCATCTTGTAGCATTCTCTTTTGCCTGTAGGATGATTTAACTTAAAAAACTAAGTTTGCCTCCCAAGTTAACCACACACAGTCACCCAAAACAGCTTGGGTCAATTTGATGAAATTTGCACCTTGATTCCGGTCTATAGGTATGTGCAATACAACTGCCTTTTTGAGACTCATGGGTCAAAAAACAAAAGCCTAAAATAAAAAAGGGGATACAGATATATATGAAACCTTTTTGTCAAAAACTTTGCAATTCAAATCTTAAAACTAACTATGGGAAAAGAGTTGAATGTTCCAACAGGTCAAAATGTCACCAACTTAACAGCTGAGAAAGAAAAGATACAGCTTTGCATTGTGTAGTATGTACCAGGAAGTACCAGCAGAAAGGTTGGCCCATCTGAACATTGAAAGAAAGAAAAGCCTCAGACTGCTACAGACATCAAACCCCTCTGTGGATCCTACTTGTAACAACTATTTATAATGAGTCCTAATGAAACTTACCTTGTAGGTGCCGCAAAGTTTTAATACGAGAAACTTTCTTACCTCCCCTCCATAGAACAAGGAGAAATATGATGATGATGAGGTCGTTCTCTAACTGTAAATCAGAGCCAACTGTTATAGAGGTAATCTCTTATAAAACTGGTAAAAATGTCTTCTTTAATTGACTAATAGACATAGGAACTGTGAAAAGGTTTATTCTCTACTCAGAACCAAAGATAAAACTAAAGTCTCCTTAAGCTATGCACTTAAGCAAAATATATTAATACAGGAGAGTTCTGATATCAGCAATGGATTATTCTTCCAAGGAGATGTTGGCCAGGGGATCTAAGCTCCCCCCCACCCCCCGCCAAAAAAAAAAGGTAAAGGCTTCTTGCCTGTAAACTGGGATACCTGCAAGAAGAGAAGCAGTAAGGCCCTGCTGTCGAAGACCCAATGTAAGCATGGGAAAGATGTATTGAGACCGCACTTGCAAGTATACAGTTTGTCTCTGAAATACCAGAGAGTGTTATCAAAGGCCATTAAACCAATATAGCAAATATAGGTCTCCTTGAGTCAAGCAAGACTCCTCCATCAGCACCAGCTACACCTCACCTGCCTGGAAATACTGTGCAGCAGTGGCAGCCATATGCCTGTATATCCCAAATCTAATTGGCTATTAGCTCTCTCCTTGGAGGAATAACCCATGGCTGATGCCACAAGCTTACATCCTCCAATGGTTAGGAGATGTTATAAGCCACAGTAAGACCCTGTCATATTTTACAGAAAAAACATAATTCATGGATTAACATACCATCAAAACATCTGTGTCTATACCAAAGTAACCTACCATAACAATTAGTAATGTTTAAATACCTATATATCTAATTGCTTGGGCTTCATTAGTAGGATCGAAAGGTTATTCCTGGACACACTGTCAGCCCATGAAAGGAAACAGCCAGAATTGACCAGAGTCCAAAACAACAGCTCCAGAGAAAGTAGACTGTTTTGCTTCTCATCCACCTGTGCCCCTTTTCTAAGCCTAGGGCACAATCTGTGGAAGAGGGAGCATGGTAGAATGTAAGGGCTGTGATTGGGGTGAATGGTGAAACTACAGCAATATAGTCTGGACACTTATTTGATCAACTTGATTGAACATACAACCCCCCCCCTCAGCTGGATGGTGGGACCCTTGGGCTGTGTGGGTTTGGGCAAAACTGCTTGCAAATTGGTTTTACATGAAGGATACTCGTACTCATAAATTATTATTTATTGTTAAAAAATGAAAAAAAAATAAAGAAGTAATAGAAAAAAAAAAAAGAAGAAGTCCATTCCTGACACTGGGCTTTTACTTTGCTGGCCTATGGTGTCTAGTAGAAGCAATATCCCCTTGTTATAAAATGATGCCTTTAAATATTTTACAATGTATATGCATATACTTTAAGAAGCTTGTAGAGTGGTAGGTTTCTATGTGATATTTCTAAAAACCTTTAAGGTCAGGAAGCATACAGCCAAGGGACCAGAGTTGAGGCTTCATGGAAGGGGAGATATAAAGCAGGAGGAGCTTTATGATATGAAGGAGGAAGAAAAGGAATAATAGAGCAGGAAGGGTTAATTGGGAGGGGGAATGGGAGAGCAGGCAGAGGAGGAAGCATGAGGTGGATCATTCTTTTAATATAATATGTTCATGGCATTATTTCTACATTAGTTTGTCTATACAAAGGAGTTGAGCTTTTTCTCTCTGTAATTTATCCTTTCAAAGTTGTCTAGTCTGTATATCAGGCTGCATTATTACAAAAGGCTATGGCACTCCTGGAAAGTTCTCAGAGCACAGATGTTTGAACAGTTCCTAAGGAATGTAATACTCCATTGAACTGGCACAACACTATTTGATCTGGGATGCATATTCCTGAAAGTACTATTTAACAGCATATTACTGATTTTTTTCAGTATTTCTCATTCCGTTCCAGGATTTCTTCTCTCTAATTTTCAGTGTTTCTGCTGCTCTATATCATTTTTCTTTTGATTTTGTTTCTTTAAATCATATAGCCTGAAGATAAAAAAGTGGCTAACATTTTCTAAGAACTTGCTTGCCAGAAGCTTACACTAAGTCTTTTGTGTGAATGAATTTTATTAATCTCTACATCTTAGAGTGAGTACTTTTGCCATCTCCATTTCCTAGATGAAGGAATTGAGTTGTAATGAGATTAAGGAGCTTGCTCATGTCACCAAGCCAGTAAGAGACAGAGCCAGAATGTGAACTAAACATGATTATCACTTAAACAACAGATATGAATCACTTCACCAAAAGTTGAGATACAGTATAGGTCTATGTGTTACTCCAGGGTATCTAAAATAGTAGTAGATCTGTTTTCTTTTAGTTTTTGCACCGTTTTACCTTCTTCATATGATGAAATTAGACACACAGTTGATTACGTACAATCCCCACTCATAAGACTGTCAGAACTAAGATTCATCTCAAGAGTGTTTAACATTCCCACACAGCTATTTAGAAAATATGGTCATTGTAAGTGAGCCTTCGAAGCCCCATGTCCAACTGCAGCATGGTGAGGCAATGATCACAGCAACCAAGTTATTGCTTAATACCAAAAACAATTTGGAAACATAGTTTTTATTTAAATATATACTTAAAAACAAAAATGTTTTCATATAATAGAGTCCTATATGAGACTTCAATACATGTGCATACCGAATAAAGTTTAAATCATTTTAAACACAAATTTATCTGTCTTCTCAAACACGTGTCTCTTCTGTATGGGGAAAACATTAAAAAATCCTTTCTTCTAGCTTTGGGATAATTGCAATCTATAGCTATCCTACTGTGCAAAGTTAAACCACAGCTTTCTTTCTCACTGCATCTTAGTACCATTGATCAACCTTATACATCCCTCCATGAAATCTGTCTGTCAAGAATTACACAAGGAATTTCATTTACATAGTTTTAAACTAAGACACAGATCTAAATTGCTTAAGGACAGATAATAGATCTCAAAGAAAGAAAAAGAAAAGTAATAAATAAAGAGAAGTCCAAGCTTAGACCATCAATGTATATCAATGACCAAAACATTTGTCTAGACATCATAGACACAGTTGTTTCTTTAGGGTGCTTCTAATCCATGAAGGCATGCCAGTCCTGTCAAATAACTGTAATTACACTAAATTTCATGTAACATTCTCTATGTGGTAGTCATTGTTGTTGGCAATTATATAACTTAACTCTTGTGTTTATTTTTTTAATTCAAAAGAAAGTTTATGATTTAAGTACTATGTTTATCACAATTTTCAGATAAGCAAAGATGCATACAGAAGTTAAGCAGACTGTCTGAGATTAAATAGTTGATTTGGCTCCAGAGTCCATATTCTTTCCTCTGTCTTGCATAATCATGTCAGAGCCTGCTCTGTGTCAAAAGATTTCATTATATTGTTGCTAATCCTCACCATAATGACAACATTGCAAAGTGAATATGCCTGGGTCCATATCACATGGTGGGAACACAAAGTTCAAGAAAGTTAAATCCTTTTCCCCCACCACAGGCAGCAACTAAGATGCAAAGCAAGGTTTACATTAACGGGAAAACTGTGCTCTTTACATTTTACAGCATGGCTCTTTTCTTGACATATAAAAAAACATGAAAAAATAGTGATAGTTGTTTGCAATTATGTGGATGATACATCAACTGCAGAAAAAAAAGATGTCACAGAAACCTAAACTCTTCCTTCTCTCTAAAACAACAGGATGCTAAACAGTCTGTTTATGTTTTAAAATTTGTAGGATGGATATTTCCTTGGGAAAAGATTTTATGGTCACAGTTTTGAAAACCTAAAACCCTAGTGATGAGGTTTGCCAAGAACATGACAAAGTTGTGAAGCCCAGACAGTGAGATCAACCTTATTCAATCACTTAGCCCAGTAGCATGGAACTTGACAGAACACTTCTGTGGTCCTGGCCCTGAGTTGACCTTCAAGATACTTCATTGATACCTGATAAGAAAATAAAACCAGAAGCACATGAATATCAGTCCTCAGTACTCTTGGCATTTCTTGCTAATCATCATTGTGATTAGCAATAATACGAAACCAAACAGGATGAGCATGTGACTAAGGTGGTCAGGTTTCACTGACAAAGCCTAATCTAGAACTGTAACTAAAGCAGTGTGCCATGTTTTAAAGATGAAGAAAATAGGCTGGGTGTGGTGGTACATGCCTTTAATCCTAGCACTTCGGAGGCAGAGGCAGGCAGATCTCTGTGAGTTCAAGTCCAGCCTGGTCTACAGAGTGAGTTCCAAGACAGCCAGAGCTACAGGGAGACCCTGACTCAAAAAGACCAAAAAAAAAAAAAAGATGAATAAAAATAATTCTATGTAGTTTCATCAATTTTTAACAAAGTGTACCAGTTTGATGCAGAATAAGAATCATGCAAATGTTGTTCACCTGCATGTATGGATAGCAATAGATGAGAACTCTATAATTTCTTTTCAGTTTTTCTGTAAAGTAGGAACTGTTAAAAATGAATTGAGCATATTAAAAAAAAACAAAAGTGAAAATTCACAATATAGACAATTGATTTGCCTTTTATATAACACATATGGATAAAGTGAAATAATTATCTTCTCCAAGTCACTGAGACCAATATTTGCCATTTTCCTGTAAATGGAGATCATAATTACAGCAGCTGTACTCAAGAGACGTTGGCTGCAACCATTTTCATGGGTGGACTTTCAGGGATGAAAGTTATCCCACTTTGGATTCATATTTAAAGCAAGTGCTTTTTAATCTTTAAAATAGGACTGAAGAGCTGAATATGCAGTTCTGCAGTGAAACACTAGTACAAATGAGTGCAGATTCAATCCCCAGCACTGTAAAACAAACACAAAACATACAGAATTATAAAGGGGCAATGTGTAAAACATTAGAGAGAGTGGAAGAAGGAGGGGGAGGAGTGGTTTTGTTCCCAAGGAGCAGACCTAGGAAGCCAAACTCATACCCTTCTTTATGTTTTGAGCCTGGACTGCTCCCCACAGCTCATGCTTTGAGCACTTGTTCTCCAGGTGGCGGCATAGTCTAGGGAGGTTATGGAGCCCATGAGGCAGGGAACCTAGCTGACAGGTGTAGGCCATGCTTTGCAGGCCTTTGAAGGTTGTAGTCTCCTG
Source organism: Rhizomys pruinosus (assembly GCA_009823505.1). Lineage (NCBI taxonomy): Eukaryota > Metazoa > Chordata > Mammalia > Rodentia > Spalacidae > Rhizomys > Rhizomys pruinosus. The sequence continues at coordinate 1,151,659 of VZQC01001768.1, read as the reverse complement.
CAGTGGCCCAGCTTGCTGATCAGCCAAGATGCTAGTTGCTCTAGCTGCATACCCCCCCCACCAACCCAGCCACATCACCATGCCTTCCCTGACATAATGGACTCATTCGAAGAGCAGAATAAGCCTTTTCTCCCATAAGTCAATTCTGTCAGACAATTTGTCATAACAAAGAGAAAAGTAACTAATATACCTTAGAAGTGACAGTTTCCATGCTGAAGAAAAGCCTGTGAGGACATTGATCAAAAACATCATTTTACCCTGTTATAAACAGAGGATCTCCTCAAGCTGCTTTGATTGTGTATTTGAATAAAAACACATACCATTAAAACATTGCCTCTTATTTGGGGCTGGAGATATAGTTCAGTGGTAGAACACTTGCCTGGTATGAGCAACCCTTGGGTTCAATCCCTAGTACTATAAAAAAGAGGGAAGAAAAGAAGGAAGAAGGGACTGGAGGAAGGCAGGGAGGGAGGAAGGAAAGGAGGGAGGGAGGGAGGGAGGGAGGGAGGGAGGGAGGGAGGGAGGGAGGGAGGTGGAGAGAGAATATTCTCATTTTGATTTGTTTGGCTTTGTGAGGAGGTGAGTTCATTGGAATCACATTTGTAAGAACTCTGCCTCATTACAGAGATACATAATTTGGGAAAGCTTACAGTTGTCTTTCTAATAGTTCTTTTTGTGTTTTATGTTCTCTCCAAAGTATAATTTCCTTAAAGATTTTCTCTTCTGTAGAGTTTGTTGTGATGGTTGTTGCTTAACCTTCAACTTCTACCTCAGTAAAACTAGAGTGAACTTTTTCTGCTCTCTTGTTCTAACTGGAGTTTAAAGATACTTTTAGTTTCTTAACAAAATAAGTAGGTGGCTAACAAAAGAACACTGGGCATATTGGTTCTGCCCTCGAAACCACAGGAAACAGGAGCTGCTGCCAAACGTTCAATTTTCAGTGACCAAACATAAGTTTGGTCAATCTTTTGACTGTTTCTCAATTCTTCTAGTCTTCTCCAACTTTTTTTAATCTCACAATTTCCTGAAAAAAAAATAATGGAACTAGTACCCACCTCATATACATGATGGCATTGGGTAACCCCTGCAGATGCCTAACCTCTCTGGAAAGTTTTGAATATAGCTTTTATTTTAGTGGTCCTGAACCTCAGAGATGATGAAAACAAGTCTGCTGCTATCACAAAGTGTAGCTTGAAGGCTTCAGTTCATCAAGCCCGACAAGATTTCTTCATCTCAGCCAATATTTCTGGAAACCTGCTTTTACTCTGTTTCTTTTCCTGCCAGTGAATTTATTTATAAATGTAAATTGCTTTTTTTAATTACTTTTATTTAATACATAACTTTTTTTCCATTTTGCCTGTGTATTTTCTGGACTATTTTCTATGTAGGTAAAAGATCTACTATTGCTTCAGACTATGCATATAAGAAAGTATATAGTGGACAGACTTTCATTCTGAGGTTAAGATTCAGAGAGGCATGGCAAATCATTTGCAGAACTGTGTCCCGTGATATTCAGAGAAATGAGCCCTGTTTTCTCTCATTCTAAAGGCTACAAATCAAACCAAGGCAAAATGATGTGTTTCCTCTGAAGAATGAATTTTCTAATAATTGCATTCATTCAATATGTGTTGAGTACATTGATTATGTGAGTTTCCACTTACAGGAAACATATTAGTCAAGAGTAAAGGGAGGTTCACCCAGATGAGATCCAAGTTCCCTCCCAAATCTGCTGCTTTTCTACTTCATCACAGGGCAAGAACCACACACAGCACAAGCGCACAAACTCTTCATAGCAATTGTATAGACGATTCCCTAGTCTTTACTAGGACATTCTGTGCTTCTGTTCACACTGCTCTGGTCTTTATCCTCACTTGCAGAGTCGGGATTAGGTAAGAAATCTAAAGCACCTGTTCTTGCTATGCCCTTATCAATGGAACAGTAAATGTCTGGTGTCTCCGTGACTAGGAAAAGAGTCCTAGGTCCCAGTGTTGGCTTGGCCACAATTTCATGGTGGGCTAGGCAGTTTACCTATATATGTTTATACTTTTTTCTCAGGTAAGACAATGTTAACCTTGTTAGACCCTTCCCAGTTGATGGTTTACAGTAGAAGCACCTGCCAGCGGTATTGATTAAAGCAGCAAGAGAATATGACCGCACTGGACTGATGAGGAACAAAATCACTGTTCTTAGTAAATTATTCTCTTATGATATATTTTTTGAGTTTCCTGCTTGGCTCAGGAGAATATTTGTGTTAATAAGAAAGCTGGAGGGAAAAGGTACTTCCAGCTATCAGTACCAGATGCCAGGGATGAGACAGCAGACCACACATGAAGTGCTTCTTTGCTTGGAAAGTTCAAGATTTGATTGAAAAGACAAATGTGCTGTGGACAGTAGGAAGAAGCTGGCCCGTTATCAGATAAACTAAGATTCAGGATGAAATAGAGAGCAAGCAGAAAATGCAAGGCCGACAGGACTGTTCTGTGTGCTCCACAATAGCAGCAGCAACAAGCTGGGTGGTGAGACCTTTGCCCAGCACATTGACTCATCAAAGCTTCAAGTTCATTGGCAGTAATGGTTGCATCTGTATGGTGCACAGTTAGCTGTTGCAACTTGTTACAGAAACAAATGACTGCCTGGTGGGGCTAATCCACTTTGAACATGATAAGGCACGAAGAGGTTGACACCCAGTGACTTCCCTCAGTCTAGCTGAAATCAGCCTGGAACCCCACAGCTAGCCAGCATATGTGCTGCCTGTACAAGACACCCTCCTGCCCCAGACTGAGACACTTCAGTTTATTTGGAGTCAGACAAGGAGACATGAATTTTCTTCTTGCCCTGCCTGGTGCCTTCTGCCCCATTCTGCCTTCACAGTCAGGAAATGGCCTTTGTGCCTTCCCTGGGAGAGTTAAATGGTTTTAGACAAACTTTGAAAAGCCAGCTTCTTTGTAGATTTCAGCTTGGGGGCCATGATTTCTGTCTATTAGACAGCACTTAGACAGTGAATGGTCCCATTGTTTTTCAGAAGAGAGCAGCTCTGAGATGTGTGGGTGTCTCAATGAAATACTGGAGTCCCTCAGAGTCAGCCTGATAGGATGCTGGGCCCAAGAATTAGGATGAGTTAGTAATCCTATTCAACAGGGCTGTTGAAATGTAAAACAAAGCAGGAGTTTGACATAGAAAAGTTCACTTTCCAAAAGACCCCATGAAACTCAGAAAATTTAGATTAGATTTTTTTGTTTGGTCACCAATATCCTAAGCCATCTGTTTAAGTATTAGGAGTCCTCCACCCCGAGTCCTACACTGTGTTTGTCATCTCACAACCGAAGCAGCCATTGACCATCTATACTAAGGAATATACCAACTCTATACTAAACTTTTTTCAAAAATTATTTTAATTGACCAAGTTACCAGTGCTAACAAATTCAAAGTGGGCTTGCTTTCTAATGAAAACCCTATCCCACTTAAAATTCCATTCCACTGGTTAAAACTGACAATCCTATGAAAACTTCAGGCCATGCCTAAAGGAAAGCAGGCCACTGACCAGACACCCCAACTGGAAGAACTGTTAGGCAGTTGCCAGCTCTAAGGCCAGCTGCAAATTCTCTTGGCACTGAATAGGAATAACAATAGCACATCTGGATCTGAATCAGCTCCGGCACAGACCTCTGATTGCTCAACCAGGAAAGGAGCACAGGAACAAGGCCAAAGTTGACCCAACGTTTTCTCCACTTTTATTCAGAAATATGCCCTGCCAACAGCCCACTACCTCACTCCACCATGAGTTTTACTGAATTGTGTTTAAAATCATTCCTCATAAGAGCCTGGGCTCCTTCGTTGGCGCCACACAATTTGAACTACGTGAATTTGCTGACAGGCTTTTCTGAATGAGTTGTTCCACTCCATTTGCCCATCCGAGCTTTTCTTCAACCCATTCCTCTGCTTTATTTCAGTGTAAGCAGTCTACTGCCCTCAGTACTCAAGACAAAGCCTCATGTCCAGTTTGTGCACCATCATTTCAGGACGTTGCCTGACGTGGTCTGCAGCACTGGCAAGGTGTCCAGCCCTTCATTGCTCTTTCCTCTGCTCCTGCAGCCTGCCCTCCTCTCAGTGGTCCTTCTCCTCCTTTGGGTGCTTGACTCACTTTACCTTTTCTTAGTTGTCATTATCTAGGTTTTTTGCTTGTCTTCCCTTCTCTATCAGCTTTCTACTCTCTTCTGAGTAGAGTGCCATCACAACTCTTCCTTGAGATTTCATTGCTGTGCTTCACCAAGCCCTTGCAAATCAGCCCTTCCATTGGGTCCTAGGCCTCCGCACACCACTGTCTCTGGAAGTAACCACAGGCATGCATGCCCAGTGGACGTCTCCAACTGAGTGGTGCTGGCAAACTCTTATTCCCATCCCCAGCCCCAACTTGCTGCCTTCTGTCTCCTGTGTCCTTACTTGGGATCATCTGTCTCGCCCTTTCTGCTTTTCCCTGTTTAAAGCTTGTCTGTGAAGTTTATTTTCCTAATATCTCTTGAATCTATTCTTTGTCGCCTGACAATGGATGTCGCCTAATTAATTATAAATCTCCCATACTTACTTAGGGTTTCTCAAATATAATACATTCTTTTCTGGCCAGATTCACCAATTATCTTAATCTGCTAGGTTTAACTCAACAAAACTGCTCCCATTAAAATTAATGTGGAGTTTAATTTCAAAATCCTGAGCATGCTCTGAATTGTCTGAAAAGTCCAGTGCTATCTTTTGCCCAGCATCATTTGGGCTCTTGGCTATTCCCTGGCTGTCAAGAGACATGATGGGTTTCTCTCAAAGTCTGGTACTCTTAGTCTCAAGCCTACTTACTTGTTCTTTGATGTAGATTGACTCTTGTAGGTCCTGTGAGATGCAAACCAATTGTGATTTCCAAATGTCCATGCGCTCCCCCCCATCTTCATAGTCATTTTAGTTTATTCTGATATCTTTTTAAGCAACAGTTTTCTGCCAATACACTGTAAACTTGATAAGGGCAGAGTCTAATTTATCACAATATCCCTGAGTATTTGGAAACATACAGCTTCAATAAATATTTCTGAAGGAAGAAATAAATGAACTTCCTATTCATTTTCATGTAAGGATAAGCATAAATCATAAACAACTCGAAATGTTTTACACAGCTTTTGCTTAAGAAATGAAGATAGTTTGGGGGTTATTTATAGAAGAAAACACTGGCATTTGTGTGGTGGTTGATATTTAAGGGAGATAATAAAAGGTCATATTTCTTGTGATCTTCCTGCCTCTGCTCCTTCAGTGAATTCCACTGGCATGCATTACCACAATGGGGTCATATTTCTATCAGTCCTTTAATACAGAAGTAGTGTAATCTCTGTAAAACATGTTTTTGTGGAAAAAGGAAAAATGAAACCCGAATGAGTATGTCTCATGATATAATTCGAAAATTATATGCCCTTTCTTCCCCCCCTTTCCAAGCTATTCATTTTGCTTTCCCACTGCATGAGGGTCAGGAGATAAAAGCACACAAGTCAGCAACAGGGCTTCTGAAGCAAGGTCACATTTGAGAGCGAGAGCAGAGGACGATAGCCCAGCAGAGACCAGAGAGAATGAAAGGACCACAAGCAGAGCTAGTCCTTCTCTTCTCACCCAGGTGCCATTCTGGGGAGGATTTTTGTGAGAGCAACTTCTCTGCTTGTGAGTTTGAGCTTCATTCAATTGATTTAGTTACAATCCTGCATTGACTGAATGAGATTACTATAAGCAAAGAGTTATCCACATGTAAGAATGGTGGCTACCATTGCAGGGAAGAAATTGGGATTAATGAGTAAATTGGGTTTTATCTTGGAGAAGCCAAAAAATGTGAAGCTATTAATCACTTTAGTGATAGTGCATAAATTTAAATATATTGTAGAAAGAACTCAAATTGTCAGTCCTCTACGCCATATTTAGGAGTCCCCCTGGAATCTGAATATCACGGGTTCAGATCATTCTCAGCCAAAGTATTAGTGACTTATTTCTCATTGCTGTGACAGAACACCTGACAGACATAACAGGAAGGATTTATGCTGGCTCGCAGTTTGAAGAAGCATAGTCTGGCATGGTGAGGTCAGTATGTGTCTTAGTTTGCCTTCCATTGCTGTGACAAAACACTCTGACCGATACCAACTTGGGGAGGAAAGGGTTTATTCAGTTTACATCTCCTGGGTCACAGTTCATCACTCAGGGAGCCCAAGGCAGGAACTCAGGGCAGGAACCTGGAGGCAGGAGCTGAAGCACAGGCCATGGAGGAATGCTGTTCGCTGGCTTGCTCCCCTGGCTCATGCCCAGCCTGCCTTCTTATACGGTACCCAACAACTTGCCCAAGGTGGCACCACCCATAGTGGTGCCTCCCATATTGCTCCACAATCAAGACAATACTCCATGAATGTGGCCACAGGCCAGTCCAACAGAGCCAATTCCCCAACTGAAGCTCCCTCAACCCAGGTGTGTCAAGTTGACATTAAAGCTATCCAGCACAGAATGGGAGTTGGAGTGGCTGGCTAACTGAGTCCATTGTGGCAGGTGAATACAACATCTTGTAATATAGTGCCCACCAGGAAGCAGAGTGCTCTACAACCCTCTAGGTCCAGTCCCAGTCACCCACTTCCTCCAGTGAGGCTGTTCTCTCTAATGTTGCCATGACCTTACTAAAACAGCTCCATCAACCAGGGATACCATGAGGATACTTCACACTCAAACTAACTGACCCAAGAAAGGAAAATCTCCTTTTCATATGTTAAATACAATCTTTCTGAAATTAGCATTTTGGTTAATTTATGATCAAGAATAACTTAGGCTCACAAGGGAGACTGATCAACCACCTGAACAAGTGTTTGTCTTGCTATACATAGAAAACAGCTACGGCACTTACATCTCCTTTATAAAGCAAAGATTTTAAGATGTTTAATTCTGTCACTTTGTGTTACATGTTCAAATGAGCTATCTTTAAAAGGACTCCCCTACATCATAGGATTTCCAAATGAGGCTGTGGTTCATAATATTGTAAAAAAGTTACAGTCAGATTTCCTAAACAATTTCATCACAAATGATCAATTAACAGTATACTTTCTGCACGCAGATACATAAATAAATGAGTGAGAGTCAGATCACTCTGTCCAGGAGAGGTGTGTGTTGCTCTGAATCATCTCCATTGCTCTTCCATTGTGCTGCATTCCATACTACAGATGTGCCAGAATTTGCAGTGAATACCTTAATATTGGACTTGTCCATTGACAAAGTGTTTCAAAATCAACCTCACTGTGCTTACTATGACTACATACCTTTGACTCGTTAATTTAAAAGGAAGTTACAAGGTACCATTTATCCCCAAATTTCCTCGTCTAGCCCTCCCATTGAAATACCCCCATTGTATCCATTTCTCCCTCAGTAACACCTGTCTTACTGGTCTTCTCCCTCAGGCTGCTTCTTTCCCTTCAGCTCCCTGGTTCCTTTCCATTTTTCTGAGTCCTCCAGGTACATCAGGTTCTGTACTCACATACAAGGATTTTGTGCTAGGATCCACAAATGAGGGCAAACATACATGGCTTGTTTTTCTGAATCTGTTACTTCACTTAGCATAACAGTTTCTAGTTCCATCCATTTACCTGCAAATTTCATGGCTTCCTCTTTCTTTACCTCTGAGTAGAATTCCATTGTATAAATGTACCACATTTTCATTATCCACTCCTCAGTTATGGGAAACTTAGGTTGCTTCCATATCTTAGCTATTGTGAAAAAGGCAACAACAAACGTGTATATACAAGTAACTCTGCAATAGGATGGGTCCTTTGGTTATATGCCAAGGAGTGGTATACCTGGTCAAATGCATATATTCTTCAAAGGTCCTCAATGAGGAACACCTCAGATGCCATCACTGGGGATGGATAGAAGATCTTTGCAATTTGAGCAAATTCTTTAAAATAGTAAGCAACAGTGCTGTGTGTCAGTGGGGCTTATGTTTGTAATACCAGGATGCAGAGGATTGTAGCAGAACCACGATTTCAAGAACAGCTCAGGTATTATAGCAACAACTTCATTCGAAATACCAAGCAAGGAAATAAACAAAGAAACCAATAAATAATTTTCCTCTGAACAAAATTACTATAAAAGTTAAGACTAGCAGCAGGCCCCAATCTTAGCTGGGTGAGAAAGAAATGATATTCTTATGTTTCTTAAGCTTTGAAGTGCATCGAAGTCCATAAAGTTCATCTTTCCTTAGATGATCCATGCACTAAATAGCAATCAGCTTCTTCTAAAAACAATTTCCAAGACAGTATATTATAAAGCCACATCGTCCAAAAAAATTCTTCCAGGCTTAGATTGTTAGATTGTATTGAACGCTGATCCATAAATGGATAGGTAGAGTTTAATTCTAAAATAAATTTTCCAGTCTTTTCCTTTATCTCAGAAGTAAGCTTTGGAAAAGCATGAATACTTTAACATGTAATATTGACTGCATATATACAGCTACTCTAATGTTTCCAAAAAAGGCATCCATCTCCTTGAGGAATCATGAAAGCTGCTGAAAAAGTCTAATGAAATGAACTTTAAATATTGAAGATAATCATAATCATCTGTGTGGACGAGGCCGGGAAGTGTTCATGATGTGTGTATGTATGTGGGCATACATGTGGAGCTCAGAAGACAACTTTCCAGAATAGATATCCCCATCCAGCATGAGTTCCAGTTCTCAAACTGATGTCATCAGACCTGTAGAGTAAGTATTTCTGCTAGTGAGCACCCCAATCTCCAACAGATATTTCCAAACTTACGTTTGCACATACATACCTGGTTAAACTCAATGTATCACAAAATAAAACATAAAGACATGAATGTCAGAAAAGGATCTGTAATAGGAGAGGAGTGGCCAGAAGTGAGGAGTTAGAAGCTTGGGGGAGTTAGAGTAATCAGAATGCATCGCGTAAATGTGTGAAAGTGTCAAAAAAAAAAATTAATTTTAAAGATAAAAACAAAAATATGATTAAAATTACTATTATTTTAAAAAACAAATCCCAGCTTTTAAAACACAACATGCTTTTTTCTCTAAGAGTAATGATATAATAGGAGTTCAAGGAAGAACTCAAGGATAGTTCAAACTTTCTGAAAAATTACATAATAATGACAAAGAACAGTAAGACTTTTGCAACTGACTTACATTCTTAAAGCAAGTCTATAAAGCTGTAGGCATTCATCTAAAAAGGGGAGAAGAACTGTTCATTTAACTGCCACAACTCTCAGATTTCTGTATTCTATAGACCCAGCTTTGGAAGGCTTGCTAAAGACCTGATTCCTTGGTGAACTCCATGTCTTCCATTTCCATCAGGACCCAGCAAACAGCATCAGGAGCCCATCTTGCAATACATTGGCAGCTCCACTCTGCCATGTCAGTAACTGAAGGAAAGGGGAAGAATCAATCCAGGCCAAGTCAATATTTCCAGCTTTTTAGAAACTAATGATGGAAGCCAACCAAAAGTGAGGGTCCGGTGTGGGGTCCTTGAAATTTAACAGCAAAGTCACTAAAGAGGCACGAAATTCTAAGAAAGCAATGCATATGCCCATGTTTATTTTCCATCTTTCTTTAGTAACCCTCAATGCAGTTCAGTAAATACTTATGGAAAATAAATGCAAAGACAGAAATGTTTGTAGTGTGACTAAACGACAGAAAGTATATTCTGCTCAAATTCCTCTTCCTACTGTTTCTGGGAGATACAAAACAAAACATTGTAATTTTAGTCCTAATTAAAATAAAAGGCTTAAAGCCAGGTGCAGAACAGGAGGATCATTTGAGGAATTTGAAGTTAGCTTAGAGAATACAATGAGACACTGGCTCAAAACAGTATTGAAAGAACCAGGAGTAGAAAGCTTACTCTTTAGAGGTAGTGTCCATTCTCCATGCTGTTTTCCAGAAGTATGTAAGAAAAAACTGAGGGAAATCCTTTGTTGGTTAATTTTTTTGACCTATAGAACCTTGCTTTATGTTCACTCACCATGAAGAAAATACCCTTCCTTGGTTCAACCACACCACTGATTGTGAATTTGCCAGTTAAATGCTTTGAAAGTTCACTTCCAACCTTCACAGTAAAGGAAAATGGGAAAGACACATGAGATATCCTCTCCAATGTCACTGCAGATCAGAGTTGAGAACTGGGCAGTATTGAAGTGCTTCGTCTTGTGTTCACAAAGATTTACTGTTTTTGACAAGTCTATTTTTGAATTTTTTTTTTTATTTTTAAAGGATTCTACAATATAAGAGCACAGTTGTTTTCAGATCACATTGACATTGCTCAGTTTGCCATACAGTTAAGTAATTGATGCTAGCATCCACAGATGAAGGATAACATTCATCTTTTGCTTTTCTGGGACTATGTTACTTCACTCAGCATGATATCCTCCAGCTCCAACCATCTACCCGCAAAGCTCATGATGTCATCTTTCTTCACTGCTGCACAGAACTCCATTGTGTAGATGTACCACAACTTCTCCATCTACTCGTCAGCTGAGGGGCACTTGGGTTGGTTCCAGCTCCTTGCTATTGTGAAGAGAGCTGCAATAAACATGGCTGTGTGTGTATCTCTGCGGTTAGATGAGTCCTGTGGGACACATCCAGGAGTGGTATGGCTGGGTCAGGTGGCAAGTTCATTCCAAGTCTTCCAAGGGTTCTCCACACTGCTTTCCATAGTGGCTGTACAAGTTTACATTCCCACCAGCAGTGGATGAGTGTTCCCCTTTCCCCACAACCTCTCCAGCAATTGGTATCATTTGTTCTCGTGATCCCAGCCAGTCTTATTGAAGTGAGATGATATCTCAAAGTGGCTCCAATTTGCATTTCCTAAATTATTAGTGACATTGAACACTTCTTAAGGTGTTTCTCAGCCATCTCTAATTCCTCACTTGTGAAGTCTCTGTTCAGCTCTTTGTTCCATCTATTGAGTGGGTCATTTGTTTTCCTTCTTCTTTGTTTTTTGAGTAGTTTATATATTCTGGAAATCAATGCTTTGTCAGATGTATCTGTGGTGAAGGTTTCCTCCCACTCTGTGGGTCCTCTCCTCACTTCCTTGATTGCTTCCCTTGATGCACAGAAGCTCCTGAGTCGAATGAGGTCCCATTTGTCAACTGTCGACCCTGCGCAGCTACTGTCTGATGTCTGACAACTCTTTGTACAAGTGAAATTGGTATATACATAGAAACCAAATTTTACCCTTAAGATTCTTGGGCAGCCCCTTGACTAGCTGTGTTCCTTACTGTGATATTTGTCCCATTCAAACTATAACTTATTAAAGTTTAAATTACTAATTCATGCTTATAGTTTTTACACATTTCTATAAAATCTGTTACATTCATTTATATTTTAATAATTGGCATTTATTAAACCCCTTTTCTATTCTAACTTCTGTCTTGATTAGTGTTTTTATGTTCAAGTACTTTAATACAAATGAAATCTATCCCTTAAAGCATCTACCTTTTCAAAAGGAATATACTTATTTCCACCTGTTCAAAATAACATCCCACTTAGCAAATTAAACAGTAATTCTCCAATCTCAATCAATATGAAAAGCAATAGTCAAATGTTCCTGTTTAACATGAAAAAAATTTCAAGTATCTTTTTACTGCACACTATAAATTTCCACCCACAATCAAATTTACACACAGACAACATCCATGCACATGCTCACATATACTCGCATGCTCACACATGTACACACACATGCATTAATGCACCCCCTGCTTGTTTCAATAGATATTTAGTTCTTGTTATCTTTTTTTTCTGTATGTGTATGAATGTACTGTCTGCATGTAGGTTTGTGCACCTGTGTCATGCAATGCCGTGGAGGTCAGAAGAGAGTGTCGGATTCCCCTGGAACTGGAGTTCTCCTGGAGTTGGAGTTTCAGACGGTTCTCAGCCGCCATGTTGGTGCTGGGGATCGAACCCGGGTCCTCTGTAAAAGTGGTCAGCACTCTTTTTTTTTTTAATTTTTTTTTTATTTCTGTATGTGTACCAATGTACTGTCTGCATGCAGGTTTGTGCACCCGTGTCGTGCAATGCCGTGGAGGTCAGAAGAGGGTCTCGGATTCCCCTGGAACTGGAGTTCTCCTGGAATTGGAGTTTCATACGGTTCTCGGCCGCCATGTGGGTGCTGGGGATTGAACCCGGGTCCTCTGCAAGAGCGGTCGGCGCGCTCTTAACTGCTAGGCCATCTCTCCAGCCCCATAGTTCTTGTTATCTTTAGGCTCTAACGTGTAATGATATTATGAAATCTGCCCCTTCCTTGTGGTTCTCTCCTGGGTCCTCTTCCCTCAACTCTAGCTTTTCTTAGCCTTTCCCAAAGCAGCATAAAGATGCAGGTGGTCAGTCTCATAATTAAAAACATGTCTGAACACACTGTTCCAGAAAGCTCTTTTCTGCTCCAAACCCAGGCTTAGGACTTGGACTGCTCTGCCTATTTTAACAACTCTCAAAGAAGCACTTGTACAATTCAGAAGAAAACTTCCCTCTGCTTTTGGCTATTTCTTATTCAAGGAAGCACACAGGAAGGACGAACAGCCGGCACTAGTGCTGACATAGATGACCCAAAGCTGAACGAGTGTCCCCAGAAAGCCCTAGCCTGCTTGCTTCTACCCTTCTGGAACCACTCCCCTCTCCTAACTCTAGTTTTAGAGTATCCCACAGACACAGGCTGCTTGCATGCATATGCTGAACCACTAAGAGTGTTTGTGAAAGCAGGATGCCAGCCACACAATGGGAACATTGTGACACAGCCACAAACACCCTCACCCACACACCCACACAGGAACTTTCTAAGGCACATATACATGCTACCTCAGAATCCAGAAACAGGCACCAGCAATGGAGAAACAAAACTTAGATTTATGGTTAGGAAGAGAAAGCATTGTTTCTTTCTTTCTTTCTTTCTTTCTTTCTTTCTTTCTTTCTTTCTTTCTTTCTTTTTCTTTTTTTTTTTTTTTTTGATTTACCAAAAGGTGTTTTGTGAAATGGATTCAATCATTAAAAATGTTATTTATATTTTAAAGCCATATATTGGACTTAACTACTGCCTAATTTATGGGATCAAATGTGCAGTCCTTTGATCCTGCAGAATGTACCATGGAGTACACTTCTCCAGGAATCCATCCAGTTACACATAAACCCTGAGATGAGGTGGCCGAGTGAGAGACAAGTGGAACAAGTGGAGGAGATGTAAGAGAGTGGACATTCATGGAATGGAATCTTAGCTGACACAGGGCTGAATGTGACCATTAAACATCATCCCTGGGAGAGATGTGAAGAACACCGCATTTTCAACACACTCTATTTCTTACCCCCTTCTTGAAGCAATGCTGTTCTATAAGAACTCTTTCTTCCTCAGGGTAAATACTTTGATGTCTGTGACAGCTACACTCTCTTAGTGTGTCTGCTCTTCATGTTGTGGACAGTATAAGAAAGGACTTTCACCAGTTAAAGAATATTTCTAATCTCCAGAAAAGGGCTTCTTAAACTTTTCCCACTTTTTTTTTTTTTTTAATTTTTCTAAATTTATTTTTGTATGTGTATGAATGTACTGTCTGCATGTAGGTCTGTGCACCCGTGTCGTGCGGTGCTGCAGAGGTCAGAAGAGGGTGTCAGATTCCCCTGGAACTGGAGTCAAAGACAGTTCTCGGCCACCATGTGGGTGCTGGGGATTGAACCCGGGTCCTCTGCAAGAGCAGTTGGTGCTCTTAACTGCTAGGCCATCTCTCCAGCCCTGACTTTTCCCACTTGTAACTCCTTTTCACCCAAGATACTTTTATACCAACTCAGGCATTTAGATACATAAAATACCATAAGCACTTACTGATGTAATTCATAAATTTTTGAGCCAGACATAGTGGTGCATGCCTTTAATCCCAGCACTAGGGAAGCAGAGGCAGATGGATCTCTGTAAATTCAAGGCCAGGCTGGTCTACATAGTGAGGTGTAAGGTAGCTGGGGCTACAAAGAGACTCTGTCTTGAAAAGATCAAAAATATTTTAAAACAATTTTGATACACATGTAATTTCTCATTTATTAAAGATAAAAAGCAAATTAGCATACGCATGAGATTAATCCCCTAATTTATTTTTAAACAAAGAATTAAATCTTGGATAGATATTTGATACTGCAGGAAGTAGAGCAACCACATTTTACAGAGTAGATCAGAATTTTGATTTTTATAATTGTTCTTGATGTACATGCTGTTTGATGAAAGTATGTACCTCAAAATGGGAGAGTATATTTAGAGCCTTGGCCTGCTTTCCTCTTTCTGTGATAAAACGTCAGGGACAAGACAACTTATAAAAGAGAGAGCTTCTTTGGGCCCACAGTTCCAAACGGAGAGTCCTTGATGGCTGCAGAAGCATGTGGCTAGAGTGAAAGCAGGGAGCTCACATCTCCAGCCACAGCAGGAGGCAGAGAAGAGAAGACAATCTGGAAATGGATAAGGCCTTGACTGCTCGCAGTCCACCTCCAGTGGATGCTTCCTCCAGAATAGCTGCACTTCCTAAACATCCATACACAGGGCCACCAATTCTCCATCAAGTGTTCAAGTCTGGGAGCCTATGAGGGACATTCCTCATTCCAGCCACCACCAAGCCATTTCAGAGCTTGTTGGAAAGACTGTCCCAGCCCCAATCCAAAATGGATTTATTTACTATTTTATGAAGCTCAAGTCTGCAACTCAAAATAGCAATTTTTTAAAACCAAACATTATAATTCAATCCAAAGACATTAATTAGATATATGCTGAGGACTGGCATTAAAAAAAAATCTTACAAGATTTTATTTGGGGAAAATGAAGCCATCATGTGTCTGTAAGAGCAGCAAACTTGATATGCACACTGAAAGCAGCAGTTCCTAACATATGACAATCCCAGAGTGTAGTGTTCAATGGCCTCATGTGGGAAGAAGCATGTGCAAGGTGAAGGGCCTGTCTGCTGTTCAGAGCCAAGGCTGCAATGAAATGGAGGATGAGACACTGGCCAGCGCAGGCAGAAACATCTCAGATTCATAACATGTTTTGTCTTGAATTAATATTTGGTCATTGCATGTTCAGAAACCTTTCACTGTTGATTTGAGTTACTGAAATGTGAGTTTCACTCTGAATGAAACTAAGTGTGAGTTAACAATTTCAGTGCATGTGTCTTGTGTTATTTGAACTTAGAAAACTCAGCTTCTTTAAAACAATGCACAGTTCTGTAATTGGGATCCAATGAACAAAAAGAAACTCAAAACCTTTTCATAAACTGTGTACCCTGCCCACAGTGATATTTTATATCCTCTGATAACGTATCTGATTGTAGAAATTCTAAGGAGCTCTGGGCATTTAAGGATAAAATACAACCAATGATAAACCCTGACTTTGGATTTCTACTCAAATGTTGCCAGATTCGAGTGAAATTGGGGCATACCTGTTCAACGTGTATAATTATTTGTGTTTCCCTGAGGAAGATATTCTCTTCTTGAAACCTGTGATTGTATTGGCATATCATAGCTTTTTTTTACTCTGCAGATAACACACAACCAGTAGAGAAATATTCACAATACTAAAAGGAAAATTAAAAGCAACATGGGTGCGGATGTGATGGAGATGTTTAGAATCTGCTACTCAGCCTCCGATGTGGTAAATAAGTGGGTGGGTGTTGGGTCTGTGTATCCTGGACATCTCACACATGGCCTGACTTGGCAGCTGTTTCTCAGCCTGCTGACTGTCATTGCCTGGAAACAGGTTGAATCATTGCTTCTCCATCTTCAAGTTTTTTAAGAGAAGAAGGAATATAATTTTTAAACAAAAATCCCTTAACTTTTACCTTGTTAGCCAAACTGAGTGAGTCAAGGAAAACGCAGATGTGAAACTGTGTTACCAAACCTCTTCTTACCTATGAGACTTCTGAATATAAAAAATATGATATTAAAATGGCAGGCTCCAACTTCTACACCCAATGCTCACAGATCACAGAAAAAGGGGCAAAGAAAAAAATAATGTATTTCTAAATTCTCATCAATGAAGCTTCCCCATACAATAAGGGGCCAGGTACACAAAAGGATACGAAAGGCCAAAGCACCGAGAATGAGAGTCTGTCGAGTGTGGGTCCCTGCACAGGACTCTTGTAGAAAACTCAACCCACCCAGGGCTCAGGGACCATTGTGGAAGAGAGTCAGAAAGAGCCAGGGAGGAGGAACATGACCATAGGAAATAGAGTCCTACAGCCTCCTGGCACCCTGCTCATATGAACCTTCAGCAATGGTGTCAGCGTGCTGAAGACCCATCCAAACTCAAGCAGACAAAAACCCAGCATGCAACTTTGGAAAGGGGCAGCAGGCCCCAATGTCAGTCAAAGAACCATCACTGCCTGGTAAGAGGAAAGCTGATCTAAAAGGAGGGAATCTATATGGGCTGGCTAGACCACAGCAGATAAGCTTGCACTGAGGGACGTCTGGTGACACTAGTTTGAGTCGATGGGTCTTGACACAGATGATGGGGGCAGTGTGGCAGGGTACAATGGGAGAAGGGGGTACAGAGATGATTGGGTTGTTCTCTGTGACATACACGAAACTTAAATTAAATATTATATTTAAAAAAGGACGTGGAGAGATGGTTCAGTGGTTAAGAGCACTGGCTGCTCTTGCAGGGGTTGTGCGTTTGAATCTCAACACCCCAGGCTGCTAACAACTGTCTATAACTCCACTTTCAGGGGATCCAATGCCCTCCTCTGACTTCAAGAGATGTTGCATGACACCAGTGAACTTACATACATGTAGGCAATATATTCATATACATAAAGTAATAAAAATAAATGATACAAGGAGGCTTCAATGTCCATGAACTTCTTCACAAGACAGTAGAATTGAAATCAGTGAGTGGTAACAGGAATCCCAATGTAGAAGAGTTTAGCTATGATGCAAAGTATGTCCTTTAGTGAAGTTCGTTCACTCCAGGGGTCTGATGCTTTCAGTGTGGGCATTGTGCAGTAGAGGAGAACGCCTCTGACTGTGGGCTTCCATTCTGCATGGGGTCTGGACCTATGAATGTCTAAGTGGGAATGGTAATAACAGTCCTTCATTTGTTCAAGACTTCTTTCTACACTGCTAACAGCTGCCATACAAGTTCCTAGCAAATGGACTAGATGCATAGAAAAAAAATGGGAATATGCCAATTTTGCTTATTAAAGACATGGCAGAAGATAAGACCCAGACACCTCTGCTCCCCTAAAGCCACTTTACTTCACTTTGTTCTGGTGTAAAAAAATATTCCCAACAACCTAGAGGACCCCACACTAACATAAACAAGCCAGGTGAAAAAAAAAGAATTGCTATGTGATCTCAGTCATATGTGGGGTTGGGAAATTTTGAACTCACAGAAGCTGAGAGGAGAATCCTGGTTACGAGGACTGATGGCTGTAAGGCCAGAGGCAGGGGCCACAGCAGTCAAGAGGCACAGTAGTACTGGTACATAGGAGGCCCACATTCTGGAGGTCAAGGATACAACATGACGACCATTATTAATATTAATGCTTGAATATTATCACTAAAAAATTAAAACTTTATAAGGTGGAAGAATTTAACTACCTTGCTTTAAAATTTTCCTAATATATATCAAAATATATTGTATGCCATAACATAACATAAAATATATTTTGACAATTTTATCTAAAATATATATATATATATGTACATATACGTATATATATATAATGTTACTAGTCTGAGTGTCTAGAGTAATTCTGTTTCTGATCTCCTACCTCCAGTAAGTTGGTTGGACATCTTGGGAAACCTAAGAATCCTTTTAGCAGGATTTCCAAATCCTAGAGGAGGCTGATTTTAGCCCTCCATGACTTCCATTGTCTCTTCCAAGAAATAAACTTCCCTGGACCCTAGATAATTACCCCAGCTGCGTTAAAGCAAGAGAATTGGAGATCAAATGAAAACCTTTCTTCCTTACAGCAAGCTTGGCCCAGTGAACAGTGGCTCCTTCCTATGTTTTAGACATGCTCTTCGATCCCACCAGGGTTTCTGAGGATAAGGACAGGTCTCAAATGGAACAGCACACAGAGCACAATTCTGAAACACCCACAAAGCCTTCTCCACTCTCCATCTTCCCATCTTTCTTCTTCATTACTCTCTCTCTCCCTCTCTTTCTTTCTCTTTCTCCTTTGCTAACTCACTCTCAAACTTCATACCCCATGATTGTGCAGCATAATGGTTGTGCAACATAAAGCAACGTTATATAGCCATTGTTCTTTCCCCTGAGTAATACATGGGCTCCTGGAGGAGGATAAATAGTCCTGAGTTAGCTGGCATGAGCATTTTTTTTTTGTTTTTACCCAGACACATGACTTCCCTGGATTTGTTGAGGTAGTCATTTTCAAACTAGTGGCAATTTTTCAAAACTCTAAATCAAGAAACAAACTAACAATAGGAAATACTGAGGAAAATCCATTTATCTTTAAAATTAACCCAGTATTTTATATATGGAAGGTTTCCGTTGAAAACTCATCTCAGTTACAAACTTTAAATTCCAAGTCTATCCAGGCATTTCTAATGGGAACTCTTGATGAATGAAGTGTTTCCTTTTTCATTTACAAATTATTCTCCATGTTCTAAAGGAAATTGTTATATAGATTGATTGTGACAAAAACAAACCAAATGCGACATTGAACTTAATTAATCCTTTTACTAAACTGATGGATTGAAGATACTGGATGTTGGCTAAGCCTGTGATTCTAAGTAGGATTGCTCGGTAATTGCTTGTAGAAAGGCATGCATAGAGCTGACTCAAAGTACTGTTTATGCATGTGTGCAGGCATTCTGGTAAGGGTATCTGGTAACTATCTGAGCTCTGTGCAGAAGAGGCTGCATTGGTGTCTGTGTGAAAACATCTGCACAGAAGGCAGGAAGAGGCTAACCCAAGGATGCTCCCATAGAATAGTGGAAGGCAGGTGCAAGAATAAAGCTTCTGCTGTTCCCGTCTCAGATGCTGCTCTGCCCTGTACAAGAAATAGCTCCCATTGTCCCCGTGAAGGAAGCCACCTTGCAGAAGTCAGTCTTCAGGTAGTTCTCAAACAGAACCTTCCTCTGTCAGCCCAAGGACAGTCATGGTTTCCAGAGAGAGACACAAGATGGACTCTTGGTTCATTAGAAGGTAGTTAAGTCATTTCTGTTGATAAAGAAGACATTTTTCCAGAGGAGACACTCTCACGCAATCCATCTTTGGATGACCTGCACATCTTGGAACCCAGCACAATAAGCATCTTAAGATACTTGGAGATGAGAAATGAAAACAAAGGATGTGGTCTTTCTGTGGCTTCCTGACCTCAAGGATCCCTGTGGTTTCCATGATTGTAAATTATCTTGAAAGGAGCAGAGTTTTAGGGGCAGAGAAAAGTTTCTAGCAGCAGGCATACAAGGACTGAATCCCAGGTCAGATGAGGGGCTCGCTCTAGTGCCACTCCCTTTTAAAAATTTGGTTGTGTTATTTTTCCTTCTATAAGTCCCCTTTCAACTTGGCAGAACTGAACTACGAACTGGAAAATATCAAGAAAGTGACATCTGCATAGTCCAGCTATGCTGCAGTAAACCATTCAATTACAGCACAAATTGGCTCTCTGCATATATGGACTACAGCCATATACAGACTACAAGCCAGTGGGCTTGCTGAAGGAACTCACTCTGCTCTGACTGATAAGGAAGTATGCTTCCTGTGTTCCTCTAGAGACAGAAGCTTAAACATTTAGCCAGCATCTAGAGCCTGACACTTCACTTCCTAACTTGAGACAGAACTTTCTTTTTGAAATGCTACCTTTGAAATAAAGGGCTCTTTTTTCATTTCTTTGGTCTTGCTGTAGAAAATAAGAAAGATTGCTGGTCTCCATCTCTTCCTGACATGAGACTAAGACATTCCTTGAAATTATCAGAAAAGAGACACATGTTACCCCATTCAGCTAACACTACATTATTTTATTTTAATACTAATATGCTTTTACTGCAAGCTGATTTATCACCATATACCATCTATTAGTCCTATAATGAACAAGCACCATTCTCCTGTGCCTATCCTTGATTATTTATGTATAAGGAATTCCTCACCTATGAGTACTGAGGGAGGTGGATGGCTCCCATACACAAAGTATCAACTTCTGAATATCCTTTGAAGCCAGGTCGCAGGCAGGTGTCTTGAGCTTCGCCAGGTGAATTCTGTCTTGGAAAAGGCTGATTTGGAAACTGATGATGCAAAGACCCACAATGCTCCAGCGGCAAGAGCCACAGTCTGCCTCCAAGTAATGAATAGCAACCACATGGGCTTCAGGATTTGAGCCTAAAAATTATGCTGTTATTGACCTAAGACCAGTTCTGCTTTGTCTGATGCTGGCACTTCAAGCATGACTTGAAACCCTAATAAGTGCCTACAAATAAGTTATATGGCCTACTCAGCAGTAAATTCTATTTCTGCTTAAATAGTCTAGTTATTTGTCTGAAAAACCTGGGATGACTCAGCCCCTGGGCCTCTCTGTGAAATCCTCCCTCCAGTTCCCCTCTTTACCTTCCTCACCATCTCCTCTCCCTCCATCTCTAGTCTGTTACTCCTCCTCTTATCCTGCTTTCTTCCCTGGATCCCTCCTTGCTCTCTCCTTGCGCTCTTCCTTTCCTCTATTCCTTCCTTCCATCTACTCTCTCTCCTCTTCCTTTCTCTCCGATCTGTCTCTTCTCTACTCCTCCCCTTGCTTACACTTCCTTTCACTCTTCTACTCCATCATTTACCTCTTATCTTCTCATCCTTTTCAATGTTCACATCTTGAAGTGGCAAACAATGTAATTCTAGTCTCATTTTACAATTAATAAAACTGAAATTGACAATTTAAATATTATATTTTGTTTGTGAGAGAGGAGAGAGGAGAGAGAGATAGAGACAGAGAGACAGAGAGAGAGCGTATGCAGAGTTCAGAAGATAACCTGTGAGAGTTGGTGCTCTCCTTCCTCTATGTGGGTCCTGGTGATTGAATTCAGGTCATCGGAATTTCCTGAACATCCCACTGATCTAATGCTGGATTATTTTAAAGAAATTGTTCTAAGTAGCCAGATTTTCCTATGATACCTCGCTAATCAAATGTTTCCAGAACTATTTCCTTGTGTTTCCTAACAATAACTTGATGTTCTCTGGATGAGAACAGGCTGTAGATTCTAAAGATACAAAGAAATTAAAAAAAATTTTCAGAAAAAAGCTTATATATATCCTATATTTGTTTCCCCATTACCATGAAGTATAAAATAGTGGGTAGGTATACATTTGTATATAGTCCGAGTTTCTTTGACTTGTGCGGTTATATGGTCATGTGAAAACACTTGGTTAGAGATCTGAGAAATAAGCACTGTTGGATCAGCAAGGTAAGGGGACCTGTCATTTGATAGTCTGCATAAACATTTCAAAGGTAAATGTTATTTTTTGATAGCTTAAAATCACTCCATTACTTTCCGTTGTACTTGGCATAGAGTCTAAAGTCTAAGTAGGTGACTGCATCATTTATATCCCATTGTCAGAAATGGGATCCCTGAAAGGGGCTGAAACAGCAGGTACAAGTGAGCCTGGGCTGCAGGGGGACCACAGACTGCACCACCGCCCTGCCCTGCGGGCCTTCCCCTTTTCCTGGCAGGACGCAGAGCTTTCCTTCTGCAGTCTAGCCTTCCCCAGCACAGTAGCTTTACTTTTCCCCTTCCTTGGATAGTCTGGTCTAACCTTCTCAGCCTTTCTGCAGACTGTGTGCTTTGTATGGAAGTTTCCCTCCCTCCTTAGTTAAGTGGTTGCTGCCAAGCCATTCTAAACTACTTATTAATGAGTATCCCAAGCTATTAATATCTCAGAAGTGGCCACTTCTGTAAACTCCTACATAATTTTTCACCTCCTGCCGTAGCAGCCACTAATAGTCATAACCTAAATCAGCTACTTTACTAGAAATTTCACAAGCGTTTTCTTTACCTCCTTCCTTTCTTCTTTCTCCCTCTCTCCTTCCTCCTCTCCCATTTCTCCGCTCTCCTCTCCCCCTGCCCATCTCTCTTTCCTGTGCAATCTAGCCTGGTCTTGAGCTCATGATCCTGCAATCTCAGCCTCCTCGTGCTGGGATTACAGGCATACACCATGCATGTGCAAAATATGATTTTGTTTAGCTCTGCATCCTCTTTCTTCCACGGAGGAGCTTTTCTCTTCACTTACCTGGTTGTTTTAAAAATTGTCCCCCATTGGGCTGGAGAGATAGCCTAGCGGTTAAGAGCATCGACTACTCTTGCAGAGGACCCGGGTTTGATCCCCAGCACCCACATGGCAGCTAAAAACCGTCTGTAACTCCAATTCCAGGAGAACTCCAGTTCCAGGGGAATCTGAGACCCTCTTCTGACCTCCGCGGCATTGCACGACACAGATGCACAAACCTACATGCAGACAGTACATTCATACACATACAAAAACAAATAAAATTAAAAAATAAAATAAAAATTGTCCCTCACAGAAAAGTCAGAAGTACATGAGTCTTTTTCTTTATCAATTCTCAGAAGAATTAACTGATACTCTAGCAAACTCCAGAAGACCACTAGGTCTTTGTTTCAAAATGTCATTATGATGTCACCCAGTTTTCTTCAGTAACTTCTTCACTTTCATACTTCTCCAACAAGATGATCTAAATTAATTTTGTACATTTTCATGTCCAAGACCTGAAATCAGCATTTTCTCAAGGAGCCTTGGATCCTCTCAATGACTAATATATTTCTTTTAAAACCACAGCCTGGCTAGCAAGAATATTCATTGTTTTCTGGTATTCATTGCTTCTAGGTTTTTAATGGAAAAGTGAGAAAAATATGTATTTTTTAGAAAAACATTTTTCCTAGGCTCATACTGATATTTCAGCAATTCAAACAAAGAGACTAGTGTTTTCTATTTCTTTGGCATCTGTATTTTATTAACTCTTTTCCCTTCCTATGAAAACATCTTGGTTCATGAAAACACTAGCATAACTCTTTGCTCAATCTAGCGATATATTTAATAGTCTTAAACTACCAGTATCAATATTTCCAGAGATAACAAACCTACTGAATATGTTTAGTCTCTGTGGTTCTTTTTAGTCTTAATATGTAGAGACAAAATGCTCTGGTTTAAAGTCAGTTGAAACAAGGTCCTAGAGATTTGGCTCAGCAGTTAACAACGATGAGTGCACTTGCAGAGGACCTGGGTTCAATTTCCAGCACCCACGTGGTGCTGAAGAACCTTCCTTAACTCCAGTTCCCAGGGAATCTGGCGCCCTCCTCTGATCTCTGCAGCATTGCATGACAGAGGTGTCAATACACTCATACACATAAAATAAAACTATTTAAAGCCAGTCGAAATGAGTCTTCTCTGGATCGTTAGTCCCACATGATACATCTAGTATAGTGCACTTGCCTCATTTTAATTGTTTTCAGGATTGGTTTTGATATAATTTTTAGTTTGTGTAAAATGTAAGGATAGCTGCAAAGTTAAAACAATAAGTTGCATTTGCTTTTAGAGAAGTAATTTTCCATCCCTGTCCCTGCCCTGTTCTTTCCTTCCCTCATAGGTAACATGTTTATTAAGTTTTAAATATACATTAAAGCAAGAATTAACAAATATGTGATCATGGGCACATGAAATGGCTCAGGGAATGAAGGGTCTTGCTGCCAGGCCTGATAACCTGAGTTAAATCCTAAGAACCCAAATGGTAGAAGGAGAGAACTGACTCCCACAAATTTCTTCTGCCCTCTAACAGCATTCCTGCCATCGTTATGCTCTGCCTTACAGTAGACCCAGGAACAAAGGAACAGGCTGTGATAGGCTAAAGCAAAATAAAGCTTCACTCTTTCAAGTTGAATATGTCCAGTGTTATGTCACAAAGCAATCAACACAGACAGCTATGACCCACCTAGCCTGATATGAATGTGAAATGAAAAAGTATTTTTCAATATTTTAGAATTAATTTTAACTGATTCATAAAATTAGAAAAGTTTTAGATAATAATGAAGTGACCATATGATGATATGATGTTTCAATATATGTTTTCCTTATACAGTGTTAAACTAGGTTAAACATAAGGTTCTTATCAAAGATTTATCACTCCCTTTGTGCTAAAAACATGAATGATACATTACTTTCAAAACGTAAGACTCAGCAAATAATTTGTGCTCACTGTCATTTGTAAGTGGATATAGATGTTTTGGATAAAACATATCATAAGTCGAAATTTGTATCTTTGATATTTTTAAGAGAAGTAGAAGAATCAGAATAGCAAGGACTTTGATATCTGTCAGCTTTGACTTAAAAAAATTGTTTCACCCCCTCCTTTCATGGATAGAGTGAGAGTAATACCATTCATCCACCTCTGAGGTTTTGATAATTAGGAGATTGTGCCAAAGACAAGATTTGACACAGGGTAAAATGACACTATGTATTGATCTGTATTGCTATCCTACTCTTACCTCTACAACCTAAGAAATTAAACTGCAACTGGAATTCTGATAACATGCCCAGCATGACCTCCTGAGCAAGATGCCTATTGATGGTAAAAGCAGTAAGTAATAAAGAATTCCTCATTGAAGAGCCCATCAGCCCAAACTCTTCCTAGTTTATCTCAGGACCCAGTTCTTTCTGTTCCTCTCTCATTATGGCTTTTCTGTTCAACCCTCATATGTAACGCATGCATTGCTTTACCATAAACTAAAGCTCTGGGATCAGAATAATAAGAAAGCTCACAAGGTAAAATGGATGTCAATCAGTCTCACGAATATTTGACTTTGAGAAAACACAGGAAACAAGCAGCCACACACAGTGAAGGTACAGTGGAGGTCTCATGATGAAATATTGAACATTTTACACTTGGGACACATGAGTGGTCACAAGAGACAGGTTGAGCACATGAAAACCACCTCAGTTCTAGAGGATAAAGCTGAGTGAACCATTCCATCATCATTCATAACTAATGAGTCATGATTCTTCTCTCTTATTCAGGGTCAAATGTCAGGTCCAATTCTCAACAACTCAAGTCACTCAATTTGGTATCACCCTGTTTGGAAATGAATGCTTTTCCCAGAACATAGGTGTGATGATTAATCTCCATTGTCAACCTGACTGGACTTAGAGTTACCTAGGGGTTATAGCTTTAATCTTCATTGTTAACCAGACTGGACTTAGAATCACCTAGGGGATATAGCTTTGGGTTGTCTGGGAGGACGTTTTCAGGGAGGTTTAACTGGATGTAAGGGAGGCCATTCCTTGATCTGAATATAAAAGGGCAAAGGAGAAATCCAGATGAGAACCAGCATTCATCTGTCTTTTCTTCCTGACTTGTAAACAGTGTGGCCAGCCACCTCATCTTCCTGCAGCATGCCTTTCCACAGTGAAGGAACTGTATCCTCTCTTGAACCATGAGCCTAAATACATTTGAAGAGCTGTGAAATCTAGCCTGGACTCCATGGAGTCTCTTGCATCCTGACTTCATTTTCCCAGATTCAGGAACCTTTTCTAATTTGCATAGAGGTATTCTTTTTTTAAGAACATGTTTTTTAATTAATTAATTTTATTTATTTATGTGTATGAATGTACTGTCTGTGTGTAGGTTTGTGCACCCGTGTCGTGCAATGCTGCAGAGGTGAGAAGAGGGTGTCAGATTCCCCTGGAACTGGAGTTAAAGATGGTTATCAGCTGCCATGTGGGTGCTGGGGATGGAACCCGGGTCCTCTGCAAGAACAGTCAGTGCTCTTAACCGCTAGGCCATCTCTCCAGCCCTGAGAGAGGTATTCTATAGGCTGGTGCCAGCCTGTCTCAGCCCTGAATGATCTATGACTTTGGTAAAGATAAAGGTAGATAAATGTAGACTGGTGCTTTAAAAGCATGCACTAAAGTCTACTCCCCTGATTCCTTTCAATAGCTCCATGATAGATTTTCCTTCAACAGGAACTATTAAAGTCTACCTAGGATTACTCTGGTCAGGTAGCTCTTCTCTCTCAGCAGAGGTAATCAAATCAAGAGCTCAGTGTTAAGCAGTAGAATCTGAGGAGAGTTCTGTCAGCAGGGGAGGGCCTCTGAGACATGGCTCCATCAACTTCTGACCATGCTGCATATTGCAACTACTCAGCACTTTGTAGGTAAGCTAATATCTTCGCTTAAATCTGAAAACCACTAATACAGCTTATCCCAAAACACCAGCCTACCAGCTTATATATTAAAAATCATCTTTGCCAACTGTCTGCCAAAACAAAACTGCCCAAGTCCATTAGTTCCATCCACTTAGTGTCCTAAATAATTTGCATTATCACAGTCCATCATACAAATACCACCTTCATTTACTTTGATTACATTGTACTTTGTACAGTGTGCTGGTAGATTTAGCAGACTCAAGCACATTCTTGCAGCCTGCCATTAATAAGTGCTTTATCTAAAGAGTCATGGGGATAATAGGTTTGATCCCATAACAAAGGGCATTCAGGAAAGAATTTGTTTCCTTTTCAATCTAGTGTGTTTGTATCATTGTTTTTAAAGATCTGGTTATCTTAGTACTACTCATTTTCATAGTCATTGAAAGTAAGACTATTTAAATATTTTTAATATTTTCATTCTTTTTATGTGTATGCCAGTTTGTGTGTAAAAGTAACCGTGTCATGAAATGGCCGTGGAAGTCAGAAGAGGGCATCAGATCCCCC
Organism: Rhizomys pruinosus; assembly: GCA_009823505.1. Lineage (NCBI taxonomy): Eukaryota > Metazoa > Chordata > Mammalia > Rodentia > Spalacidae > Rhizomys > Rhizomys pruinosus. The sequence continues at coordinate 1,124,925 of VZQC01001768.1, read as the reverse complement.
TGGAACTGGAGTTACAGACAGTTGTTAGCAGCCATGTGGGTGCTGAGAATCAAATCCAGGTCCTCTTAAAGAGGAGCCAATGCTCTTAACTACTGAGCCATCTCTCCAGCCCCTAAAGAAGGAATCTTTAACATACCATAACGTAAATTGTATTTTCTTTCCACTTATCCAACAGTGTAACAAATGAAGCCACGAGATATTAAGTTCCATGTACGCTGAGAATAAAAAGAGTGTTTCTAGTGATGGTACTGGGAGATGGTAGGTCCAACAGCCTTTGTCATGTGGCAAGGCAAAGTGAAGTCAGGGGAAGCTTTCCCTCAAGGGAGTGTGGCAAGGGGCTGCAGTGACTGTGTCAAATGCTAGGCATTCCAAACCAGAAAGAATTATGTAAGCAGCTGTCTCTGCCTTGCTTTCTGGGAATTCTTGATCCTGCCTGAGAACCTCTCATTTGAGGTTCTCCTGAGTTAGCCCACAAACATTCCCTCGTTTTCTTACTACCCGCCTCTATACCTAATTCCTATGGTTGCAAAATGTCTCCAGAAGCCATTCCTTCTTTAGCTATTCCATTTTATTTGCTATCTCTTCCAAGTGAATAATTTTACCAGTGTTATGGTTTTAATTCAATTCAGTATTTCTACAATTTGGACTGTAGTTATAGAGCAGCACAGATATGTGAGGTTCCGTAGATAATAATACCCCAAGAAACAGGATAGAGCTCCCGTTCTTCAGAACCTTAAAAGTATCTCAGGCCCTGGTAGAAATTTCTACCACAAGTCTGTCTCCAGCCACGAGTCTGTAGCAAATGCAAAAGCAGAAATACAAACTTGTAAGTGACCATACTAAGTGTGTATATAATGAATACTTATTGATTGGAGGATGGCTGACTTAACTAAAGGGAGTCAAGGCCAGGATTTGATTAGGTCAAAATATATTCAAAATCATCAAAAAATTCCAGTGAGTAAAGAAAAACAGAAAGAAAGTGTAGAAATTGAACATAAGACCACGGGAAAGGATAGAGTCCGACCAGCTGGGTCCAGACACTGTGCTGAAAAGCTGAAGGAACTGCACAGGTTAGAACAGAATCTCCAGGAGGCGAAAAGTTTCATGTTTCTCAGCAGGGAAACCTGGTCAGATTAGCTAGCTGTGCTGTATAGAATGGAGAGTGATGCATCTGTCCTTGCCGTCCATCTGCCCCTGCCGTCCATCTAGCCCTGCCATCCATCTGCTCCTGCTGTCCATCTGCCCCTGCCGTCCATCTAGCCCTGCCGTCCATCTGCTCCTGCTGTCCATCTGTCCCTGCCGTCCATCTAGCCCTGCCGTCCATCTGTCCCTGCCGTCCATCTGGCCCTGCCGTCCATCTGGCCCTGCCGTCCATCTGCCCCTGCCGTCCATCTAGCCCTGCTGTCCATCTGCCCCTGCTGTCCATCTGCTCCTGCTGTCCATCTGGCCCTGCCATCCATCTAGCCCTGCCATCCATCTGTCCCTGCCATCCATCTGCCCCTGCCGTCCATCTGGCCCTGCAGTCCATCTGCCCCTGCCGTCCATCTGCCCCTGTCGTCCATCTGCCCCTGCCATGATCTGTCCCTGCCGTCCATCTGGCCCTGCCGTCCATCTGCCCCTGCCGTCCATCTGCCCCTGCCATCCATTTAGCCCTGCCGTCCATCTGCCCCTGCCGTCCATCTGCCCCTGCCGTCCATCTGCCCCTGCCGTACATCTGGCCCTGCCGTACATCTGGCCCTGCCGTACATCTGGCCCTGCCGTCCATCTGCCCCTACTGTCTATCTGGCCCTGACGTCCATCTGCCCCTGCTGTCCATCTGCCTCTGCTGTCCATCTGCCCCTGCTGTCCATCCAGCCCTGCCGTCCATCTAGCCCTGCCGTCCATCTGGCCCTGCCATCCATCTGGCCCTGCCATCCATCTGTCCCTGCCGTACATCTACCCCTGCCGTCCATCTGCCCCTGCCGTCCATCTGCCCCTGCCGTCCATCTGCCCCTGCCGTCCATCTGCCCCTGCCGTCCATCTGCCCCTGCTGGCCATCTACCCCTGCTATCCATCTGCCCCTGCCGTCCATCTAGCCCTGCCATCCATCTGCCCCTGCCATCCATCTGTCCCTGCCGTCCATCTGCCCCTGCCGGCCATCTGCCCCTGCCATCCATCTAGCCCTGCTGTCCATCTAGCCCTGCCATCCATCTGCCCCTGCTGTCCATCTGCCCCTGCTGTCCATCTGCACCTGCTGTCCATCTAGCCCTGCTATCCATCTAGCCCTGCCGTCCATCTAGCCCTGCCATCCATCTGCCCCTGCCATCCATCTGCCCCTGCTGTCCATCTTCCCCTGCCGTCCATCTGGCTCTGCCGTCCATCTGCCCCTGCCTTCCATGGGACTTAGGGGAGAGAAAATGTGATGTGTCCACTGACGACATAGTAATGAGGTTGGTCCATCTGCCAGCTGTGGTGCTTCGGGAACATTTCAAAGATTGTATTTGAGAACTTTTCACAGTGAAATCAACATAGCCTTATAACAAATATTTCATGGAGATATGGACGTTCAGTCCAATTCAAAAATACCCCAAACTTTCTGTGGCTCACTTCATCTTCTGCTCCCCTGTGGGGCTTCGGGGATCCTCTACAGGAAGGTGCTTTGGGGCTTGAGGAGGCAAAGCGGATGGTGGAGGGAGGATGTGACATTGCAGCAAAAATGCCAGACAACTCCAGGATCAAATCAGGGCAGTTTCCATCCCTTCCAGGAAAATCATGCACCCTTCATGGCACCCCTCCATGGCTCTGCTGAGGCCTCCAGAGTGGAATGATTCTAGCAAGAGACAGACGGCCCATGTGTCACGAAGGAAGTGGACACTAGACAGGGACAGCGCCAGGGCCAAGAACTGTGGCAGAGACAACTAGAGATGGCCATGAAGCTGCAGAAGGCGCCGTTTGGGGCTGGGGGGCAGGGTCATTCCTCAGTCCTGCTTGCAGCCCTGGCTGAATCTGCCCCCCGAGTTAGCAGATTTTTGCCTCTGTCAGCGTCATTATCTTCGTCCCAGCTCCCCGTCCCCTTTGCAGCGTTGCTGACTGCTGCAGCTGTCTCCAACCCCTTGTTGAGGGTCGTCTGGGGGCTCTCTCTGTGAACCTCTCAAGTCTTCCATAAATTCAAGGGTCTCTCCATTGGTCTCAACGTCAGCTTGGCTAGCCACTCACCACCAGGCCATGAGGGCACTAGGGAAATCAGGTGGGGCCCTCAAGGCCACTTCAGCCACCGCAGGGCTCCGCTGCTCAGCTCAACTTTGTGTTTGAGAACTCTTAAGCCAACACTAAGCCACTACTGATTGTTTTACTGGGTCCATCTTTGGCTAGGAGCCAGGCTCTGAAGGATTATGAGCTGATAAACTCAAAGCACCAAATAAAGAAAAAAATTTAGGAAGAATAAATATTAGGACATTACTAAGATTTAACTTTGTTTTGTATTTAATACATGTATACAGTGTACTTTGATCACACCCAATCCCCTGTTCAACTCCTCTCTGAATTCCACCATGCTGTCCTCCCAACTTCATGTCATTGTTTTGTTATATTTTACCACCCACTGAGTGTGATTAGTGCTGACACAAGTACAGCTATAGGGCCAGGCACTGGAGCAAGGCCAACCTACCACATTGAAGAGGGAAGGGAAAATGAAAGAAAAAAACGGCTTTCCCTTCCCAGCACCCATGGGTGTCAATAGCTACTCAGCTAGAGGTTCCTGTGCCTTCTTCAGGCAACCGCAGCCGCTGTGATCTGAGTGCAGTGGGCCTTCATGCCCAGAACACACTCTCGCAGCAGCATTTCTCTTCCCTGTTCCCACCTCAGCCATGGCCTCTGTGCCAGCACTGGCTCCCAGCCAGTCTCTGAAGCCCTTGGTGATCTTGCATTGGGTCTCTCACTCTGATCCAACAATTTTTGCTTATGTCCATGGACACACCATTTGAATTTCACAATTTAATACTAAATGTACACATGTCTCAGAGAGGTCCCTATGAGGACTTTTGGAAAAATCGTTTTTTTAGACCCCTTTCCCCATCTGTCTGATTGGGAGACTTAATGTAGAGCAAAGGAATCTGAATCTCGACAAGCTCGATGTGACAATGCTACTGTCCTTTGGGGACCCTCCTGAGAGTCATTGTAGTAGATGGCCAATGATTCCCACTTGTATCCAAAAGCTGGTCTCCAAAATAAGGACAGAAATACAGGTCTGATACATTTGTAGGGATTTAAGAGATGGTAAGGAATTATATTTAGTAACAGCTAGCACTTAATGGATGCTGTTTTATTAATTGAATCATTGCCCTATCCCTGCATGTTAAATATATTATTGTGTTATTAACAGCCTCATCCTCATCTTACAGCTTAGAAAATAGAAGTTTAGATAAATCCAAAAACATTCCTGATGTCACACGGCTGGGCTAGGATTCAGATTTCTCTAACTCCAGAGTAAACTTCTGGTGACTCAGAATGAGCCCTCTGATAGTGCCCTACAGGGGAGGTTTTCTCAGATTTTTTACATGCTCAGAAATGCATTTCCCTCCAGTGAAACTAGAGTAATCAAATGTGGGAGGACTGCCTATTATCCATACACTTTGCAGTAATCCAGTGTGGGAAGACTCTCTCAACCCAGATGAACTTGTAATCCTTGGCTTTGGAGTGTCACGTCAACTCTTGGATCTCAATGGCCAGATCTACCAAAGAAAGGAATTTGCTGCTCTTAAAGTTTCTTCCCTTTGTAAACATCTGTCCTTTTCAGAATTGAGTGAATCCACTTATATTCATGAAGAATTGCCAAGGACTTAGAATCTTCACTTCATTGTCTTTCCATGAAGAAAGTTTATGCTAGAACCCATAAGCACTGGAAACCATTATTTGAAAAGACTGTAGCCAGAGCAAAGGGAATAATGATATGTCATCAGGTTAAAGTACACAATGTTCCTAAAGTGATAGCCCTGAAACAGCATGGTAATTTTAAGTAGGCGTGGAGATGGTGCAAAACCAGAAAACAATTTACTCATTGTTTTTCTACTTTGACTTTTGCAGTTGGAATATAGCTATTGATAGATAGATGGATAGATAGATGATAGATAGATAGATACATAGATAGATAGATAGATAGATACATAGAGTCTTTTCTTCCATGAAAGTTACAGTTACTCCTTGAAGCAAAGGAGACTCTTAGTGATACCTTCCCATCAGAAAGGCCCCATGGAAACCACCCTAGAAACTGGACTTCTCTCCATGGAGACCTGGACTTCAGTAGTAAAAGCTGATAGTTTCCTCTACCTTGTTGCCAACTTCTATGGTGACACTCTGTCTGGAACCTCCAGCCATCAGTAGAGACAACAAGAAGACTTTGTATAAAAAATCAGACTTTCCCTTCTGGGCTGTCCGCAGAAAGCAGCACAGGAAGTGTATCCTTCATGCATCATGTTTATGAAGTGAATGCTCATTGTAAAAACAGATTTATAACTACTGTAATGTGTGTGGTTGAGGTCTGGCAGCTGTCATGGTGATAATCACGAATAAAACTAGAAGGCAGAACCATGAATTTGGGGAAATATGGTCTTAAATCACAACATTTCTCATAAAAATGGAATTTTTCAGTTTATTCTTTGTTTTGTTTTTAAATATACATTTTAATTTATTCTTTGAGAATTTCACATATGTGTGCAATGTATTTAAGTCATATTCACTTCCACTTTTGTTTTACAGTTTTGAGGATTGAACCAAGGGTCTTGTACCATCCAGTCAAGTGATCTTCCCCTGGGCACATCCCCACTTAGATATTTGACTTTTATTCATAAGATGTGGTTTTTCATTTTTTTCATTTATTATTATTTTGTGTGTACATTATATGTTGGGGGCTACATGGATGCCATGACACGTGTATGGAGCTAAAAAAAAAAACAACTCACAGGAGTCAGTTCTCCCCTTCTACCATGGTCAAATTCAAGTGGTCAGTCTTGATGGCAAATCCCTTTACCAACTGAGCCATCCCCCCAGCCCCCAATTTGATTTTAACTTGGTAACATCTAGATATTTTATTCTACAAAAGCAGAGCACTTATAATCATCTTATACTACAAAGGTCCTGAACAAAGAACTACCTGAGGGATAGGAAAATAATATGCTGTTATTCGTCCACTTAAGCAGTTGATAATTCTCTGGAAATGTGTGAGGCTTATGTAGCATGTTCTAAATGGCATTAGAAAGTTGAGATACTATAAAATAGAACTAGAGAAAGAATATCTCCACCCGAAGAAAAACATGTTGTAAAGTTTTCATGTTGATTGTGTATGTGTGTGTGTGTGTGTGTGTGTGTACATGAGTTCATGTTTGCTAGTCTGAAATGTAAAGTGCATTTCCTGTCATAAGCAGTGCTTTCCTCCGTGCTTACAGTGTTATTGGATGGCCTATTGCTCTTTACACGATGAAGCAGGAAGAGGTCCCAGATTGCACATATCAGTGTTCACTAGTGTCTGTAAACATTTCAAAGAGATAATCACATAAATGTAATGTGGTAATCTAAGATTGCATAGACGATATTTGTATGCTATTCTGTATTATGATGTGTGTAAAATGTGTCTTGTGGTTTCTGGAATGATAACCACATGCGGTATGGTCTCAGTGGCTATTTGTATTTTATGCTTCTGACAACTGTCTCAAAAATCATTCCATAAACACTTGCCATCGAGGACCATATGGCAGGAAAGATAAACGACAGAGCCTGTAAAAGCTAAACTAAATAATCTGTAGAAGTAAACCCACCCCAGCCCAGAGAATGAAACGATAAAGGCTGGGGTGGAGAAAGCTACAAAAGAGAACAGTCAAGCTAGGCAGAGGTGAGTTTGGGGTGAATATTTGCCTGTTTGCAGAATAGTGAACAAAGACTTATTTGTTTCTACTATTAATGTGAAGACAGAGAATGAATAAAATGTCATTAATGGATTTTAAGGAATATGTTTTATAATGTCATTTGATTTCCAAGTTTTTTTTGTTTTTGTTTTTTTGTTTTTTTGTTTTTTTTGTTTTTTTTTTTTTTTTGGCTTTTCGAGACAGGGTCTCCCTGTAGTCCCAGCTGTCCTGGAACTCACTCTGTAGACCAGGCTGGCCTTGAACTCACAAAGATCCGCCTGCCTCTGCCTCCCAAGTGCTAGGATTAAAGGTGTGCACCACCACGCCCGGCAATTTCCAAGTTTTATTTCCTGTTGCTGGCTTCTGGGAGAAAGAGGGCCACATTAACATCTGACAGCACTGACTGGTTGCTCTTCCGATTCCAAGACTGGTTCATCTCTCTCCTCTGTAACCTCATACAGCAGGTGGCACATTTTCCCTCTTAAAGAAAAGTAAGTGACAGAAGAGCTAACAAACTTACTCAAATGGCCATGGTGTGAAAATTATAGAACCTGTCCAGTGTTCAGGCTGATCCTCTAGAGAACAGCCTCATTCTTATGGTGGAAGGTGGAAGGCTTTCTGGGAGGTGGCACACTACTGGGCCATGTTACAGTATGTCTCTGTAGGTTAGGATGTAGCAGACTTCTCTGATTATTGTTTTCATTAAAAGATTGATGTCTTAAAATTACCCTTTATGTAAGTGAGTGCTGCTCACTAAGTTTCTTAAAATATTCTGGTGATTACTACTTGGATGATAATTACCACTGCCAGCTAATATCAGAAGTGTGAAGTTAAGGCACACTACTATTTATTGTGTGATTCTTGTGAGTTGATCTATTATAATCATTTTGACAAGAATAGAACACAAGGACTTAAAATAGATATTTTGCAAAGAACTGAAACAAACTTAAGCCTACATTTTATCTGTTTATGGGTTGGTTCTTGCTATCCTTTCCTATTAAATGGCAAATTCGTCTTTGTGTCATTTAACAGAGAAACTGGGACAGCTACCATTTAGGGATGTTCTGTGCTCTTGGCTTAGACATGAAAAGAATCACATGAACATAACATCTATATCTTCTTGTGAATTTTGAACAGGTTGTGGTCTTTCACTCTGTGTTTTTCAAAGTTCTTTTGTACAACTTAAAATTTTTAATGAAAAAATGTCATACTTCACAAATTTCTATTTTCTTAAATCAATGGCAATATATTATTTATTCTGTGCTAGATACTGTTTTGAACAAAGTTTGCAATTTAAATTATCTTAAGAAACTGAGATATATTCTCATTATCCTATTTATTATACAAAGAAAGTAAGTTTCAGAAAGAGTAAATGGTTAATAAACTGTCAACAAAAAAATTTTAACTAGGAAGTTGCATTTCAGCAAAAAGCTTTTTTATTTATTTTTTATTGGGCATTTGTACATTTCGTACAACAGTTTCTAATCAAATTTAGGAGCCTCCTCCATGGCCCCCCCATGAAAACTCATGTATTACACCATCCATAGTAAGTCTTATCCAATCAGGCTTTTGAACCTAAATGGCCCTCTGTGCAAATTCATCCACCGGAGTCTATCAAAACATCTCTAAATCTTAAGTAAGACATACTCTCCTTCACCCAGCAGTAATCAGCCTCCAGTAGTTCTTAGTCCAGGGCCGGCCCACCACCCATTTCTCTTGCTCCACTCTGGGACCTTGTTGAGTTAGCATGGGTCCCACGCCTGATGCCAACATTGCCACATGTTCAGACGAGCAAGGTTCCAGTAGTCTGAAACTCTGCTTACCTGTTTATGAACCAGCCCTGGCTCTTATAATTTTTCCATCCCCTCTTCTACAGTGATCCTTGAGTCATGGGTGAGTGAGGTTTAATAGAGGAGTCATATCGGAGGACACACAGTCTTAGGCTGTCATTCTTTGAAACTTGGCTGGGTGTGGCCTTCTGTGTGCATTGCACGCTGTTGTATAAAGAAGCTTCGCTGGTGAGAATTGACGGATGCAATTGTTTACTCTCTCTGCCCCTCATTCTTCTATGTTCCACCAGCCTTAGGTGTAGAGGTTCAAAAATATATATATGTATATATCTCCTGGGACTGGGCATCTGGCCAGTCAGTAAATATAAGATTCCATATTTAGCATATGGTAAGAAATTTCATTTGTCTAGAGATATGAGAGAGAGGGGTGGGAGAAAGAGAAGTTTCCCTAGGATCTATGGCCTCTCCAGCCCTGTGCATTTGGCTGAGTTTACAGAGCCACCCACGAGTTTTAAGTGTTTTAAGTCCAATTAGATAGCTGCTTATTAGCCCCCAGATAACAGTGCCCCTGCTGAACCAATAGAGATAGTTTGTGGTGCAGGTCATTCTGGTTATTAGACTTAAGGGCTGGGTTGAATCATTGATTGATTTTTCTCCCTTAGCAGTGTGCACATTGTCTAGCATTATGAGCATTTAACTTCAGGTAGAAGGCTTCCAGCCCAGTTCCTTCTCCACTACTCCATAATCCTGTTTCTGAAGTTCCTGTCCTAGGAAGCAGAGTCCTATTTTCTAGATCTGGGAGATAATCTAGAGCTTTGGTGACAGCCTGTGTTATTTGGGAGTTTCTTGGATCATTGTTACCAACTCCTCAAAGGGAGGTGTCTTCTGTCTGGCACTGTTGTCCTTGTCATACAGTCCGCAAGTGTACCTGTGCACTAATGTTCAGACAATGTATGTACATTTCTCATGGGGTCTCAGGGGCATCACATTAACCTCTGGGTTCCCTAGCTACCCAAGATCCAGTCATCACTACTATTTCTTCTTCATGTCCCACATCCCTCTTTCTTCCCCAGCCCCAGCACCCCATTATCCCTCCCTTCCCCCTCTCCTGAGTTCCTCCACTCCACCCACCAGCAGCATTTCACCCCTGCTCCCCTTGCAGCCCAACACTCCCACTTCCCCCACCCCTACTAACACCTGTTCCCTACTATCCACCTCTATCCGGTTCTTTCTTTTCCTTTACCTCTGTGTATCCTTTCCTTTTTCTTGGCTCATAGTGTTACATCAGGATATACACTCACATACAGGGGATTTGTGCTGAAACCCACAAATGAGGGAGAACATTTGTCATTTGATTTTCTACCTTTGTGTTACTTCACATAGTAATATACTCTCTAGTTCCATCCACTCACCTGGGAATTTCACAATTTCATCTTTTCTTACTACTGAGTAGTACTCTATTGTATAGTCATATCACATTTTTATTATCCATTGGTCAGTTATAGGTCATTTAGGTTGCTTCCATTTCTTAGCTGTTGTGAAGAGACCACCAACAAACACGGATGGACCTACAGATATATTTGTAATATGGTGAGTCCTTTGGGTATATGCCAAGCAGCGACATAACTGGGTCAAACGGTAGATTCATTTTTAGTTTTTTTGAGAGTTCCCCACTCTGCCTTCCATAGTGGCTGCATTAGTTTGCATTCCCACCAGCAGTGAATGAGTGTTCCCCTTTCCTCACATCCTTGCTAGCATGTGATGTCCTTCCTTCTCTTTAACTTAGCCAGTCTGATTGGAGTAACATGGCATCTTAAATTGGTTTATCTGCATTTCCCTAATTACTAAGGATGTTAAGCACCTTTTAAAGTGTTTCTTAGCCATTTTTTTTATTTCTTCATTTGAGAACTCTCTGTTATGATCTATATTCCATCTTTTAATGGGTCATTTATTTCCTTTCTACTTTGTGTTTTGAGTTCATTGTATATTCTGGATATTAACCCATAACTGGATGTGTAGCTCATAAAGATTTTATTCCTACTCAGTGGGTTTCTTTGGCTGTATAGAAGTTTTATAGCTTAATGAGGTCCCACTTATTGATTGTTGACCTTAATGTCTGAGCAATTGATGCCTGATTAAGGAAGTCCTTTCCTACACCTACAGCTTGGGGGTGGGGCTTGTTTTCTTCTAGCAGTTTCAGAGTTTCAGGTTTATATTGAGGCATTTGACTTATCTGAAGTTGACTTTTGTTCAAAGAGAAAGATAAGGGTCCAGCTTCATTCTTCTACAGGTGGTGATCTCGTTCTGTCAGCACCGTCTGTTGAAGATGCTGTTTTTCTCCCCATTGAGTATTATTGGCACCTTTGTCAAATATCAGGTGGCTAAAATTTTATGTACTCATGTTGTGGTCTTCTATTGTGTTCTCTTGATCTACATGTCTATTTTGTGTCAGTACCACACTGTTTTTATGACTATAGCTCTGTAATAGAAGCTAAAATCTGGCATGGTGATTCCCACCGCATTGTTATTTTTGCCCAAGATTGTTTGACTATCCAGGGTCGTTTGTGATTCCATAGGAATTTTTGGATTTTCTTTCTAGCTCTGTGAAGAATGTCTTGAGCATTTTAATTGGCATTGCATTGAATCTATACATTGTTTCTGGTAAGGTGGTCATTTTCACAGTATTGATTCTACCAATCCATGAGCATGGTAGATTTTTCCATCTCCTACTGTCTTCTATTTCTTTCTTCAATGATTTGACATTTTCATTGTAGCGGTCTTTAATGGTTTTGGCTAGGTTTATTCCTAACTATTTTTTGAGGTTATTGTGAATGGGAGGATTTCCTTGTATACTTTTTATGATTGCTTGTTGTTGGTTTATAGAAAGGCTACTGGTTTTTATAAGTTGATTTTTTACTTGCCACTTTACTGAAAGTATTAATCATTTCTAGCAGGTTTCTGGAGGAATTTTTTGGATCTCTAATGTATTCTATCATATCATCTACAAATATAGGTAATTTGACCTCTTCCTTTCCAATTAGTTCTCCTTTAATTTTTTTCTCTTGCTTTATTACTCTTGCAAGGATTTCAAGCACTATATTGAAAAGGAGTGGATATAGAAGGCAACCCTGATTTTAATGGGAATGTGTCCAGTTTTTTCTCCATTTAGAATGATGCTGGCTATAGGTTTGTGGTATATAGCTTTAATGATATTGAGGTATGTTCCCTTCAGACCAATTCCTTCTAGGACTTTTAACATGGATGCATGTTGTATTTTGTCAAAGACCTTTTTGTATCTGTTAAGATGACCATGCAATTTTTTCATCTTTAGGTCCATTTATATGTTTTATGAAATTTATTAACTTACATATATTGAACCATCCCTGCATCTCTGGAATAAAGCCTACCTGATCATAGTAGATGATCTTTTGGAAGTGTGCATGTATGTGGTTTGCATTTTGTTTAGTATCTTTGCATCTATGTTCATTAAAGACATGGGCCTATAGTTTTCTTTCTTTGTTGTAACTTTACCTGTTTTTGCTATCAGGGTGATGTTGGTTTCATAGAAGGAGTTTGGGAGTTCTTCCTCTGTTTATATCTTTTTGAATAATTTAAAGGGTATTGGTTGTAGATCTTTGACTGTCTGGTAGGATTCTGCAATAAGGCCATCTGCATCTGGGCTTTTTTTTGTAGTAGTGAGGTTTTGTATTACTCTTTCAGTTGCCTTATTTGTAATGGGTCTGTTTAAGCTGCTGATCTCTTCTTGGTTAAATTTGTGTCCATGACTCTAAAATTTCATTCATTTCTTTTATATTTTCAAATTTAATGGAGTATAGACTTTTCTTTTTTAATTTTTATTGTTATTGAACTTTTTCCATACATCATACATCATTTCTCAATCGAATTGAGAGTCACTACCTTTTCCATGTCCCCCACCCCACCTGAGTTCCTGCACTCTGCCATATATGTCTTCTATTTTTTTCTGAGTCTTTCCAGAAGGTTTTTTCCAGTTCTTTTTTTGTTGTTGTTCTCCCTAACTTGTATTGCTTCAATATATATACATATATATATATATATATACATAAGTATAAATACATAAATATATACACACATACACATATCACCTGAATTGGAGGAATTTTTGCTAAAATATGTCATGTTTTCCTTAAGGAAGTGTTTGAAGGTTCCTCCTTGGCAAGCCCAAACAACCATCAGTCTTGCCTTTATGCTCCACACTGGGGTCTTTCCCTCCCATGGTCACCAAATGAGGTCCAGTAAGCACTGCATCCTATCTTGATCTTCCTGTACTGGCCTCCATGACACAGCCTGGGTAGTCCAACAATGGCAGTCTATACTCTGACTGAAATCCCAGTAGCTGCTCAGTCCACAATCTTGATATCTCAATAGTCCCCATCTGGCATTGAAGGTCTGGAGGATTCTTGGAGAGACATGAGTTTTCAGTCCATACTGGAAGCTTAAAAAGCTGTGTCTCATGTCTTTGAAGAAGGGCAAAAGCAGTGACAGCCACAGAGTAGATGCACTTGACAGTAAGAATTGAAGACAGGCCAAACACAGTGCTCTCTCTTTTTACTTTTTGTCTTTTTACTAAGATCTCAAGTTTTATATCTGAAGTACAATTTATCAGGCCTTACTGATTATTTACTTCTGGTTTTACTTTCCTTTTGGTTGCTTAAGTCCACACAGTTAGCCCAGATTATCCAAGGTTTTTCTTTTCTTAAGGTCAATTGAGGATCTGATCCTCAAGGAAGTCTCAGGGTTGTTGTTTTTTATTGGGGGGGTGAACCCCTGGCTCCTTTCAGCTTTTCATTTACCAGTTCCATCCACTCAGGGACAAAATCAGGTCTTTCTAGACCAGGATTCCCTTTTTGAAGCATGAGCAGACTTTCCTCTTTATAGACTGGACACTGGCTGAAGTCCCATTAGTGGATCTCCAAGACCTCCTTGATGGAGTATAGATTTTTAAAGTTCTCCCTTACAATGTTCTGGATTTTTTTTCAGTGTCTGACATGATGTTTCTCCTCTCATCTCTCATTTGGTTAATTTGGATTTGCTCTTTCTTTCTTTTGATTAGCTAGGCCAAGGATCTATCTATCTTGCTTACCCTTTCCAAGGACCAGTTCTTAGACTCATTGATTTTTGTATTGTTTTCTTTTATTCTAGTTCATTAATTTCTGCTCTGATTTTTGTTATTTCTTCTCACCTACTAAGTTTGGGGTTTTTGTTCTTGCCTTTTCAGAGTTTTGAGTTGTGCTGATAAGTCTTTTACCTGTGCTCTTTCTGATTTTTTTTTTTTTTTAGTCCTTTTTGAGACAGGATCTTCCTTTAGTCTCAGCTGTCCTGGTGTTTGCTTATGTAGACCAGGCTGTCCTTGACCTCACAGAGATCCTCCTGCATCTGCCTCTCTCTTTCTGATTTTTTAACATAGGCTCTAAGAGCTATAAACTTCCATCTTAGGAATGTTTTTAAGGTGTCCCAGAGGTTTGTTGTACTGTATTCTCACTTTCATTCAGTTTTGGGAATACTTTTATTTCTTAATTTCCACTTTGACCCATTCATCATTCAATAGTGAACTGTTTAATCTCCCTGAGTTTGTATAGTTTCTAGAGCTTCTTTTGCTGTTGATTATACAGTATATGACACTTATAGGATGCATAGAATTATTTCAGTTTTTTAATTTGTTGATATTTGTTTGATGCCCCCAAATGTGGTCAATTATAGAAGAGCTTGCATGGGCTCCTGAGTAGAAAGTGAATTCTTTGGTGCTTAGGTAGAATATTCTGTAACTATCCATTAGGCCTGTTTCTTCGAAGGTGTTAGTCAATTCAGATATCTCTCTGTTTGTTCTTTGTCCAGTTGATCTGTCTATTGAAGAGAATAGGTTATTGAAGTCACTTATTATTACTGAATTGGGGTTAATCTGGGTTTCATAATCCTGGAGTACTGTTTATATGAAATTGGGTGCACCAGAGTTTGGTACATATATGTCCATGATTATAATATCTTCTTGGTCAATTATTCCTTTGATTAGAATAAAGTGACCCCTTTAATCTCTTCTGATTAGTTTTAATTTGAAGTCTATTTTGTCAGATATTAGAATTGCAACATCCACTTGATTTTTAGATCTATTTGCTTGAAATATTATTTCAAGGTAGTGTCTATCCTTGAAGGTGAAATGAGTGTCTTGAAAAGAACAAAAAGAAAAAAAGGAAAACAAAAGAACAAAAAGATTTTTTTTCCTTGATCCATTCGGTTAGTCTGTATCTTTTGACAAGGGAGTTGAGGCCACTGATATTTAATGTTATTATTGAAAGGGGAGTATTAGATACTTTCAATTTAATTTCTTTAAATTGTGGGTCTATTTTCAGTTTTCACTATTATACCTTCCTTTCTTTTCTTTCTGAGTATACTCTTTCCTGTCTTTAGTCCTTTGTATTATTTCAAGTATTCTCTGTAGGGCTGGTTTGGTAGGCATGAATTCTTTTGGCCTATTCATGCCATGAAAAATTTTATGTTCCCCTTCAACCATGATAGATAGTTTTTCTGGATAGATAATTCAGGGTTGGCATCCAAGGTTATTTTGAACTGGGAATACTTTGGTCCAGGCAATTCTGGCTTTCATAGTTTGCACCGAGAAGTCAGCTGTGATTCTGTTGGGTTTTCCTTCACTTGTTGTTTTTCTCTAGCAGCCTTCAGAACCCTCTCTTGGTTTTGTATATTTAATGTTGGGTTTTGTTTCTTTTTTTTTTTTTTTTTTTTTTTTGAACAGTCTCCCTATAGCCCAGATGGCCTGGAGCTCACTTTGTAGATGATGCTGGCCTTGAACTCAGAGATCCACCTGCCTCTGCCTCCCACATGCTGGGATTAAAGGTGTGCAACACCACTCCCAGCATATTTAATGTTTTTACTATACTATGCCGTGGTGATTTCCTATTCTGGTCATGTCTAGTTGGTGTTCCATGTGCTTCTTGAATCTCTATAGGTAGTTCTTTTCTTAATTTTGGGAAATTTTTCTATAATTGTGGTGGAAGACCTGTTCATGCCATTGGCCTGAGATTCTTCTCTTTCCTGTATGCCTATAATTCATAGACTTGGTCTTCTCATGTTGTCCCACATTTCCTACATATTCCATTACTGGTGGTTTTTTTTGTTTTTTTTTTTTTTCCAATTTTACATAGTCTTTGTTTAAAGAGTCCAGATCTTCGACTTTGTCATCCAGTCTTGATATTCTGTTTTCTGTTTCACCCATTCTCCTTGTGAGGCTTTCTGCTGTTATTTCCAATTGGCTTCTTGTTTTTTGTTTTTTTTTTTTAATTTCATGTTCATTTCTGTTTGAGTTTTCCTCACTATTTCTATCTCTTTTGTCAATTTAGTTTTCTTTTTTATTAATTTTATTTATTTCTGTATGTGTATGAATGTACTGTCTGCATGCAAGTTTGTGCACCCGTGTTGTGCAATGCCGCGGAGGACAGAAGAGGGTGTCGGATTCCCCTGGAACTGGAGTTCTCCTGGAATTGGAGTTTCAGATGGTTCTCGGCCGCCATGTGGGTGCTGGGGATCGAACCCGGGTCCTCTGTAAGAGCGGTCGGCGCTCTTAACTGCTAGGCCATCTCTCCAGCCCCCAATTTAGTTTTCAAGTCATCAACTGTTTTTGGTATTTCATTAAGCTGCTTATTTGCATATTCTCAGGCAGTTTATGCCTTTCCTCTTTGAGTTCTTTGAGTTGTCTCTGTTTTCTTTGATCATGCTTATAATTGCTTTTTTTTTTAATTCTGTGTTCAACTGTTCCTCAGAGCGGTTCTCCTTGTAGTGCACTTCTATAGAAGGAGTGGGTTTTGTTGGGGACATATTCTCTTTGTTTTCATATTAATTTTTGTGCTGCCATTTGGGCATATGGATGTTCTTTGTTGGTTTATATTCAGTAGGTACCTATGTTCAGCTTGTGTTTAATTGAATTTTGGCCTGTCTATATTGTTTATGTAGCTTGGTTATTATTTGTTCAGAGTCCTAGATGTACAGCTCTGTCCAGCAGATAGGGAGCCAAGGAAGATTGGGTTTTGGACCACCTGAGGGGGTACTCAGCAATCTATGCTAAGGGTGTTAGCTAGTCAGAGTTAGAGAGTTAGTCCAGAGACGTTAGACCAGGAAATTCGTGCCTGCCTGTATCCGGGGCTAACTAGAGACATAGTAGGGGAGTGTTAGAGGAACCAAACGAGAGGCAAGCAGGCCAGATCGACTTATGAGTGTCCTAGGTGGCCAGGTCTCTCAGCAAGGTTAGGATCCAGGGAGTTGGTGGGGGGGGCCACCTGGGGGGGGTGCTTAACCATCTGAGCTAGGGTGTTTAGCAAGTCAGGGTCCTAGGTGGGACAGGACTGTCTGGCAGGTCTGGAGCCACAGGAGATGGGGTTTGGCACCTCCTACACGGGGACTCGGCAATCTAGGCTCGGGTGGTTAGCTAGTCAGGGTTAGGGAGTTAGTTCAGAGATCTGTGCTGAGGGAATTGGTGCCTGCCTGGATCCAAAGTTGGCTAGGGACCCAAAAAGCTTTTTATATTATTTTTCATTTTTCTTAAGAATTTCACACATGTATGCAATTAAACAACATCCTGCCTTCCCTTATTTCTCCCCTCCAGGCCCGCTCAAATCATCCTAACACATCCTCCTCTCTACTTCAAGGCCTTTTTGTGTATGGTTTAATCACCTACTAAGTTCAATTAGTTCTGCCCATATATGGATGAAATTGGGGCCATCCTCTGGAGCATGGGAAATCTACCGGTGGCCACACATTCAACAATAATGAGTCTCTGTTGCTCACCAATTATCAGCTGTCAATAGCCCCTTAGTACTGGATGGGGATTGGAAAGCAGCTCCCCCATCTCTGCTTTGATTGGATTGGTCTATCGCAGGGGGCAACCACAGTGCTGTAAGTTCTTGAGTGCCACAGCCCTGTCAAGTCCGGAAGATATAATTTTGCAGTACTCCCACCAGTCATCTAACTCTTTTTTTTTATTCTTTTTTTTTCATTTTTTAACAATAAGTAATAATTTATGAGTATAAGCATCCTTCATGTAAAACCAATCTGTAAGCTGTTGTGTCCAAACCCACACAGCCCATGGGTCCCACCATCCAGTTGGGGGGGCTGGTATGTTCAATCAAGTTGATCAGATGAGTGTCCAGACTATATTGCTATAGTTTCGTCTAGCTCTTACATTCTTTCTGCCTCCTGCTCTACAACGTTCCTTCCCTAAGCCTTGTTGGTTGGGGGTAGGGGTTGAGAGAGGTGTCCCATTAAGGGCAGAGCACTCAGTGCCTTATTCTTAGAACTCAGACCAGCTATGCAGCTCAGCACTGACTGCTGTGCACTGCAGAAGAAGTTTTTCTGACCAAGGTTGACAGCATCCCAGGTCTATGGGGAAAATCGTGAATATTTAGAAGGCAATTTGACAACATGACCATTTAGCAAAATAACAATACCAGGTTCTATCCTGGGGCCCTCTAGCTCTCTGGTCAGGGGCTCAGGGGCTGTGATGGTTAATCCTGGGTGTCAACTTGACTGGACTAAGGGACAAATAAGAGAAAAAGGGTCTTCTGATTGGACCGCCTCAACCCAACCCGGATGGCCCACCCCAAATGCGGGCGTTACCTTCTGCCAGCAGGCAGTATTTAAGGCCACGGCAGAAGGAGCTGGTCCCTTTTTTTCTCCTGCAGCTTGCCTCTCTCATCTGGTGAGTTTGTCTTGCTGCTGTGATCAACCTTTCGGATCCCAGCGTGTACTGAGACTGGCAGATCTCCTGGAACCCATTTGGGCCTTCAGCACTGGATTGGGACTACTGAGACATCCAGCCTTGCAGACTGAGCATTTCCCTGGATTCTCGTCTCGGTCTTTCCAGTGTGGTGCAGCTACTGTTGGAATCCTTGAACTCTGTCACGTGAGCAAATCAATAAATTGTATATAGCTATATATATTCATCCTGTTGCTTCTGTTTCTTTAGAGAACCCTGACTAATACAGGGGCTTTTGACCAGAATTACAGTACCAGACAAGAAATTCCTTTCTGTGGAGCAGGTCTCAAATTCCAGTCAGAATGTGTTAGTTATCCCACAATGGTCCTGCCACTGTAGCACCAGTTGGTGTGTGCTCCCTCTTAGGTCAGTAGTGTGGCACGTGGAGTCCAGTGCTGCATACTATCATCAGTAGTTTTCCTCCCTAGAAAACTGGATACCATCTTCCAGCACTGTGAAAGCTGGCCAGCGGGGAGGAGGTCTTCCAGTATTTTGGGACTGATTTTGCTATGCCCTGAAACCAAAGCATGTGATGTCATCAACAATAAGGCCGGGTAACCAAGGGAAATGGCAATAGCCTAGTTGTTCTGGAGACTCCTGGGGCCCCCCCTGACCAATAATTCCTGGAGGGGATGGGAATGATCCCATGGCTCGCTCTGTGATTTTCATTAATGAACCCATCTTCTGGAAGCACCATTCTCCACCCATGCAGAGTAATTTCATTATAACTTTTTTTATTATTTTTATTTTAAAATGAGCTGTAAGACATTTGTGTGCTTTAGATCTTAATTAACCTAACCACTACCCTCTCCTCTCCTCGATCCCTCCACCTAAACCCCCACTTAATCCTTTAACCCCCAGTATTTCTCAGTATTCCCCATCTTTTCATATCACATGTATTTTGCTTTCTGCCCAATGATATTTAATGGGGTCAAAAGATAATAAGCTTTCATATGGATTTCCATTCACCCTCCCCTTGAGTTATCTGCCCCCCATTTTCCTCCATGCTCCTGTGCCTTACCAGCTTAAGCAGTATTCCAACTCTTTACTTTCAATTTACTTATAATCTCCTGTCCCTTCTCCCTTAAGGGGTTCCCTCAGAAGCCCCATTTGAAAGGCATGACTACTATATATTAGTAAAAAAAATTTGAGGCAGCATCTTTAAGGTCTTTCCCAAACTGTTTTCTAGGGGAGTAGATGCTCTGCAGAATATTGAAAACTCTTTTCTAAAACAAAATTTCAATTTTGAGACTTTGCCAATGCATAAACACTGAATCTTAAATATAGTAATAGGCACTAAAAGTCTTCAAGAAAAAATATACAGATGCATACATATTTGCATATACACATATACCCACTTATATTTGCATGTATATATGCACATATATAATCTCATTTCTACCTTAATATAATAATTGAATAAATCATATGTATTTATGTAATCTTACAGCATGTCCGGAAAGTAAACATGTTTATATTCTTCCTAGTGTTTGAACCTGTGATACTTATCAACTTGCATGCTATTTTGATCTAGATGTCACGTAGCAGGACTATGCTTCTAATTTATTCACAGCACAGCATAAAAAGAGCACATTTGGTTCCCCACAGTTTCATCCCTTCCATGAGATATAACACTCAACTGTCTCTAAACAGTCTCAAGAATAGTCACTGAAGAGGAACAAAAGAAGCAGGAGAACACATTACACATTTATAAATCTATCCTCTTCTTCTAAAATAATTTACAATTTGAAGACAGATTGTTGATTTTTTTAGAAGTTTTAAGTAGGAAAAGTTATGTAAGTTCACATTTAAACTCTCTTGAGTTACATTGACCTGCCACGTGAACCAGCTCTTAGTTAAAAATTCCCTTCAGTGTGTTTATTTTCCACTTAGCAGCAATGTTTTGGAACCTTTGCTTCAGAAGTTGACAAGATTTAGTCAGAAAACTTATTTATTAAATTTATTTTTAACTGATAGAAACATAAAAGATGTACATGTTAGTGAGGTAACAGGTAGTGTTAAATATGTGTTTATATTTCATGTTTAAATCAGATCCATTTTTCATTTATTTTATTTTTTAATTGAAAAAATGTATCTTGTTTATTCTCTCAAAGAACCAACTTGTGGAGTCATTGATTTTTTTGTATTGCTTTCTTTGTTTCAATTTCATTGATTTCTGCTCTGATTTTTGTTATTTCTTCCTGTCTGTTGTGTTTAGGGTTCATCTGTTGTTGCCTCTCAAGTGTTTTTAGCTGCAGTGTTAGATTGTTCACTTGGACTCTTTCTGTTTTTCTAATGTAGGCACCCAGGGCTATAAACTTCCCTCTTAGGACTGCTTTTAAAGTATCCCATAGGTTTGTTGTGTTGTATTATCATTGTCATTCAGTTCCAGGAAGGCTTTTATTCCTTTCTTGATCTCTTCCTTGACCCATTCATTATTCAGGAATGTGTTGTTTAGTCTCCATGTGTTCTTGTAGATAGTAGGGCTTATCCTGGTGTTGATAGTGAGCTTTATTGCATTGTGGTCTGATAGAATGCATGAAATTATTTCAATCTTTTTGTATTTGTGGAGGTTTCTTCTGTTTCCCAGTATGTGGTCGATTTTGGAGAATGTTCCCTGGGGCGCTAAGTAGAAAGTGTATTCTCTAGTATTAGGGTGGAATATTCGGTAGATGTCTGTGAGGTCCATTTGGTGTATCGTATCATTCAGTTCAGATGTCTCTCTGTTTATTCTTTGTCTGCTTGACCTGTCCAAAGGGCTCGGTGAGGTATTGAAGTCCCCTACTATGAGTGTACTGGGGTTAATCTGTCTGTTGTGGTCCTGGAGAATTGTCTTTATAAAGTTTGGTGCACCAAAGTTTGGTGCATATATGTTCATAATTGTGAAATCTTCTTGGTGAATTGTTCCTTTGATAAAAATGCGATGGCCTTCTTTGTCTCTTCTGATTTCTTTTGCTTTGAAGTCTATTTTGTTTGATATTAAAATAGCAACACTTGCTTTCTTTTTGGTACCATTTTCTTGGAATATTTTTTTCCATCCTTTCACTTGAAGGTGGTGTCTATCCTTGAAGGTAAGATGTGTTTGTTATAGACAGCATATAGATGGGTTCTGTTTCCTAATCCAATCTCTCAGTCTATGTCTTTTGATTGGGGAGTTTAGTCCATTAATATAACTGATAGATGTGTGTTGCTTCCTTTAACCTTATTATCCATTTGCATTTTTGGTCTAGGTTTCTACTTCTGCAGTTATGCTTTCTGTATATTTCATCAGAATATCTTAATCAATCTTTTTTCATAATCCAATATCATAGTCATTTATTAGCATATCAAGTATTATATATTGTACCCAATTGGATGTTTTATATGGCTGACAGTGCAGCAAGCTTATTTACAGCTCACATACACATGAGCAATGTTATCATAGCTTCATTGTTATCATGGCTACAATATCATCAAGAAAGGAATTTTTCAGCTCCATGATACTGAGGGAAGCATCAATATATACTCAGTCACTCACCAGCACATCATTGTTTGGTGTATGTTCTGTGATTTCAAATTATGACAAACAGAAAAAAAATGAGAGAGGTACTATGATAGGGATTGAGAAACGATGTTGGTCCTCTGTGTTAAGGGTGGAGCACCAGATTTGCATCACCTGGGAGTTTTTTGGAAATGCAATCTCAGAAATCCAGGAGTGGTGGCTTGTGTTGTGATGCTAGCACTAGAGAGGCACAGCCAGGCAGATTCAGGGGTCAGGCTCCCCTATTTGTCAAGTTCCGGTCCAGTAGGAAACCTCATCTCAGAAATAAGGCAGATGGTGAGTGAAGAACAACACTGGAAATTTAGCCATGGCCTCTACATGCATATGTAAACACATATACTCACACACACACACATAAAAACATGCACATAAACATGCACATACACATAAACACACACAAATGACAGAGTGGCCTAATAATACATTTCTCCAAATGTACCCTTTTCTTAAATAACACACGATTGTTTCTATGTATTGAATTGTGCATCACTTGATTGAGCAGCTCAATTACAAGGTCTATAAAAAAGGAAATCTGCCCAGCTTGTTCACTTTTGTATTCTTAGCACTCAATATAGTCTCTGTGTGTTTATGCGTGTGAATTAAAGCAAATGTCAGACAAATATCACACTTTCTCTTGTTTGTGATTCTTGGATTTTTTTAATTTCTGTATATTTCATACAGAATGCCTTTTTTTTTTTTTTTTGGTCTTTTTGAGACAGGGTCTCCCTGCCGCCCCTACTGTCCTGGAACTCTCTATGTAGACCAAACTGGCCTCAAACTCACAGAGATCCCCTGCCTCTGCCTCCTGAGTTCTGGGATCAAAGGCATGCACCGCCACATCTGGCCATATAGAATATCTTAATCAATCTTAATCAATCTTAATCACCTTTATACCTCTTTCCCCATTGGCACCCTCCCATGCACCCCCCCCCCAACTGGAATTCATACTGTCTCTGTCAAGGCCTATTGTGTTAAGTTTGTGTCCCCAGATGTCCGCAGTGCAAGTTCATCCACTGAGGTCTAGTCAGCCTACCCAGAGTCCCTCACTTTAAGGAGATCAGCTCTTCTTCACCCAATAGTAATAAGCTGCCAATATTTCTTCAGCTAAGATTGGGACCTGTTGCCCATTTCCCCAGTTCCATGCTGGGTTTTTGTCTGGTTGAGTCTGCATGGGTCTTGAGCATGCTGACACCATTGCTGAAGGTTCGTATGAGCAGGGTCCCAGGAGCTTATATGATTCTATTTCCATATGGTCATCACCTCCTCCCTGGCTCTTATAGTCTTTCTGCAGTGACCCCTGATCCCTGGGTAAATATTCCACTATTTGTGGTGGAGAACTTTGAAATCCTATCTTCTGTCATTTTAAAATGTACTCTATAAAATTATTATTATTTATAGTCAATTTACTCTGCAAGAGCCTATCAGAACTTCTTATTTCTATCTAACTGTAGCTTAGTACCCATCAATCAACTTTCCCTCATGCCCCTTTCTCCCTGCTCCATTAAGCTCTCAACTCTTTTAGATTCTACTACTGAGCCTGCCCAGTATTTATCTTGGTGTGGTTTACTAACTTTGCTTTATATATTGACCTGCAGTTCTGTTATCCTTTAGCAAATGGCAGGATCACATTCTTTTGTGGATGAGTAATATTCTAACAACAAGTTATAACATTTTCTTTACCCATTCTTCACTTCATGGGCAATTTGGTATATTCTTGACTGTTATAAATGATGTCACAAAAATAAAAAATGGGAGTCCAGATGTCTCTTTGACATCCTGATATATTCGTTTTGCATATATGTACTGTATTGTGCAATGGTTAGATTGTGTGTCAGTTTAATTATTAATTTTTGAGCAGTCTTCTTTCTATTTTCTATAGTGGAAATACTAACTTTTATTAGTTCAAGAGTTCCCCTTTATCCACATCCTCACTTGCACTTATTAGATTTAGTCTTCTTGGGAAACACTGTTCTCACTAAGTGAGGTGATATCTCATTATAATTTTCCTTTGCATTCCTCTGATATTAGTCAGATTAAATATTTTTTAAAATTTTCTTCAAAATATTTATTTATTTATTTATTTATTTATTTATTTATTTATTTGTCAAAGCCAATTTGTTTTGTCTTTTTGAGACAGGGTCTCCCTGTGCTGTGGCCCCAGCTGTCCTGGAACTTACTTTGTAGACCAGGCTGGCCTTGAACTCACAAAGATCTGCCTGCCTCTGCCTCCCGAGAGTGCTAGGATTAAAGGCGTGTGCCACCACACCTGGCTCAAAGCCAATTCTTTAATTGAAGCTTTATGCATTTCATACAAAATTTCCAATCAAATCTAGACCCATTCCCCTTCCTTGGCCCCCACCCCAACCAGAGTTCATGCATTCTGTCATGCATGTTTTTCATCTTTTTCTCAGTCTCTTTTAAAATTCTCGATGCAGAAGTTTATTGTTTCCGGCAGAATTTCACCATTTCAGTCAGTTCTTTGACCCAATGTCTGTTGTTGTTGTTGTTGTTGTTCCTTCCAATTTGCATCATCCAAAATATGCATATATGCATGCCACACATATATCAAGATTATGACATCATAGGTTTTAGCATCTTCGGCTTATGATTTCTTTTTTATTATTATTGTTTTTTTCTTTACTAGGCTGAAAGATGTCATGTTTTCCTTAAGGAATTGTTTGATGGCTCCTCCTTGGGAAGCCCAACTGCCCTTGTGCTCCACACTGGGGTCTTCCCTTCCCATGGTCACCAAATGAGGTCCAGTAAGCACTGCATCCTGTCTTGATCTTCCTGTACTGGCCTCCATGATACAGCCTGGGTAGTCCAAAATGGCAGTCTATGCTCTGAACAAGCTAGTAGTTGCTTAGTCCACAAATTGGATGTCTCAGCTGTCCCCATCTGGCTCTGAAGTTTTGGAGGATTCTTGGAGAGACATGAGTCTTCCAAGAATATGAGTCCATATTGGAAGGTTGAAAAGCTGTGTCTCATGTCTTTGAAGGATGGCAAAAGCAGTGGCAGCCACAGAATGGATACACTTGCCAGTAAGAATTGAAGACAGGCAAAACAACAGTGCTTTTTTTTACTTTTTGTCTTTTTACTAAGATCTCAAGTTTTATACCTGAAGTACAATTTATCAGGCCTTACTGATTATTTATTTCTGGTTATACTTTCCTTTTGGATGTTTAAGGCCACACAGTTAGCCCAGATTAACCAAGGTTTTGGTTTTCTCAAGGTCAGTTGAGGATCTGGTCCTCAGGGGTCATGCAGGTTTTGGGGGGAGGGGAAGAAGCCCCTGGTTCCTTTTGGCTTTTCATTTGCCAGTTCCATCCACTCAAGGACAAAGTCAGGTCTTGCTAGACCAGGCTTCCCTTTTCGAAGCATGAGCAGACTTTCCTCTTTATAGACTGGATACTGGCTGAAGTCCCATTAGTGGATCTCCAAGACCTCCCTGTACAGGAAGACTGGTGACTCACATTTGCAGGACATTTCAAGAGATGCCCCCATGCATAGTCCCCTGGGAGTTAGTTGATCTCTGAGGGCAAGGAACAAAGTTATTCCTTAATTCCCTCAGCCAAATTGGTATGGGCATTAAATATGGTTGTTAAGCAGCCAGAAAGGCTATGTTACACCAGCCTGATACTTTTAATTACTGTATAATATTTTAGAAAAGACTGGACAAAAGCTCAAGCAGCCTTGTATAAGAAATACTAAGAAGCACTCCCATAAAATACTGTGGTTAGACACAATGTCATGACAAACTAGTTTTTCTCTCATTCTTTTGATTTTGTATTACTCTAAAATATGCATACATACCCTCCACCCATATACCAAAAATTCCAAAGTCTGAAAATAAATGGCAGCTTAATTCTAGGACCTGTTAATGGATTCACAATATAAGAGCACAGTTGTTTTCAGATCACAAGGAATATAACTTTAATGTTCCTCAGTTTGCCTTCCAACTACAGACTGAATATTTTTTATTTACCTATTGTCTATTTGTATGCATTCTCTTGAGAAATGCCTATGTCTTAACTATGTTAATGTCCATTTCTTGATTGTGCTATTTATTTTGTTTTGGTTTGGGGCTTGTTTGTTTTGTGGGTGTTTCTTATTGAGATTTGGGAGTTCCTTATGTTTTCTGGATGTTAACCATTGACAGATGGGGACATTACAAATACTTTCTCCTATTCTGTAGTTTGTTTCTGCCCTCTACTGATTATTTCTTTTGCTGTAAAGAAACTTGTTTAGCCTGGCGTGATTCCATTTTCAAATCTTTCTTCTGCTTCCTGTGCTTTTGGATTCTTGTCTGAAAAATTCTTGCCAATTCCAGATTCCTGCAGCATTTCCAGTTTTCTTCTAGTATTATTTTATTGCTTCAAGTCTTAATTGTGCATTGATCTTTGTAACTGTTGAGAAATAGAGATCAGAGGTCTTTTTTTCCCTTTTTTTTTTCCAGATAGGGTTTTGCTTTGCAGCCCAGATTGACCTTCAATTTGCGATCTTCTTGAGTGTCAAGATCATAGGCAGGCACCACCACACTTAACTAGAAAAGTCATTTTTACAATAATGTTTATGCAGAGATTTGAGCACAGCGTTGTAAAATGTATTTGATGACAATAAAAGCAACTCGAGTGAAATTACATAATTCACAAGGCATGCTCACTAGTTATGTGCAGACTCTGACACACGTGCAGTGGCATTTACATGTTCAACCAACACTTGGACAGGGTTCCTTCACATTTTGGCCCTGTGAATGCACTACCATCTATACTAGCCTGCTCAAACTATGACTGATGTTATTATTTACTTGAAAACAGTAAGGATTTGGAAGAATTGGGCTGTAGTTTGAGTTTTAAAACTTATTAACCTTATGTCCTTGGCCACTTATTTACTCTGTGGCTAGATTTATTTAACTATAAAATTGATTTACTATGTGTATCAAAATGAAATATATGTGAAATGTTTTGATTTCTTCCCGTCCACTTGCTCTCCTCATTATGATTATGTTTCCTTTTAAATACATCTTTCTCCATGCCGAGTGTCAATCAGGCTAGGCATATGCCCTATACAAGCTATACTCCAGCCTCTAAACACCTTTTACCCTGGTTATGGATCACGAAACCTGCCCTTGTCATGTCCAGTAAATAGTGGACATTTTGGTTATTGTATCTGAATTTCCTTATTGTCTTTTTTTTTTTTTTTTTTTTTNTAAAACCCAAGAAAATGCAGATCCATCTACAGTGACAGCGAGCACCCCATGGTCAATGGAAAGGGGCCTGAAGAAGTTAGAAGAAGGAATTTCAAAGAAAGGAGGTATCTTGGGGGTGACAGATGTTTAGCATTGTGATTAGGATGATGGTTCCTTGCGTGTGGGCATATGTAAAAATTATAAAGTTTTAACATTAATTATCTGACATTGATTTATGCTCAAACCTCAATTAAAGAGAAAAATATGATTATTTTAATTAATTAATTAATTTAATTTTTTGGTCTTTTTGAGACAGGGTCTCCCTGTAGTTCCAGCTGTCCTGGAACTCACTATGTAGACCAGGCTGGCCTTGAACTCACAAAGATCCGCCTGCCTCTGCCTCCCAAGTGTTAGGATTAAAGGCATGCACCACCACACCCGGCAATGTGGATTTATTTTTGAGTAATTTTCATTCCAAAGATAATTTCCTGAAGGCATAATCCTTTGAAGGCCACACTAAATGCTCCCAATATAAAACAAGATTACTTAATTGCTTGAAACCATGATGACACCTTGATTTTATAAACTCTCAAAATTATTCTCTTTATAAATTCCTGTTAGTTCTTGCTTGATATCCTACAATTTTACTCACAAATGCTCTGTCTAGCACTCAATAAAAATCAAGGCAATTCTCATACAAATATCTGGATATGGATTTTTTGTTTGTTCATTTTTAATATCTGTCTCATTTCCTTTGGGTGATTACAAATTTCCTCCATTTGTTAAGGAGAATGGGGCAGTAACAACCTCTTCAATTAGAGCTAATAAGATATGAGGCAGAATGTAAAATTAATGGGGACATTTCTGACAGAAGGCAGGCACATGTGGATTTTTCTTTCATATGTGCTGTGCTACATTTGGTCACCAGAATTCAGAAAGAAGAGAGTGTAATCATGGATTCATTGGAGGAAAAGAGCTGAATGCGAACTCAGAAACTGACAGAACATGGTTCTAGAGCCATGTCTCTGCAACTGGCTTTCCCTGTTAGAAGATACAAACACGTTGTTGGTTATTTTGAGATTATGTAATTATCCAAACTTTTCCATAAGCATCATTAACAATGACAAGATAGTTTTCTTGTAATTTCATTAATATTGGTAAAAAAAAAGAGTCTGTTACTATAGGTGATGAGGATGATAATAGATAGATGATAGATAATGTAGAAAGACAGACAGACAGATAGATAGATAGATACATGCATACATACATACATACATACATATATAGATGATAGATACATACATACATAGATGATAGATAGATGATAGATGATAGATAGATGATAGATAGATGATAGATGATAGATAGATAGATGATAGATAGATGATAGATAGATAGATAGATAGATAGATGATAGATAGATAGATAGATAGATAGATAGATAGATAGATGATAGATGAATGGATGATACCTGTAAATCCTTTGTTGTTTAAACTTCAAATGTATTGAAAACAAGGCAGCAAAACTTAATTTACAGGAAACTGTTTCCCTGCTTTTCCACCTGTTCTATGCCATCACTGTCTGCATATACAAGTTCTCCAGTTTATGAGACTGTAGAATTACTGGACTGAGATTTTTTTTAACATTCAGTAATTTTAAGACACTGGTTCCCACCATAAGTCATACTTGTGGTGGGTTAAATTCTACCAGTTGGCTACTGAAAATGTTGTAAGGGAAAATGAATACTAGATTTTCCATATAGGACTGTCACTGTTCAAATAAAAATTATACGAGCTGTCCTCCTAAAGAAGCGGGTACCTCAAAGCTAGATAGATGACTCAGTGGTTAAGATCACTAGCTGCTCTTGCAGAGGACCTGAGTTCAGTTCCCAGCACCAACATGGTGGCTAACAAACCCTGTGTAACTCCAGTTCTAAGTGATGTGACACCCCCTTCTGGCATCTGCAAGTACTGCACACAGATGGCACACTTACATACTTTTAGGCAGAACATTCATACATATCAAATAAAAATAAATAAATAAAAAAACTTTTAAAATAAAAAAAAAATGTGTACCTAAAAGCACAAAACACAATCCTTGTGAAATAAACTATTTTCTTCCTATAGAGATAAATTCAGACAAGTTATCTTGCAAGAGATACAAACTAGAGGTCACGAGAGAAGCACTGTTTGTGCATCTCCTCCTAAAATTAGAAGCTTCTCAAAAAAAACCAAGTGAGACTGAAATTGATAATGGCCACCAGGTGGCAGCAATACCTAGGTAACACCTAACACAGTGTAAGGGTGCAGCTTACCCTGCTTCTCCCCTCCAAACTCATTATTAGGACAAGATTCCCATGTTTGCAACTATTGCTAGTGAATTATGAATTCTATCCATAACTCCATTTTCACCGTTCTCTCCAAAGCAAAAGGTTACATCCACTTGAGAACCTTTTACTTCTCTTAGGTTCTTCATGCTATGATTTCAGGAACTTCACTTTCTTTCTGTCTTCCATTCCGTTTTCGTCAACTTTCTTACTTCTTATGTGCTTTCTTGTATATACAAAAACGGTAAGAAATGCTCCTAGAATTTGCCCAGCTGGGAATTAAGGTCAGTCTTGGATGCTACTCTTGGCCTCTCTTCCTCATTTCATTCTTCTCCCTCACCACAGGAAGGATTTCTCAGAAAAGAAAAAACGAACTGTTTCCTTTCAGTTCCCTGTTCCCGAATCTGCTGAGTCAGGTCTTCTTCCTCCACAGAATCAACAGAAGAAAGCACACTACAGAGCATAAACATTCTATGATTTCGTCTTCTCTTAACAGACGTTTCTGCCAATTTGCCTTTAGGGAGGCTGAGCTTTGGGAATGCCCTCATCCTGTCTCTACTTTGCTTCTACCACTGAAGACAGAAGAAATGAAACCCAAGGGCAACCCTTTTATCAAATGTTAGTACCAATGGCCATTCTGTGTATAAATTTAGTTTGAGCAACTCTGCTGCAACACAAAATTTAACACAGGAAACAAAGCCAGAGGTTAACTTGGAGATCTTGCTTAAGTATCAGAAAACTTTTCAGAGGAAGGATCGAGGTATCCACTCTGCAGTTCCTGAAAATGAAATCAGAGCTCACTGGAGAGAGAGGGAGAGAGGAGAGAGAGAGAGAGAGAGAGAGAGAGAGAGAGAGAGAGAGAGAGAGAGAGAGAGAGAATTTGCTAATTAGGTTTCTGCCTGGCAGAGACTATGCCAAGGACAGAGGCTGGACTGAGGAGGAAAGGTTCATAAGAAATACCATTAACTGTTGCAGAATCACGCCAATAAAAATTTTTAAGTTTCCTGGGTAGAGAATATGTCATTGCTTACAGAGTCATTACCAAATGCACACTTACCTACAAAGTGTGATCTTAGAAGTGTTACACATATTTCCCAAGGTGATATGTTTAGTTATGGCACCAAAATTCACAGATTCCTGGTTTGTACAACAGGCAGCCTACTTTGCACATGTCATTTAAGGTAGAGAATGAAAACACTTAAGGTTTGTCCCATGAGTAACAACAAACAGAAGGTCGTTATGAGCATAAATTCCACATAAGTCACGCGTCTGTTCAAATTCTACTTACCTAGCTCTGCGTTTCACTTAAAAAAATATAAAGCGGCTCTCGTGCTGCTGTGTCTTCTTTCATTCATTGGACTGCTCTGTATTTTTCGTGTATCTATTTTATTAGTTTTAAAAATTCACATGAAAATCAGTGGGTTTGGCCATGAATTTTCTCACATATGTGCTCTATCCATGTTTGACCTCCGCTGCTCTCCCTCCTCTCACCTTCCACCTTCTTGCTGGTTTTGTACCTCCCCTGAACAGTCCTCATTTCTGCTTTTGTGCCACATGGATTCCATTACTCTCTATTCCCCCTCCCTTTCCCTTCATATCTCTTCCTCCTTTCTCTTAGCTGGTTCCCTTTGTACTTTCATCACATACCCCCAACATGTACACACATCTGTACACATGCACACACATGCATACATACGATGTCACACATAAATACACATGCACACACAAGCACACATATACCCATGCACATACATACACACAATGACACACAATACACAGTCCCATGTGCATACACACACAGTCACATACACACATGTACATATGTGTATATGTATATACATCCACACTAATAAAATTAATCCAGATTCCACTTATAGCAAACATTTATCTTTTGGAAGCTAGACTAATTCACTTAACATAAGTTCTCAAGTTCCATTCATTTCTCTAAGAGCATCATTATTTCATAACTCTGGAGTTCTTTGTGTGTATACCGAGGAATACTACAGCCAGGTGTATGGAAGGCTGTCTTCTCACACGATGTAACCACTGCTGCCTTGAATTCAGAGCAGCTGATCATTCGCATGAGACTCGCACAAGACTGGGGTCACTGCTATTGCACCTCGGAAGGGAGAGAGGGTCTATGCAGTGGCCCACAAGGGAGCCAATTAGCAGCTCATGAGCATTAGACACATAGATCCTTCCTTTCCCTAGGAATATCTAAGCTTGTAATGATTAGTAAATAGTGAGACTTTTCTTCAATCTTGTAGCCAACCATAAGTGTATGTTGTCTATGCTCCTAAAAGTAAGCCCTCACCCATGCTCCTGAACATAAATAACTATAATTAAACTCATTGATTCTCCAGACCAGACAAGGATGGGATGGATTGTGTGGTTTGTCATTGATATTTTATCTGGGGTAAATGCACATTCATTCATATCTCTTCATAAGTCACCACAGTGTCCTACCGTAGGTGTATGTTTAGATATTGAGGAACCTCCACATTGACTTCTGTGATATTCACATCAGTTTTCATTCAGAGTGGGCAAGTGTTGAACTTTACTTTTGTTGATCTATCTAAAGATGACAGGGGTACTGACAACTCCCATTGTTATTGTACTATGTTTAGTGTGACATATTTTACCCATTATTTTTATTTTTTGAAGGTAGAACTCCCCCCCTAATCAGGTGCATATGTACTAAAAATCAAGCACCAACTTACATGCAGGCAATATACTAATACACACAAAATAAAAGTAATAAATAAAAATATTTTTAAAAGAAAATATTTAATTAAAACAAATGTTGCTAAGTTAAATTCTTGGATATCTAATATCCTTAATGCTATGGTCATAAATAAGGCACTTTGGTTGGAAGGATTATTTCCTTACCGTATTGACAAATTAAGCAATAAAACTTGATTTGGAGCAGGGCTTGGTGGCACACGCCTTTAATCCTAGCACTTGGGAGGCAGACGCAGGCAGAGCTCTGTGAGTTCAAGGCCAGCTTGGTTTACAGAGTGAGTTCCAGGACAGCTGGGACTAAAGGGAGACCCTGTCTCAAAAAGACCCAAGGAAAAAAAAGTTGATTCAAAGGAAGAAGTGGCCACATTTTAGGAACACATCCACACTTGCAAACTTCCTATTTAGAAAGAAAGCATTATATTTACGTGAACTCTAAATGCAGTACATTAAAATGGTCTTGAACTCTAAGCATAACACAGATCTCACATCTGCAAACTCAATTTATTCTGCCTTTTGTTTTGTTCATGTTCTGAAGTCAATTATAACTTACTTCATTGTTATTTCTTTTAGAGAAATCTGAAATAAAATTTTACCCTTATTACCCCTCATTGAGTCAGTACATACATGAATAAAAACTCATTTTAATCATAATATCTCAAAATGAATTCTTGAGAATCAAGTTGAGTAGGTCTTAATGAAAAGATATGTGTGCTAAATTATAGTTTAGACTCCAGAGAATGAAAGATTATAAATCATTCCTCATTTCTCTGTAAAGTTCTCAACAAAGAATGTGTTTAGGTAATTTATAGTATGTTAAAAAAAAAAAAAAAGGCATGCTTGTGGTGGCTGAGAACCGTCTTTAGCTCCAGTTCCAGGGGGAATCCGACACCCTCTTCTGACCTCCGCGGCTTTGCACAACACGGGTGCACAAACCTACATGCAGACAGTACATTCATACGCATATAAAAATAAATAAAATTTTTAAAAAGGCATGCTTGAATATGAATTACCCATGATATATTTATGAGGAGACTGTTGTGCATATATATGTACATTGGCTTTTACAATATAGTCTTGAAAAATATAAAGCTACTCAGCATTACAAAAGATTGTCTTCTTGATTTCTATAAGATTGAAAATCCTTAAGTTCATTGTGCACAATGAAAATTAACAGAAGTCTGAACAATAATATAATGATAAAAATAACCTAATTGTGGATAAAAGGTCACTTATAAATGGCAAGCATACTTTGATCCTCACATAAATCAAAAAATAAAAAAGTCAGATTTTCAGAAATGTACGTGGGATCAACAGCCCTGCTGTGGCCCCATCTGGCCTTCCTGTTCTTAGTCTTAGTGGGCTTATGGCTCCTTTACCTGTGAGAGCTCTTAGACCCAAGTATAAGATCAAACTGTTTATCCTGTTGAACATTTTCTGTACTGAAAAGTTAAAATTTTATTATATAGAATTTGTATTTAAAAACCACACTTTTCTAGCCTTAATCAAGATTTCAGCTCCCATCTGAGGAGACTGGATCAGTTTAACTTGGAGATTATAAAGCTTAATAGGTTTCAGAAAAGGAACCAGAGAACCAGAAATAAACATACTCAGTGATGTTCCAAAGCAGCAGAGAGCCGTGTGTGTCTGAGGGGTAGAAACTAGGAAGGGATGAGAGAGCTGAGACAGAGCTTGGGACAAAGTCTGGGGAGTTTTAGGTTTGTCTTTGTGATGGATAGTGTTGGTTGTCAATTGGACACACCTGAGAAGAAGGAGCTTCAGTTGAGCAATTTCCTCTATTAGATTGGTCTGAGAGGGATTTTCTTGATTGTTCAGTGAACGGTCCAATACACTGTGGGAGGTACCACCTCTGGGCAAGTAGTCATGGGTTGTGTTTGAAAGTGGGTGAGCTCAGACCAGAGGAGAAAGCCAATGAGCAGCATTCTTCTGTG
Source organism: Rhizomys pruinosus (assembly GCA_009823505.1). Taxonomy (NCBI): domain Eukaryota; kingdom Metazoa; phylum Chordata; class Mammalia; order Rodentia; family Spalacidae; genus Rhizomys; species Rhizomys pruinosus. The sequence continues at coordinate 1,090,715 of VZQC01001768.1, read as the reverse complement.
GTCTATAGGTCTGTTCCTGCCAACAAGTTCCTGCCCTGGGTCTCTGCCTGACTTCCCTCAAAGGTGAACTGTCACTCAGTGACAGACAAACGAACCCTTTCCTGTCCAAATTGGTTATGGTCAGATTGTTTTGACCAAAGCTAAGCAGGGCAGTATTCTAACTCGATGAAAGATAAAAGGTCCAGTCCGACTTGCATTTGCAAAAGGAGAATGATTCAACTTTGAACTTTCTTTGTCATCACAAGCTATTATTGGTACCCCTGCAGGATCCACCTGAGTTCTTGACAGCCGAGCTCTGCATCTTCACTGGGCGAGTGTAGAGCGAAGCTCCAGAAGCCCTTAGTATCTGCTTCCATGGCTGAGGAGAAGGCATGGCATACCATTCCATTGACCTTCAAAATTATACTGGCATTTTCAAATAGTTTAATGTGAGCATGTGTGTGTGTGTGTGTGTGTGTGTGTGTGTGTGTGTTGTACACATGGGTGTGAGGCTGTGCTCATGAAGCAAGAGGTCAACATCAACACATCAAGTACCTTTATCTCATTTCATCTTATTTTTGAAGCACGGTCTCTTACTCAGCTTGGAGCTTACCAATCGGCCAGTCTGGCTGGCTGGTGAGCTCTTAGGCTATGTCTCTGCCACCTGACCTCCAGCAGAGAAGTTATAGGGGAGCACTTTCATGACAGGTGTTTATAAGGGTCCTAGAGATGTGACCTCAAGTCTTCTTGTTTGCACAGCAAACGTGAACCATCTACCAAGCCCCTCAAATTGCTCTATGAATGGCCTGCTTAGCCCCATACCTGCCCAAGGGTGACCATTCCTCAGTTACAAGTGCACTTCACCAAAATAAGCAGGATCATCCCGTTTTTATTTGAAATGATTTAGAGGAAACGATGACCAGAAATCCCAAATGAAGACTTTGTTAAGTAAAAATGAACCAAAGTATTTTACCATTAATTCTTTGTTTTGCTGAAAGGTTTGTTGAAAGAATGTTTTGCTTCACTGATGGCATGAAGCAGTGAGATAAAGTTGAGATCATAACACAAGGGGAAGGAAGAAAACTTCCTAGAAAGAAGCTGTGACTAAAAGTTATTCACTGATTAGAACTTCAGTGACATAGAGAAGGTTGGAATGTTGCAAGTCCAGAGCCAACTTATCTTTAGCCTCCTTAATAGCTATTCATTACCTACCTCTGTATATGGCCTAAGATCTTTTTGACTATTAGGCAAATCCTTGCAAATGTACAAACTGACCAATAACTTCCACCAATTAAAAGGCTAATAGTGCCATCAGATAGCTTGTAGCTGAAATCTACCCACTTTGTTGAAGCCTGTAGGCCAGATGTTTCCACCAATGAATTTGAAAAATTTCTAGATTTAAAACTTTCTTCATTCTGTTAGTGTTAGTATATTAGAACATGGAATTGGGGTAACCTGAACCTGAATTTCTCGGTCATGTGCACTCATGTTTGGTTCTAGAATAAGGTAACTCTTGTCGTATTTGAGATTAGAATTTTGTTTTCATTGGCAGTTTTTGGTATGCAACATGTGCCCCCCAAAGAACAATTCACTTTTCACTGGAGGAATCAACTGTACAGGACTCCACGTTCCCTGACTGGCATTAATTCCTCGGGTGGATTTTAGTAATTTCTGGGGTTCTGACCTTCCTTGCTTTGGTCCATTCCTTGTTTATTTGAAGCTGGTTATTTGAGATTCTTTTTGTTGGATATCTTTTTCTATTTTCTTTTTTCTTTTGCTTTCAAAGAAATTTGTTTAAGGTCCATTTTGTTTCTTTGCTTGAACTAATTTGGGTTTTCAGTTGTTCAGTTGTGAGGGTTTTGGGGGTTGTTATTTGTTGGCTTTTAAGACCTCTAAAAACAATTTTGGTTTCTGACCATTCTGTTTGTTGATTTGCTGGCATTCAGTCTGTTCTCTGAACATTCCTCCTTTATCTGGTGTAAGAACGGAATGAAATATTTGGAGGAAAGACAGATAATTTTGTTCTTCTATTGGCTTTTCATTTTATAAGTGTACTGGTTCAATTTGCAAATTCAAAACAAAAAGAAAATGTAACTAAAGATAATGTGGCTTTATCTTACTCTAATAAGAACACTTACTATCTCTAAGTTGTATTATTTTTTGTGCTTCTAAGTCCTGGGTCATAAAATTTTTAAGGAAAAACATCATAAGTGGGAACACTGATTTAACTGTAACTTTAAATCATCTACTAGAAAGAAATGATAATTTACAAATTAATAAGATCTCTAATTGAAATTCTATTTAGTTTTTCAAAAAGATGTTAAAATTTGGAGCTGGAAAGTTGGATCAGCAGTTAAAAGCACCAGGTGCTCTTGCAGAGGAGTGGGGTTGGATTCCCAGCACCCACATGGCAGCTAACAAGTGCTGGGAACTCCAGTTCCAGAACTCAGTGCCTTCCTCTGACCTCCAAGGGCACTGCATGCACCTGCACAGGCACACTTACATGTATGCAGGCAGTACATTCACACACATGCATGCAGGCAATACATTCACAACTTACATGCATGCAGGTAATACATTCACAACTTACATGCATGCAGGCAGTACAGTCACAACTTACATGCATGCATGCAATACATTCACACACATAAAAAATAAATAATATATTTTTGAAAAGCTGTTAAAATTAAACAAAAAAACGGCCAATGATCCCTACCTCTTCCTGACCCAGCTCCCTCCCTTGGGGATTCTCTGGACCCCAAGGCATTGGCTTTGCCAAGGACTCTCCAGTCACCCCACATGGCCCTAAGACCCATGTGTGCATCTCCTACCACCTTGCTATTACCCCAAATCTTTACTGCCACTTTTTACCAGTGGTCCCCATCTTTCTTGACCCACACCTTCTATTGGGTATTCACCTTTCCCCAAGAGGATGCACACCACAGACCCTCTGCTCACCCTACATGGCCTGAAAACCCAAGAAGGCTACCTTTAACCACCTGAAATTACCACAAATCCCAGAAATCAGCTGTGTGCTATTATCAGGAACAAATACCTCTTTAGGCATCTCAGAAACCTTCCTCCTAACAAAAAGCAACACCCAGAGGTTGACTCCCCATCTTAATAATGTTCCCACAAATCACAATTATTACATAACCCTTTATAGTTAGTATACACTGATACCAAAACCAGACAATGATCCAACAACACAAATAAGAAATTAGACCGATCTCTCTGATGAGCATAGCAAACATAATACAAGGGTACATCAAAGCATTATCCAGCATGGTCAAGTTAGTTTCATCCCAGAGATGCAGGAAAGGTTCAACTTATGTAAATAAATAAATGTAATCCAACATATAAATAGACCCAAGCACAGGAACAACACGATCATCTCCTTATATGTAGGAATGCCCTAAGACAAAACCCAATATCCCTTCATTAGAAAAGGCCTGGAGAATCTAGGGATACATGGACAAACATCAACATAAAAAGGCAATAGACAGCAAGCCTATAACAAATATACTTAATGAAGAAAAACAGAATTTCCAAAATCAGGAATGAGACAAATAAGTTCATCTTCTCCATGCCTGTTCAATATAATTCTTGACGTTTTAGCTAGAACAATAAGTCAGGTAAAGCAGATAAAGGGGTTATGTATCAGAAAAGAAGGAGCTAAGGTATCCCTAGTTGTACAGATAATATGATTGTATACATAAAAGATCCTAAAGGGTCTACCATGAAATGCCTAGGCTTGATAAACACCTTTATCAAAGTAGCAGGATACAAAATTAACACAGGAAAATCAGTAGCCTTCCTAAGCAAAAAAATAAATAAATAAAATAAAAATAAAATAAGAATAAAAAAAATACTGAGAAAAAAATCAGGAAAGCAATCCTCAAAAAAAAAAAAAAAAAAAGAAATCAATGATGCTACTCACAATCACCATTTAATCTGTGCTGCTATCATGGTAGTACTTTTATCTTGGGGTGATCAACAGCTGACTATTGGAACTAAGGCCCCCTCGTGGGAAGGAATTCACAAGGCTTAAACATGTCATAGACCCTATAGGAGAAACTTATTTTGTCACATTATTAGACCAATGTCATTTCTTACTGCTTTCTAAATATATATCCTTATATTTACAGATAACTGTACCTCTCACCACTCATCAAAGAAGTTTATTTTTCAAGAGATGGAGACTATTTCAAAGTTCCACAATTGGCCGAATGCAAAGAATCAGTGTTTGTGAGGTGCCCACTCAAATGACCCGTCAGCAATGCAAACTCTACCCCTAAGGCTCAGGCAATGTAGCAGAACAGGGGACAAAAGAGAATATCAATGCAGCTCTCCACTCTCACTAGCGTCCACATGCAGCAGGTGGTGGTTAACAAGAAAGACACAACTGGACCAAGTGAAGCAAATAAGAGTCTCCAGAGTGCTTATCCCTGAATAGGATACATATATGAAACCTCTGCCACCCAAGCCTCAAGGATCATTGTGGAAGAGATGGAAAGAAGATTGTAAGGGCCAAGGTGAAGGGTGAACTACAAGGACAGCTGGGAAGTCGCTCACATGAACTCTCAGTGATGGTAATAGCATACACAAGATCCATGCAAGCTCAAGCCACACGAAATCCCAACACAGAAGTAAAGAAGTGGATAAGAAGCTCCAACGTAGTTGAGGATCTCTTGGCAACCAATAACTGCTGAGAGAGGGACAGTTGGACTTTTCTTAAGGGTGTGAAACTAGACAGGTTAACCAGGCTCCAGTGGACGGATCCACCCTGAATGGTGTTTGGGGACATCAATTGGACTCATGGACTCATATGTCTTAGTAAATATGACAGAGTACATGAAATCCTACCCGAGTGTTATGGGGGGGTCTGAATATGATAAAATTATACTGTATGAAATTCTCAAAAATTCAATAAACATAAAATAAAGGATAAAAAGTCATTTTGAAACCAAACTTACGGTGCCTGCTCTGCCTGATTGAAGCCTTATCAATAATCAGGTATGTTCAAAGAGCTCTGAGTCTTTCAAGCTCAAAAGTCTTCTACTTTACTAATACTAATTCATACATTTTAAACTAGAAGAGTAAGATTAGTAATTCTTGATACTTTAAAAATAAACAGATGATCTCTAATTTTAAAATTGATGAATTATATATGCATATATAAAGGCTATAAAATCTGGGACATTTCAAAAATCTACTTTGCCCCCCCCCCAAGCCTCAGCGCAACACTGTCCCCAGCCCTCCCCAGTGGCTGGTGCACTGGAGAGACAGTGAGGGGTCCTGCTATAGCCCCAGTTTTGGGGACACCAGACTCTGCAGGCACAGCTCCCAGTGCCCAGCACCCAGGTCCTGAGCCAGGGCTCACAGGTCCTGGGAGCTTAAGTTCTGGCTCAGCAGGCTCCACCATCTCCACTCCTGGCTTACACAGATAGGGATCTGGTACTAAAGCCCAGCTCCCAGCTCCCAGTTCCCAGGGTAAGACAGAGACCAGCACACACCAGTGTGCATACACTTTGACTGCCTGCTCCCAGCTCCCAACATGCAAGAGAAGGGACACCAGCCCACCCAGAGGACCAAAACTGGACCAGAACTCTGGCTCTGGATCAGCACCGGCTCAACAACTAGAAGCTCCAGCTCTGGCTCCTGACAGGTGAGACAGAGCCCTGCCCACTCACCCTGAGGCCAGACTCCCACACAAATGACACCCAGCGGGTGACACAGAAGCTCAGAGGCCAATACTGCTCAGCTCTGGTGATATTCCAGAATCCCAATCCCAAGTGTCACTGGCCCTGCACCCAGACCCAGAAACTTACATCCAGGGGAACCAGTAACCTTACTTCTAATTGCTTGCTGTTGGTATAAAGAAAGGTTACTGTTTTTTTCTAGATTAATTTTGTAACCTGCAACTTTACTGAAAATATTAATTTAATCATTTCTAGGAGTATTCTGATGGAATTTTTGGCATACTATCATGTCATCTCCAAAAAGGGATAGTTTGACCTCCTCTTTTCCATTTAGTACTCCTCTAATTTCCTTTTCTTGTCTTATTCCTCTAGCAAGCATTTCCAACACTATATTGAAAAGCAGTGGAGATAGATGGCAGCCTTACCAGGTTCTTGACTTTAAGAAGAATGCTTCTAGTTTTCCCCCATTTAGAATTATGTTGGCTGTGGGTTTGTTGTATATAGCTTTAATTATATTGAGGAATGTTCCCTCTAGTCCAATTCCCTCTAGGACTTTAAACATGAAGGCATGTTGGATTTTATTGAAGGCCTTTTCCACATCAATTGAGATGACCATGTGGTCTTTGTCTTTCAGTCCATTTATGTGCTTTATGACATTTATTGATTTATGTATGTTGAACCATCCTTGCATCCTTAGTATAAGGATGGTCATGGTGGATCGTCTTTTTTAACATTTAAACATTTTTTTCAAAGCCAATATTTTATTGAAGCTCTGTGCATTTCATACAAAATTTCAAATCAAATCTAGACCCATGCCCCCTCCTTGCCCCCCTACCCCACCAGAGTTCATGCATTCTGCCAAATATGTTTTTCATCTTTTTTCTCAGTCTCTCTCAAAATTCTTGATGTATAAGTTTACTATTTCAAGCAGAAGTTCACCATTTCAGTCAGTTCTTTGACCCAGTCTTTCTGTTGTTGATGTTGTTGTTGTTGTTGTTATTCCTTCCAATATGCATCACTCCAAAATATACACATATACATGTCACGTATATCATAGGTTTTAGCATCTTCAGCTTATGATTTTTTTTTTCATTAGGCTGAAAGATGTCATGTTCGAAAGCTCCTCCCTGACAAGCCCAAACCACCATCAGTCCTTGTGCTCCACACTAGGGATTTCTCTTCCCATGGTCACCAAATGAGGTCCAGTAAGCACCATGTCCTGTCTTGATCTTCCTGTATTGGTCTCCATGATACAGCCTGGGTAGTCCAAAAATGGCAGTCTGTACTCTAAAGAGGTTAAAACCCCAGTAACAGCTCAGTCCACAAGCTGGATGTCTCAGCAGTCCCCATCTGGCACTGAAGGTTTGGAGGATTCTTGGAGAGACATGAGTCTTCAGTCCATATTGGAAGGTTGAAAAGATATGTCTCATGTCTTTGAAGGATGGCAAAAACAGTGGCAGCCATACGGTAGCTGCACTTGCCAGTAAGACAGGCAAAACAACTGTTCTCTCTCTCTCTCTCTCTCTCTCTCTCTCTCTCTCTCTCTCTCTCTCTCTCTCTTGCTCTCGCTCTCACTCTCTCTTACTTTTTGTCTTTTTACTAAGATCTCAAGTTTTATACTTGAAATACAATTTCTTGGACCTTATTTTTTACTTATTTCTGGTTATACTTTCCTTTTGGATGTTTAAGGCCACACTTTTAGCCCAGATTAACCAAGGTTTTTGTTTTCTCAAGATCACTTGAGGGTCTGGACCCTTTTTGAAGCATGAGCAGACTTTCATCTTTATAGACAGGACCCTGGTTAAAGTTTCATTAGTGGATCTTCATGACCTCCCTGCACAGGAAGACTGGTGACTCACATTTGCAGGGTATTTCAAGAGATGCCCCAGGGATTTAGTTGACATCTGAGGGCAAGAACAAAGTTATCCCTTAATACCCTCAGTCAAATTAGTATGGGCATTAAGTATAGCCATTAAGCATCCAGAAAGGCTAAGTTACACCAGCCTGATACTTTTAACTACTGTGTAATATTTTAGAAAAGGCTTGGACAAAAGCTCAAGCAGCCTTGTATAAGAAATACTAAGAAACACTCCCATAAAATAAATACTGTGGTTAGACATAATATCAAGACAAACTGATTTTTTCCTCATTCTTTTGATCTTATATTACTCTAAAATATGCATATATACCCTCCACCCATATACCAAAAATTCCTAACTCTAAAAATAAATGGTAGCTTAGTTCTAGAACCTGTTACGGGATTCACAATATAAGAGCACAGTTGTTTTCAGATCACAAGGAATATAACATTAACATTGCTCAATTTGCTTTACAACTAAGTAATTGGTGCTAGCATCCATAGATGAGGGATATCATTCATCTTTTGTTTTTCTGGGACTGTGTTACTTCACTTAACATAATATCTTCTAGTTCTATCCATTTACCTGCAAAGTTCATTATGTCATCTTTTTTAGCGCTGCATAGAACTCCATTGTGTAGATGTACCACATTTTCTCTATCCACTCCTCAGTTGAGGGGCACTTGGGTTGGTTCCAGCTCTTCACTACTGTGAAGAGAGCTGCAATAAACATGGCTGTGCGTGTATCTCTGTGGTAAGATGAGTCCTGTGGGTATATATCCAGGAGTGGTATGTCTAGGTCAGGTGGCAAGCTCATTTTGAGTCTTCCAAGGGTTCTCCACACTGTTTTTCATAGAGGTTGTACAAGTTTACATTCCCACCAGCAGTGCATGAGTGTTCCCCTTTCCCCACAACCTCTCCAGCACTTGGTATCATTTGTTTTCTTGATCCTAGCCAGTCTTATTGGAGTAAGATGATATCTTAAAGTGGTTTTAATTTACATTTCCTTAATAATTAGGGATGTTGAACATTTTTAAGATGTTTCTCAGACATCTCTAATTCTTCACTTGTGAAGTCTCTATTGAGCTCTTTGCTCTATTTTTTTTATTTTTCATATGTGCATGAATGTACTGGCTGCATATAAGTTTGTGCACCCAAGTCTTGCAATGCCACCGAGGTCAGAAGAGGGTGTCGGATTCCCCTGGAACTGGAGTTAAAGATGGTTTTCAGCTGCCATGTAGGTGCTGGGGATTGAACCTGGGTCCTCTGCAAGAGCAGTCGGCACTCTTAACCACTAGGCTATCTCTCCAGCCGCCCTGTTCCATCTTTTGAGTAAGACGTTTGTTTTCTTCTTTGTTTGTTGAGTCATTTATATATTCTGGAAATCAATGCTTTGTCAGATGTATCTGTGGTGAAAGTTTCTTACCACTCTGTGGGTTTTCTTTTTTCACTTCCTTGATTGTTTCTTTTGCTGTACAGAAGCTTTTGAATTTAATGAGGTCCCATTTGGCAATTGTCCACCTTTATTTCCTGCTCAGCTGTTGTCTGATTTAGGAAGTCTTTTCCTATGCCTATGTCTTATAGTCTGCTGCCAACTTTTTCTTCTATCACCTTCATAGTTTGGGGTTTCACGTTGTCGTTGATCCATTTGGAGTTGACTTTTGTACATGGTGAGAGGTAGGGGTTTAACTTTATTCTTCTACAAGTGTTGATCCAGTTTTGTCAACACCATTTGCTGAAGATGCTGTCTTTCCTCCATTGTGTCTTCCTGGCCCCCTTGTCAAATATGAGGTGGCTGAAATTGTATGTGCTCAAGTTTGGATCTTTGGTCAATAGATCTATTTTTGTGCCAGTATCAAGCTGTTTCTATGACTACAGCCCTATAGTACAGTTTGAATTCTGGTATAGAGATCCCCCTGTATTGCTCTTTTCACTCAGGGTTGCTTTGGTTATTTGGGGTATTTTGTTTTTCAATATGAAATTAAGGATCTTTTTTTCCAAGCCTGTGAAGGAACTCTTGGGGATTTTAATTGGGATTGAGTTGAATCTGTACATTAGTTTAGGTAGAATAGACATTTTTAATATATTAATTTTTCCAATCCATGAGCATGGGAGATCTTTCCATTTTCTGATGTCTTCTTCAATTTCCATCTTCAGGGGTTCAAATTTTTTTGTAGAGATCTTTGGTGTCTTTGGTTAGATTTGTTCCTAGATATTTTATCATTTTTGAGGCTATTGTGAGTGGGAAAGTCTCCCTCTATTCCTTCCTCAGTTGATTGTTGTGGGTGTAAAGAAAAGCTACTGAATTTTCTAGGTAAATTCTGTATCCTCCCTGAAACTCTTAATCGCTTCTAGGACTTTTCTGGTGGAGTTTTAAGCATCCCTTAGGTAAACTATCATATCATCAGCAAAAAGGGATAGCTTGACTTCCTCTTTTCAATTTAGTACTCCTTTAATTTCCTTTTCTTGCCTTATTGACCTAGCAAATGTTTCAAGCACTATATTGAAGAGGAGTGGTGACAGGGGGCAGCCTTGGCAAGTTCCTACCTTTAAGGCAAATGCTTCTGTCTTTTCTCCATTTAGGATGATGTTGGCTGTGGGTTCTTGTATATGGCTTTGATTACATTGAGGAATGATCTCTCCAATCAAATTCCCTCAAGGACTTTAAGCATGAAGGTATGCTGGGTTTTGTCAAAGGCTTTTTCCACATAAATTGAGATGATTGTGTGGTTCTTGTCCTTCAGTCCATTTATGTGTTTTATGATATCTATTGATTTTCATATGTTGAACCATCCCTGAATCTCTGGTATGAATCCAACTTGGTTGTGATGGATGTTCTTTTTGATGTGGGTCTGTATGCAGTTTGCAAGTATTTTGTTGACAATTTTTGCATCTATGTTCATTAACGAGATGGGTCTGTAGTTCTCCTTTTTGGATGTATCTTTGCTTGGTTTTTATATTAGAGTGATACTGGCTTAATAGAAGTAATTTGGGAGATTTCCCTCTGCTTGTATTCTTCTAAACAATTCGAGTAATAATGGTTGTAAGTCTTTTTGAAATGTGTTATAAAATTCTGCCATGAAACCATCCGGGCCTGGGCATTTTTTAGTTGGGAAGTTTCTTATTACATTTTCAATTTCTTCCTATATTATGTTTATAGCTGTTTATAGGTCTGTTTAAGTATGTTTATAGGTCTGTTTAAGCTGTCAATCTCTTCTTGGTTAAGCTTTGGTGATTCCCAGGATTTCAGATATTCATCCATTTCTCCTAGGTTTTCAAACTTGGCAGAGTATAGGTTTTTGAGGTATTCCCATATGATTGTCTGGACCTTTTCATTGTCTGTTGTGATATTTCCCCTTTCATCACAGATTCTATTGATTTGGAGTTGTTCCTTCTTTCTTTTGGTTAACTGGGCTAGAGGTCTGTCTATCTCGTTTATTCTCTCAAGGAACCAACTTTTGGATTCATTGATTTTTTGTATTGTTTTCTTTGTTTCTATTTCATTGATTTCTGCCCTGATTTTTGTTATTTCTTCCTGTCTGTTGCATTTAGGGTTCATTTGTTGTTGTCTCTCAAGTGTTTAGCTGCAGTGTTAGATCATTCACTTGTGCTCTTTCTGTTTTTCTAATGTAGGCACCCAGGGTTCTAACCTTCCTGTTACAACTGCTTTTAAAGTATCCCATAGGTTTTGTTTTGTTGTATGATCGTTTTCATTCAGTTCCAGGGATGCTTTTGTTTCTTTTTTATTTCTTCCTTGACCCATTCATTATTCAGGAGTGTGTTGTTTATTCTCCATGTGTTCTTGTAGATGGTAGGGCTTATCCTGGTGTTGATATTGAGCTTTATTGCACTGTGTTCTCATAGAATGCATGAAATTATTTCAATCTTTTTGTATTTGTTGAGGTTTTTTTCTGTGTCCCAGTATGTGGTCGATTTTGGAGAATGTTCTGTGGGGTGCTGAGTAGAAAGTGTATTCTCTGCTATTTGGGTGGAATATTTGGTAGATGTGGATGATTTCTTTGATGTGTGCCTCTACACAGTTTTCCAAGTATTGTTGAGAATTTTTGCATCCATGTTCATTAAAGAAATGGGTCTATAGCTTTCTTTGGTGGTTGTATCTTTGCCTGGTTTGGATATTAGGGTGATCTTGCATTCATAGGAGGAATTTGGGAGATTTCCCTTTGTTCCTATCCTTTTGAATAATTTGAATAATAGTGGTCATAAGTCCTCTTTAAATGTCTTGTAGAATTCTGTGGTAAATGCATCTGGGCCTGGGATTTTCTTTTAGTTGGGAGGTTTGTATTACTGTTTCAATTTCCTTGTATGTTATGGGTCAGCTTAAGCTATTGCTCTCTTCTTGGGTAAACTTTGGTGTTTTCCATAATTTCAGATATCCATCTATCGTTCTTAGGTTTTCAAATTTAATAGAGCACATACAGTTTTACTCACTTCATATCTGACAAAGGGGCCAAGAAAACTTAGTGGAGGAAAGATAGTACCTTCAGCAAATGGTGCTGGCAAAACTAGATTACCACTGGCAGAAGAAAAAACTAAAACTCTGCCCTTTACCCTATACAATAATCAACTCCAAATGGATCAAAGACCTCAATGTGAGACCTGAAACTTTGAAAATTATAAAAGAAAACATTAGCAGTAACCTACAAGATATAGGGGTAAGAAGGAGCTTTTTAAATCAGACAAAAAAGAAGATCAACAAGCAATAAGTAGGACCACATGAACCTAAAAATATTTTTGTAAGGTGAAAGAATCAAAGAAGCAAAGAGAAACCCCAAAGAGTGGTAGAAAGCATTCACCAGTGACACATCAGACAGAGGTCTAACATCCAGATTGTATAAATTATTCAAAAAGCAATAGAGCAAGAAAACAAATGACCCAATCAAAGGATGAAGGCTGAACAGATACTTCACAAAGAAGTAAAAATGACTGAGAAACATCTCAAAAAGTGTTCAACATCACAAGTAATTAAGGAAATGCAAATTAAAACCACTTTAAGATTTCATCTTACCCTGGTAAGATGGGCTATGTTCAAGAAAACAAATGATATCAAATGCTGGAAAGGTTATGGGGAAAGGGGAACACTCGTCCACTGCTAATGGGAATGCAAACTCGTACAACCCTATGGAAAGAAGTGTGGAGAACTCTTAAAAGGCTCCAAATGAGGGGCTGGAGAGATGGCCTAGCAGTTAAGAGCACCAACCAGTCTTACAGAAGACCCGGGTTCGATCCCCAGCACCCAAATGGCGGCCGAGAACCGTCTGAAACTCCAATTCCAGTAGAACTCGAGTTCCAGGGGAATCCGACACCCTCTTCTGACCTCCGCGGCATTGCACGACACAGGTGAACAAACCTGCATGCAGACAGTACATTCATACACATACAGAAATAAATGAAAGTTTTAAAAAATGCTCAAAATGAACCTACCACTTAATCAAGTCATACCACTTCTGGGTATATACTTAGAAGATTCATCATATTGCAGAGATATGTGCACAACCATGTTTATTGCAGCTTTCTTCACAATAGCAAAGAGCTGGAAGCAACCCAAATGTCCCTCCACTGATGAGTGGTTAATGAAAATGTGGCACATCTACACAATGGAGTTCTATTTAGCGGTAAAGAAAGACGACATCATGAAATTTAAGTGTAAATGGATGGAACTAGAAGGTGTTATGCTAAGTGAAGTAACACAGTCCCAGAAAGACAAATGATGTATGGTGTCCCTCATTTATGGATCCTAGCACCAAATTCTTATATGTAAGTCAAGCTTGATGCTACTATAGATATAACTCGAAGATTATGTCTCTATTTTCCCAAGTTCTAAGATTTATGAAAAATAATTAATCTCTTCTTTGAAAGTACATTGAAACATACATCAACTTGCTATGTAACCTGGGAATATAAAGTTATATGCCTTTCTACCTGCATGCAAAATTACTGTTTAAAATATCTACCTTTATATTTAACTATGTTTATGTATGTATTTTCTGCATGTACTGTGGGTAAGCCTCAGAGATTTGTGGCAGGGCCCGCTTAATCCCAGGATGACCCATGTGGAAAACACACGCAGGAAAGCACTCCACATGGATGCATGTAGAGGTCCAAATGCAGAGAGAGATTTTACTGCAAGATGTCTGCCTAAATATTCAGCATGACTCAATTCTCAAAGCCGAATCCTAAACCTTTTCGTCACTACATCCCACCCCATGGGTGTGGTCAGGGAGGTCCCATTGGTTTAGAATGCTACCCATCTTAACTAAGTTTTCCCACAATGTACTTTGGTTTTTGTATCATTTACATGGTACAAATTAAATTATGATTGCTCATGTAAATTATAATTGCTAAAATAAGCATAAATTCTTTTCAGTTCATAGTGTTACTGGAGTTTTAATGGGAAAAGCCCCAGCTCCAACAACCTGACTCTTTAAGCTTGACTACATGTCTCAATATGCTACCTAAAAAGAGAAAGTGAGACGATATTTCATCAACATGACCACTTTGGAAAAACAAATAGGGATGTCTAATGATCCTAGATCTTTTTCTTTGGGGCATTAACATGAGCTTTTACATTAAAATTATTTTTTAAACATTTTTTAATTAAAATAATATGCTTCCTGGCCACAGGAGTTCAGGAAAGAATCCATGCATTTTTCTCTGATAGTTTCCCTGTCTACGAGCCAGGACCATATTTTGAAGATCAAATGAGGAGCATTCATATTCAAACTGTCAAGTATTTTTTGCCAATATAAACAAGATAAAAAGATTATTACCAGCCGGGCATGGTGGTGCACGCCTTTAATCCTAGCACATGGGAGGCAGAAGCAGGTGGATCTTTGTGAGTTCAAGGCCAGCCTGGTCTACATAGTGAGTTCCAGGACAGCTGGGGCTACAGGGAGACCCTGTCTCGAAAAGGAACAAAAAAAAAAAAAAAAAAAAAAAAAAAGATTATTACCAAAAGAATTTATCAAAATAGCTGACACATTTTGTTAATGGTATTATTTATTTGGATTGTGTGTGAAAATTCCTTAGCTTTCATAGAAAAAAGATGTCTTTTAGATAATGATAACCAATCTGATAATCTAGTATACAGTTTGCCTAGTTTAACAGTTTTCACTAAGAATATCTCAGGTCATGGGCACTAAGCACAGCAAAATAAGAGGAGAAGAAGGAACTGCAAGCTCTGTATTAGTGAAAACTAGAGAAGGAGAAGTCACTTCCAGAGATGTGCAAATGAAAAAAGGATATGAAAATATACTACGTTACAATGAGACCATAGATCTTATTGTAAGAAAATAACTCTTGACTAATACTGCTCTTTGAATCCCCTTTCTTTAGGATTTGTGTAATGTTAATACTGCTATTACTTGGGATGATAGAAACTGATAGACAGGTCTCTCTCCAGGCATCTCTTCTGCAGCTCATCTACAGGGATGGTCTACTCCAACACAAGAAAAATTAGTTGAGCACCTGTTCTGACCACTGCAGCTGCTTTCACATGTGGATTGCACATTCTTCGAGCTAATCACCCAGATGCTGTCAGACAGACACAGGCTTTCCGAAGATAAGAGACTCTATTAGTTGCTTCCACATCTACACCTAGCTCTGGTAGGAGCCTATAATGTAGCAATTTCCTCTGAGCTCGAACATTGCCTCTTACAGGGAAGATCATTAATATGCAAACTATTTCGAAAAGACCAAAAAGAAAAGATGCAAGCTATTCTAAAGGGAGGTGAAACATTCCATTTTGCAGAGAATCTCATTAAACTCAAGAAGTAAACAACTCAAAAGTTTTAATACGTCCCTGAAACTTAACAGATTAGACAGGCCTCTTCCGCAAGCTTATGTAAGCACTAAGGACTGCTGAGAGACACTTTCAGACAAGCTGAGGCTGAAAGAGGCTCAGCACAGCCTAGGTACCATGAGAAACAGAATGCAGCCGACTGGCATGGAAATGGCAGAGCCTGGGCGAGCTGCCTGGAAGAACCTCGGCACAAATGAGACAACTGGAAAAAGACACTCTAACTTGCTGAATTGCCTGCGAGCTGTAGAATGAGTTCCAGGACTTCAGTTTTCAGGATTCCTCACCCGTCTTTGGTTGTGCTTTTAATGATGCAGCTATACTAGAGTCACTTCTGTCCCTGTAAATAAAGCTCTCACCCATATTCCTGTAAGTAACACCCATAAAACTCATTAGTTCACCAAGTTGGACTTTGGTGATATCCTTTCTTCAGTCTGTCACGGGTTCCCTCTTTGATGTTTATTCATGCCTCTCAAAGAATAGCATCACAAAAAAAGATCCTGACTAACTCGAAATCAATAATTGTAGTGCACATGAACAAACGAATGGGAAGAGTGTTGATAATGTAGCTTCACTGGAAAAGGTCAGTACTCACGCTATCTACATCTACTGCACTGAGCATTTCAATGCTTAAAATTTCTTATTTCTTCTTTCCATACTCTTGTTATTGAGGAATAAAAGATAAAAGGTAAATCAGAAATGTAGATCCCATTACTTTATAGATATGATTTACAAAAGTATATGAACAGTTTTGCATTCAAAAAATGTTTACTATTCCTAAAAATATATATATAAAAAATTACTGGGGCTGTAGAGATGGCCTAGCAGTTAAGAGCACTGACTGCTCTTGCAGAGGACCAAGGTTTGATTCCCAGACCCACATGGCAGCTGAGAACGGTCTTTAACTCCAGTTCCAGGGGAATCTGACACCCTCTTCTGACCTCCGAGTCATTGCATGACACACGTGCACAAACCTACATGCAGACAATACATTTATACACATAAAAATAAATAAAAAATTAAAAAAAAGAATTACTAAAGTGATTTAGGAAATAACACAAAAGAGAAAAAAACAGACTTGGTCTGGCTCGGGTGCCATAGTGAGGGCCTGTGTCTGGGCTCAGGAGCAGTCCACCACTGCTCCAGGCAGGTACCAGGGCAGGGGCTAAGTCAGGAATCCCCCCCCCAAGCCAACAACTGGAATTGAGGAGAGAGTATCCAGTGGATTAGGAGAACCTTCAGAACAGGAAAGGAAGAGTGACTTAGACTTCCAATATCCAATATATAAACAAAAGTGAAAGCCTGAAACCTAGACAAGTCAACACTCCATAAACAAAGGGGGGGACATCAGAAGGAGGCAAGCAAAATAAAACAAGCTTTCAGCCTTCAACACACTGAAAAGGCATTTGAATTTGAATCACAAAAGGGAAACCCACATGCCAGGGACACGACAAAGGGACAACATGGGAAAGGTGCAGGATAATTCCACACCAAGCTCTACCAACCCGGTAGGAGATAGCTACAATGGGATCCCCCTGGAGTTGACCCCAGAAACAGACCTTAGAGGAATAATTGCAGACCTATTCAGAGAAATTAAAGAAAATAAAGAATAATTCAGAGAACTAAAGAGAGAATGAAAAACTCAAAAAGGACCTAGAGGGATATAATGACAAACTTCGAAAAGAACTAAAGGAAGGGATTGACAAACTCCAGAAAGAACTAAAGAGAGAAAAAAACAAACACCTTAAGGAGGTAGAAACACTGAAAAGGGGGCTGGAGAGATAGCCTAGCAGTTAAGAGCACCGACTGCTCTTGCAGAGGACCTGGGTTTGATCCCCAGCACCCACATGGTGGCTAAGAGCAGTCTGTAACTCCAATTCCAGGAAAACTCTACTTCCAAGGGAATCCGACACCCTCTTCTGACCTCTGTGGCATTGCATGACATGGGTGCATAAACCTACATGCAGACAGTACATTCATACACATACAAAAACAAACAAACAAACAAACAAAAAAAGAAAAGAAACACTGAAAAAGAAAGCCAACCAATGAAGTAAGGAGCACCAAGAAGAGATTGAGAAACTCAAAAAGGAAATGGATATATTAAAGAAATCACAGGATGAAATGAAAAAGGAAATAGAGCACTCATCCAATCAAGAAGAAAGGAAAGGAAAAAGCCTCAGAAATAGAATGGAGGAAGCAGAACAAAGAATATCAGATCTGGAAGATAACACAGAGCAACTAAAAAACTCAAATAAAGATTATAAAAAATTTAAAAATACACAAAAGTGGAACAACCAGGAAATATGGGACACTATGGAAAGATCAAACCTCTGCATCATAGGAATAGAGGAATGAGAAGAATCTCAAGAGAGTAGTATTGATCAGATCTTCAACAGAATAATAGATGAAAACTTCCCCAAACTAAAAATAGACAAACCCATTCAAATACAAGAAGCACATAGG